>VFSX01000049.1:547210-607210 GCA_016618255.1 Chlamydomonas sp. UWO 241
CGCGAGCGCTGTGCTCGATGCACACCAGACCAACCACCCGGACTCTGCACACTCACACACACCAGCCCCCACACACCAGCCACACACACACGCCAGCCCTCCCACACACACGCACACACACACACACATAGGTCGCGAGCGCCGTGCTCGACGCGCACCAGGCCATACATGCACACACACACACACACACAGAGAGAGAGAGAGATATCGTTACAGAGAACTCTGCACGGCAGACCTAGATAGGCTGTTTCTGGTCATCATTGAGGAGATTCCATTTGGAGGCGGGTGACCAACCGTGCGCCAACAAGAGGGTGAATAACCTCATTCAAAAAGCAGTGGGGGAAAGGGGCAAATGCGGGTCACTGACGGCTGTGTTCGTCACTCCGCTTCGACTGAGTTTAAACTAGGTCTCGGCAGATTGACATCCACAGTTGTGGAAATCTCGCTAAGAGGATCCACTCGGGGGTGACTCGCTTGGACAAGAGGTCCATGAACTCGGGGTGCTTGGAGATGTCGCGTTTGAAGTTGGAAAAGTGGGTGTTTGCGGAGGAACGGAACTTGACGGAGTGGGCGAAAAAGTCGCCGGCGCTGAGCCGGTAGGATGTGATGGCGCCGCCGGCATAGAGCGAAGTCATGTCCGGTTGGCGGTACGCGAAAAGGGCGGCATTGGGGGGGTATATGATGTCGGGAGGGAGTGGGGGGGCAAGAAGGGACGTGCGGGTGTGTGGAGATGGAGGGGCGGGGGGACGGGGGAGGTGGGAGATCTCTGAGTCGAGGATGTCGGAATCAGACGTTTTGGGAGCGTCATCAGAAGGGGCGGCGGGGGAGGACAGAATACTTCCCAGGTATTTGAACTTGGAGGTGGAGTGGACCAGGTGGTGGGTAGATGAGGATTTGGAGGGGATGGTGATAGGGGCGGAGGGGACGGCATGGGCAGAAGGGTGGCCGAGGGATTGTGCCACGGTTTTGTCGTAGTTGATCGCAAGGGCCAGGTCTGACCAGATGCGGTCGAGGAGGGTGAGCATGGTGCGGAGGTCTTCCTCGGAGGGGGCGAGCAGGGCGATGTCGTCGGCGAAGAGAAGGAGGGGGAGGATGGTGGTAAAAAAGTCCTTGCGGGACTCAGGGGTGTACAGTTTTCCGTCGATCATGTAGCCAATTTGAATGCCAGCGTTGGGGAGCTGGGCAATCAGGGACCGGACAACTGTGTCGATGTAGACATTGAAGAGGAGGGGGGAGAGGGGGCAGCCTTGCTTGACGCCAGCTTTGAGAGGGAAAGGGGCACCGTTGACTCGGGCTCTGGCGGTGGCACCAGAGTAGAGGCTTTCGATGCGTGCAAGGAGGGCAGGGTGCGCGCCGCGGTGGAGGAGGGTTTTCCAAAGGGCGGCGTGGTTGACACTGTCGAACGCCTTGGACAGGTCGACGTAAGCCACATGAAGGGGGGCGTGGGCGCGGTGTGACTCCTCTTGGAGGCGTCGTAGGGTGAAGATGGCATCGGAGGTGTCACGGCTCGGACGGAAGCCAAACTGGGAAGTGTGGAGGGTGGGCTCCAGCTGGAGCTTGAGGCGGTCGAGGAGGATGTGAGTGTAGACCTTGCCAGCGATGGGCAGGAGGGAGATGCCGCGGTAGGACTTGCTGCGCGTGGGTGGGCCCGAGGATGCGCCCTTGTAGAGGGGGCAGATGTCTGCTTGGTTCCACGCGGCGGGGATGGAGGTGGTGTTCAAACAGGTAAGGATGATCTGGTGGAGGGCGGTTGCGGTTGCGGTGCCGCCGTGTTTGAGGAGGGGGGAGGTGATGTCGTCAGAGCCGGGGGCAGAGTTCCTGAGGGATTTGATCGCGGAGACCACCTTGCTCAGAGAGGGAGGGGAGGCAAGGGGGGCAGGAGGAGGGGGGGAAGGTGGAGGTGGGGGCGAAAGTGGAGAGGAGGAGGGAGGGAGGGAGGGGGAGGAGGACGGGGAGGGGAAGGGAGGGGGGGGAGGGGGGCACGGGAGGGGGAGGGGAGGGCAGGGGAGGGGCCGAGCCGAGAGCGCGGTAGTGCATAAGGCAGGGTGTAGGCGGACGATCGGAGGCGGAGCGGGGGTAGTGGAGGGGGAGGAGGGGGAGGGAGACCGGGGCGGTGCAGGGGTGGTGGGTGTGAAGATGAGGTGGGAGGCAAGGGTGGCTTCGTCGACTTCCGAGCGGAGTGGAGTGTGGAGGACACGGAAATATTCTCCAAACGCGTCTGCCACCGCCTGAGCTCCAAAGCACAGGTGGTCGCCGACACGGAGCGCAGGGAGGGCGGCGGAAGGGGGGCGGTCGACGAGTTTGCACAGAATGCGGTGGGCGGAGTGGGGGTTGTTGTCGTCAAAATCGTGTTGCACGCGTTGAGCGACACCGTCCCAGTGCTTGTTGGTGGCGCGTGCGATGGCGGACTTGAGCTGGGCAGTCATGCGCGCCTCCTTGGGGGCGTCACGGTTGCCAGTCAGTGCACTGTCGGAACGCATGGACTGAAAGTCGTGGGCGAGTTTGAGAGTCTCGGGGGGGAGGTAGAAGTGGATGGGGACCTCGCGTGGGCGGGGGCCAAGGGTGGATCTGGCCGCTGAGTGGATGGCCGCGGTGAGGTGGCTCGTCATCTGGTCCAGGGTGGGAGGGGTCGGGGAAGGGGGGAGGGTGGCGAGGGCCTCCTCGACTGCTGCCGCGAAGTGGAGCCGCGTGTCAGGGTCTCGGAGCAGGTCGGTGAAATAGCGGGAGGGCGGAGGAGGACAGCGGGAGTGGGTGATGTTCAAGGCTCTGGAGAAGCGGAAGAGGATGCGCGCGGTGACAAGGGCGTGGTCAGAGCGGGCGATGGTGTCAAGTCCCCGGGTCTTGGGGCATCGTGCTCGCACGTCTTGCACGGAGCCCAGGTGAGGGCGGCGGACGAGGATGTAGTCTGGGATGTTGCAATCCTTTTGGGTGTTGCTGTACCAGGAAAATACGCTCGAAGGGGGATGGGGGAAGAAGGTGTAGTTGACGGCAAGATTGTGGGCGGCACACAGGTCGAGAAGCCGGTGGCCGTTGTCGCTGATGCCAGGTTTGTGGTGGAACCCGGCAAGGGGGGAGTAAGGAGGGAAGAAGGAGGAGGGGCGGTGGAGGGGGGGGCAGGCGTACGGGCCCACCGACGGGTGGGCGTCGGGGGATGCCGCTGTGATCTTGGCGTTGAAGTCGCCTAGGACCAAAAGGAAGTGGTTTGAGGGGGTTTGGGAGCGCATGTCGCGGTGGAGTTGTTCGTAGAACGCGTCCTTGGCGACTGCGTCATCCGCGGCGTCTGTGGGGGCGTAAGCGATGACTGCGGTGACGGGAGGGGCGCCGGCGGGGAGGAAGCGTAGGACGAGGATGCGGTCGCTGAGTGCGGCGTAGCCGCCCTCTTTTGAGGAGGAGCTTGGCGGTGTCAGGGCTGAGGAGGGCGCCGACGCCGTGGGTGTGTTTGGTCCCACCGGACCAGATGAAGTGGTAGCCATTTTCTTCGAGCGGCTGGCTACCGGAGCCGGGGTGCCGCACCTCTTGGAGGCCGCATATGTCGATGCGGAGGTGTGCGAGGTGTTTGGCGCGAGCAAGGGGGTGTGCCATGGGGTTGAAGCGTGAGCCATCTGCTGCACCCCAGAGGGTTGTAGGTGGCCGCGATGAGCTCGTGGCATGGGTGAAGGAGGTGGGGGCGCTTGGTAGCCGGGGGGACGGATGGTGCAGGACGGTGGCTAGTCGTCCTGCCCGTCGGTGGGGTGGGGCCCGCCTACTCCTGCCCCACCCCGGGGCCGGAGGGGGAGAGCTGCTCAAGGGACATCGAGCGGGTGATGGAGCGGGTGATGCGCTGACCAATGCCTGCAGATGCCGAGCGGATCTTGATGGCCTCGATCATCGAGCCCTTGCCCTTGTGGGTGACAAAGGCCGGGGACTCGTGCGTGGAGGGGCCGCCGTAGTCTGCGAACCCTGTGCCGGGGTTGGAGAGCTCGGAGGGTGTGTGCGCATCGGTGGTAGTGAGGGCGTTCTGGGGGGTGGTGGGCGAGTCGGCGGTGCCGGCTGCGTGGTCCCACCCCTGGAAGGAGGGGGAGCCTGCAGTGGCGTGGGTGGGGGCGGCGGGGGCGGCGGAGGGGGCGGGAGTGGTGGAGGTGTGGGATGCCGGGGCAGAGGGGGTGAGGGAGTTGGGGAGGAGGGCGGCGGCTGCGGCAGATGCGACTGCGGCAACGGCGTTGGCAGCGGCGTTGAGGGCGCGGAGAGGGAAGGCCGACCGGCCGCGCGCTGCAGGCTTGGCAGGCTTCGCGGCGGGGGCGGTGGAAGTGGTGGAGGGGCGCGCGTCCGGGCGCGCGTCCGGGCGCGCGGGCGAGGTCGACTGGCCGCGTTCGAAAAATTTGGCGGGCCTTACGGCGGGAGTGGTGGCGAGGGGGGCGGCGGAAGTCACAGGGGGGGTGAGGGACGTCTTGGGGCCGGAGGTGACGATGGCGGGGGTGGCGTTGGCGTTGGCGGGGGCGGCGGAGGGCGTGGGGGGGGAGGGGTTGGCGGAAGGCTTGGGAGGGGAGGTGGCGCGGGGCGCAGGGGAGGGGTTGGCGGAAGGCTTGGGAGGGGGGGTGGCGGAGGGCGCGGGGGAGGGGTTGGCGGAAGGCTTGGGAGGGGGGGCGGCGGAGGGCGCGGGGGGGGAGTTGGCGGTAGGCTTGGGGGAGGCAGCGGAGGGCGCAGGAGAGGGGTTGGCGGAAGGCTTGGGGGCGGGGGCGGCGGGAGGCGCGGGGGAGGAGTTGGCGGAAGGCTTGGGGGCGGGGGCAGCAGAGGGCCCGGCGGCGGCAGGCTGCTCGAAGCAAACGCGCTTGCCACACACACACACACACACGCACATGCACACGCACCCCCCCCCAACACACGGCCACACACACACACACGCCCCTCCCGACCATACACACAAAGGTCGCGAGCGCCGTGCTCGACGCGCACCAGGCCAACCACCCGGATGCCACGCGCAAGCGGCAAGCGGAGGCCGCGCGCGCTGCTGCCGCCGCCAGCGCGGCCGCGCGCGCCGCCGCCGGTGCCAGCACCTCGGGGCGCGCATACGGCGCGGGGCAGGTGGGCCCCAGCAGCTTCTACGTAGCTACCATAGAACCAGTTTGCACACAGCTACCATGATAACAGCAGCCATCGTACATTGTGTGGCACCAGCACCTTGGGGCGCGCCCAGAACGCGGGGCAGGTTGCACCAGCACCGCCGCCGCCGGCGCCAGCACCTTGGGCGCGCCCAGAACACGGGGCAGGTGGCACCAGCACCGCCGCTGCCGGCGCCAGCACCTCGGGGCGTGCACAGGGCGGGGCAGGTTGGGCCCAGTAGCTGCTTTGCCTAAAACCGCAACCCTGAACCCCTACGCCCTGAACCTTCCTGGCTCAACCCCCCCCCACACACACACAATAAAACCAGTTGGTCGGTGGCGCAGAGTCGGCTGTCGGCTGGACGATCGACGGCCCTACCTTATGTGGGCACACCGCACGCTTTCACCAGGGCTGAGCGCTCAAACCCTACCCTAAGCCCTAAACCCCGAACCCTGAACCTCCTCCCCCCTCCCCCTAAACAACCCCAGTTGGTCGGTGGCGCAGAGTCGGCTGGCGGCCGGTCGATCGACAGCGCTACCCCATGTGGCACATCACACGGTTTCACCGGAACAGAGCGCTCAAACCCTTCCCTAAGCCCTACACCCTGAACCCTGAACCTCCCTCCCACCCCCCAAACAACCCCAGTTGGTCGGTGGCGCAGAGACGGCTGGCGCCTGGAAGATTGACAGCGCTACCTCATGTGGGCGCACCGCACGCTTTCACCAGAGCCGAGCGCTCAAAACCAAAGCCCAAGCCCTACATCCCGAACCCCTGCCCCCACCACCACCATCACCACCACACACACACACACACACGAAACCCTGTTGGTCGGTGCCGCAGAGATAGCTGGCGGCTGGGTGATCGACAGCGCTACCTCATGTGGGCACACCGCATGCTTTCACCAGAGCTGAGCGCCCAAAACCTACCCCAAGCCCTAAACCCCAAACCCTGAACCTCCCCCTCCCCTCCCCCCAAACAAAAACAGGTGGTCGGTGGTGCAGAGACGGCTGGCGGCTGGACGATCGACGTGCTCAAGCGCTACCTCATGTGGGCGCTCCGCACGCTTTCACCGGAGCTGAGCTCACACCCAAAGCCCAAGCCCTGCGTCCTAAACCCTGAACCTCCTCTCCCCCCCCCCCCCAGACAACCCCAGCCGGTCGGTGACGCAGAGACGGCTGGCGGCTGGGCGATCAACAACGCTCCTTCATGTGGGCGCACCGCACGCTCTCACCAGAGCTGAGCGCTCAAACCCTACCCTAAGCCCTAAAGCCTGAGCCCTGGCCCTCCCTCCCCCCCCCCAAAAAAAACAGGTGGTCGGTGGCACAGAGTCGGCTGGCGGTTGGACGATCGACAGCGCTTCCTAATGTGGGTACCTCGCACGCTTTCACCGGAGCTGAGCGCTGAAACCCTACCCTTAGCCCTAAACCCTGAACCCTGCCCCCCCCCCACCACAACCTCAGTTTGTCGGTGGCGCAGAGTCGGCTGGCGGCTGGACGATCGACGTGCTGAAGCGCTACCTCGTGTGGGCGCGCCGCACATTTTCGCCGGAGCTGAGCGCTGGCGCTGAGCTGGTGCTGAGTGCGTACTACCAGGTGTGGAATATATAATAAAGTACCCCCCCCACCCTCCTCCCTCCCTCCCTCCCTCCCTCTAGCCTGCCAGGCGCTGTGCCCCGCGCATCAAACCCTGAACCTTAAACCACAAACCACTTTGCTTTAAACAAACACGAGACCATATCTTTGCCCGCCAGGTGCTGCACCGCGCCGACGACCGCTCCGCCCCGCGCACGAAACCATAAACCATAAGCGACAAACCGAAAAACCAAGCCCTAAACCCTAAACCGCTGCCTCCCTCCCTCCCTCACTGCCAGGCTCTGCGCTCTGCGCAACGCCGACGACCGCCGCACCCCCCGCACGACCGTCAACCCTTGGCCACAAACCACAAACCCAAACCCTAAACCCTAAACCCCTGCCTCCCTCCCTCCCTGCCAAGGCTCTGCGCCGCGCCGACGGTCGCCCCGCCCCGCGCACAACCGTCAACCCTAAGCCACAAACCACAAGCCCAAACCCTAAACCCTAAACCCTGAAAGCCTGCCTCCCCCCCCCCCTTGCCAGGCTCTGCGCCGCGCCGGCGGCCGCTCCGCCCCGCGCACGAAACCACAAAACACAAACCCTTAACCCTAGGAGTGCCCTCCTACACCCTAAACCCTGAACCCTAAACCCCTGCCCCCCCCCTCCCCCTGCCAGGTGCTGTGCCGCGCCGACGACCGCTCCACCCAGCGCACTAAACCATAGACCCTTCACAAAACACGAAATCCCTCGACCTACAGAACCCTAAACCCTCTCCTGCCTGCCAGGCGCCAATCCACGCCGACGACCGCTCCGCCCCGCGCAGTAACAGTAACAGTAACAGTAACACGGGGTTTCCAGCTAAGCAGGCTACTCTTCTACTGATGATGATGGATCTTACAGTCTGTGTGACACCAGTAATGATGTATAAGACCGGTGTCGGCGCTAGCGCCCGACACCTTAAACTCAGTTTCAGTGGGAAACTGGCTGGCTACCTGGTAGGGGTGAGGGTTAACCCCCACACGCGCGCACGCACTGGACCTAGACAGGACACTGGGCCCCCAGATCCACCCTATACCACCCAGGTAGTGACAGCAACGCATTGTTGGTGTGCGCCTGTGTTCTACTACTAGTCCCGCCGCCGCCATTGGCTCCAGCAATCTCCTCCATGCCCGCCAGCAATCTCCTCCACGCCCGCCAGCAATCTCCTGTATGCCCGCCAGCAATCTCCTCCATGCCCGCCAGCAATCTCCTGTATGCCCGCCAGCAATCTCGTCCATGCATGGGCGCCGCCATGCGATCTCCATGCGCCGCGCCGCGCTCCATGCGCGCCAGCACCCGTACCACCCGCCTCATTCCCGTTCTTTAGCCATTCCCCGTGACACCTATGGCTGATCCTTGTTCCGCCGTCCCCTTTGGCATCTGTAACCCGTATCCTCTCCCTGTAGCCTCATTCCCCGTTCTTAACCGCCATCTCCATTATGGTGCCCGCCCGCTGGTGGGGCCTCGCCTCGCCCCATGCCGCACGGCTAGTGTATTGATTGCTGCGCCATCTATAATCTGCGCCTTGGGGCAGGGAACCCCTGCGCCACAACCTCCTCACAAAGCCTAGCCGCATGTGCCTCGCTTCCCATGTTTCTCAATTTCTCGCCATCCGCTTCCATGCTGCCGCCTGCAATCTCCTCCACGCCCGCGAGCAATCTCCTCCATGCCCGCCAGCAATCTCCTCCATGCATGCACGCGCAGAGCGCCGCCATGCAACCCCCATGCGCCGCGCGCGCCATGCGTGCGCCGCGCCCGCCAGCTCCCGTAGCCTCATTCCCCGTTCTTTACCCATGCGCCGTGACGCATTAGCCTTGTCCGCCGTCCCCTGGCATGCATAACCCGTAGCCTCATCCCCGGTAGCCGCATTCCTCGTTCTTAGCCGCCATCTCCATTATGGTGCCCGCCCGCTGGTGGGGCCTCGCCTCGCCCCATGCCGCACGGCTGGTGCATCGATCGCGTCGCCATCTAATAATCTGCGCCTTGGGGCAGGGAACCCCTGCGCCGCAACCTCCTCACAAAGCCTAGCCGCATGTGCCTCGCTTCCCATGTTTCTCAATTTCTCGCCATCCGTCTCTCTCTTCCATCCAGGCACAGTAAACCATTAGGAGCCGCAATCTGCTTGAGTTCCGATCGTTGTGAGAGGGGGTGCATGCTCGCCGCAATTCTCGCCATCGTGCATCGTGCTCTCCATCGTACCGCTGCCCCATCTGCCACATAGCCTCGCCCCATCAGGACCAGTTCACCAGTAGCGCTGTGCGTCACAGCCGCTCAGGGTAAATTTCCAGATTTTCAGCCGCCCAGTACCAAGCGCAGTTGTCCCGGTTGTCCGCCATCGAGCGGCGCCAGGGCGGGAGCCCCTGGCGAAGAGCTTATGAACTTAACATGGTAACTGTAACTGTCTACTAGAGACACCCGCCGATACTCCAGCACACTTAAGTACTAGAGTACCGCCGGCTCCCGGCCGATAGACTACCGCTCCCGCCGGCTAGACTTCCCCAAACAGCGGTCTCTGAGAGACATGTCTGGCAAGGAGCATATAGGAGAGGACCTTCCTCAGGGTCACAGTAGTGGCCTTGTGGCCAGTCAAGCCGGCAGAGCCGGCTAGCGCTGACTGGAACGGTCCCCGCCTGGCAGTGCACGGCTGTCCAGCTCTCGTTTGCATGGGGCTCAGCCGGCGCCCCATGCCTCATGCATGGCCAGGTCCCACCCTCCAGGGGTGCATGGACGACAGAGTTGTCATGGAGGCTGCCTGAAGACCTTCCAACGCCAGTCACCGGCAGACGAGCGACCCCGAGGATGAGCGCGGTGACGAACGCTGCGATTGGTGAAGCGGATTTACTCTGTGTTGCCTCGGCGGTCGCCACCGCTGAAGCCGTGATGGTAGCCCGCCTCCACGGGCAGCCATCTTGACCAATGTCCAGCATGCATTGACGGGCGCCAGCTCCTCCGCTCGTCGATCAACTCGTCGAGATCGGTGCCGCATGGCGTCCTGCATGGGGGGAGGATAAGGGCCGTCTCCCAGCACGGGCCGCGGCAGCGCCGCGGCTACTCGCCAAGCCATGGCAGCGCTGGGCAAGCCGCTCCTGAAGTGTTCCACCGAGGGGCAGTCTAGCAGGAGCCGGGCCAGTCGTATTTTACCCCGCTCGTCAGCAGCACGGAGATCCTCGTCACCAGCAGCGCCGCATTGCTGGGTCCAGGGCTCGGCGACGAGAACGCGCCTCCGTTAATCGAGCCCCCGCCCCGCGCACGAAACCATAAACCCTTAGCCACAAATTGCAAACCCAAACCCTTAACCCTAAACCTCTGCCTCCCTCCCTCCCTCCCTGCCAGGCTCTGTGCTCTGCGCAACGCCGATGGCCGCTGCGCCCCGCGCACGAAACCATAAACCCTTCACCAAAACACGAAATCCCTCGACCTACAGAACCCCAAACCCTCTCCTGCCTGCCGGGCGCCAACCCACGCGGACGACCGTCAACCCTTAGCCACAAACCACAAACCCTTACCCCCGAACACCCAAACCCTAAACCCTAACCCTCCCTCCCTCCCTGCCAGGCGCTGCCGACGACCGCTTCGCTCCGCGCACGAAACCATAGACCCTTCACCAAAACACGAAATCACTTGACCTACAGAACCCTTAACCCTCTCCTGCCTGCCAGGCGCTAACCCACGCGGACGACCGCTCTGCCCCGCGCACGACCGTCAACCCTTAGCCACAAACCCTGAACCCTAAACCCTAAATCCCTGCCTCCCTTCCTCCCTCCCAGGCGCTGCGTCGCGCCGACGACCGCTCCGCCCCGCGCACGACTGTGCGGATGCTCGAGTCGCTCGTGCGCGTGGCACAGGTGCGAGTGTGTGGGGGGGGGAGAGGGGGGACACGTGTGCATACGCATACACACACTAACACACGCACACACACTGACGCGCCCCCCCCCCCCCCCCCCCCGCCACACACAGACACACGCAGACGCCACCACCCCACCCCACAAAACAAAACAAACAAAGCACGCACGCACGCAGGCACACGCACGCCTGTGCGCACGCGGCGTCGTGTCCCGTGACAACCGTGCCGTCGTGCCGGTGCTCATGTCCACGTGCACACACACACACACACACACACACGTACACACACACACACACACAAGTACACACACACACCTGCACACACACACACACACGCAGGCACACGCACGCCTGTGCGCGCGCGCCATCGTCTCGCGCGACGACGCGCCCGTGTCGGTGCTCATGTCCACGTGCACACACACACACACACACACACAAACGTGCACACACACACACCTGCACACACACACACACACACGAACACGCAGGCACACGCACGCCTGTGTGCACGCGCCGTCGTCTCGCGCGACGACGCGCTCGTGTCGGTGCTCGTGTCCGAGGCGTCCGCCAACTGCTTGATGGTCGCCGCGCCCGACTCTGCCATGTACTCTGCTTTTGCCGACGACCCGGATGCAGAGCATGCGTGGGTGAGGCCCATGATAGGAGAGGGTGATCGATGCCTATGCATGCGCGCACCAAACACACATGCACGCGCGCAGCATGTGCTGCACAAACGCCTGCACTTGTTGGGAGCCGCGCCCTGATTCTGCAATGCACTCTGCGTTTGCCGACGACCCGGACGCAGAGCACGCGCAGGTGCGGACTCCCCTTCCTCTGTTTGCATGCGCACGCACACCATATGCACACATGTGCGCATCCCTGTTGCTGCTGCTGCTGCCCCGGCTGCTGCCCCGGCTGCGCGGCCAGCTGCTCCTGCAGCACCCGGATCTGGGCCTACACGTGCACTACGGGTGTGCATGCAGGCGTGTGCTCGTGGGCAGCCGTGCCCGAATCTGTGTCGTGCCCGGCCTTTGCCGATGCCCCCCTCACGCAGATTGCGTGCTGCATCTGCCTGGCGCTGGGGCCTCCGTACTGCCAGGCAGACGTGCACGCTGACGCATGCACTCACACACACATGCTCTCTCTCGCGCACACGCTTGCAGATGGCGTGCCGCAGCTACCTGATGCTGGACCTGCTGCGGAGCTCAATGGATGCGCACACACTAACGCGCACACGCATGCTGTCTCCCACGCACGTGTGCAGATAGCGCGTCGCATCTACCTGGCGCTGGGCCTTCCGTGGAGCGATCCGGGCGCACGGCTGCTGGCCGCGCCGCAGCCGACGCAGCAGGCATGGCAGCAGCAGCAGCAGCAGGCGTCACAGGAGCACCAGCAGGCGTCGCAGGAGCAGCAGCAGCAGGCGTCACAGCAGAAGCAGAAGAGGCAGCAGACGCAGCAAGAACAGATGCAGCAGAAGCAGCAGCAGGCGGCGATGCAGCAGGAGCAGGCGCAGCAGCAGCAGCAGGCACCATCGCAGCAACAGCAGCAGGCGACGGTATCAGCGAAGTCGCACACGCAGGCATCACAGCAGCACCAGCACCAGCAGCCGACGCCGCAGCACAAGCCGGGGCAGCATGGCGGCACGCAGCCGGCGTTTGAGCGCACGCGCGGTGATGACAACGATGCATGCGCAGCAAGGGATCAGGGCCCCGCGCCCACAGCCGTGGCGCCTGCCACCAAGGCCAGGCACAGCGGCGGCGATGGCGGCGGCGGCGGCATGGCGCAGTGCACTCAGGGGGGTGGGGCCAAGCCGTCTGGCGGCGCGGCCGCCCCGGCCGCCCCGCGCTCCCGGCTGCGCGCGCTCGCGCTGCTCGAGGACGACGTGGAGGAGCTGTGATGGCAATGACGTTGGCGCCCCTTGGCCATGCAAGCGTACTCTCCTTGACACCTGGTGCGGCCCACATCCGCACAAAGCGCTGCTCGAGGAGGACGTGGGGGAGCTGTGATGGCAATGACGTTGGCGCCTCTTGGCCATGCAAGCACTCACCTCGACACCTGGTGCGGCCCACGTCCGTGCCGAGCGCTGCTCGAGGACGGCGTGGAGGAGCTGTGATGGCAATGACGACGACGCCCCGTGGCCATGAAAGCGCGCGTACTTGTACGCGGGGGGCGCCCCGCAGCGCCTCGGCCGCCCCGCGCTCACGGCTGCGCACGCTCGCGCTGCTCGAGGACGACGTGGAGGAGCTATGATGGCAATAACGTTGGCGCCTCTTGGCCATGCAAGCACTCACCTCGACACCTGGTGCGGCCCACGTCCGTGCCGAGCGCTGCTCGAGGACGGCGTGGAGGAGCTGTGATGGCAATGACGACGGCGCCCCGTGGCCATGAAAGCGCGCTTACCTCTACGCGTGGGGCGCCCCGCGGCCGCCCCGGCCGCGCCGCGCTCACGGCTGCGCGTGCTTGCGCTGCTCGAGGACGACGTGGAAGAGCTGTGATGGCAATGACGTTGGCGTTCCTTGGCCATGCAAGCGTACTCTCCTTGACACCTGGTGCGGCCCACATCCGCACAAAGCGCTGCTCGAGGAGGACGTGGGGGAGCTGTGATGGCAATGACGTTGGCGCCCCTTGGCCATGCAAGCGTACTTACCTCGTGACACCTGGGGCGGCCCACGTCCGTGCCGAAGGGATCGCGCTGCCCGCGGATGTGGACGAGGAGCTGTGGTAGAAATCGAGCTGGTGATGATGATATGATATAGATTCCACAGTCGTGTGTGATGCACCTGACTAGCTGTGAGCCATGGAGCTGTGATCACCATATAAAACGAGAAGCTGTGCTGGCGATATACGCCCTCCCGTTGTGACCCCCTCGTGAAATCCTTAAGACAAAATTGCTTGTGTAGCTTAATCATCATCGAGCCCCTTATCAGGCCCCGTATAAGCCGTGTACGCCGTTCTACAGCAGAGATGTACTACACTTGGCACTCTTTGGGCGCGGTAGACGGCCCAATAAGCCCGTCTCCATCCCACGTTAACTGTAAACTCTCCCACACAGCGTGCAAGCAGACTAGCAATGGTCACTCCGGGTCAATGGTTGGCAGGGTGAGGGACCAATACCCAGGCAGACAGGGCAGACTCTGGGGTGTGGCCCTAGGTCCTGATGTCCTGGCAGCTGCTGTGCCGAGTGCTCCGTGCCACCACGCCGTGAAACACTGCAGAGTATCGTTACAGCGAACTCGCCATCACCGGCCGCACTAGGCCTAGCTCTGGGCGAAGTGATTAGTGCTTGGCCTTCTTCTGCATCTTCTTGACGTAGAACTCGAGCTCCTTGCCCTCGAGGACGTAGCCGTCGCAGCGGCCGCACTGGCCGGGGCGGCTGCGAAAAGAGACATGGTAGGCAAGGTAAGGTGAGGAATAAGAGCGGTTGTTTCGGGGTGGAGGGGGCGGAGGCCGTCAAGAGGACGAAGCCGTCAAAGCGGCCGCACTGGCTGGGGTGGCTCGGGACGGGCGCGACTCGGCCCGTAACACAGCTGTGCGAGCAGGCGGGAATGTGCTGCCAATGTGTCGCGGCATCAGCCGTGCGCCGTCGTGCCACCAACTGTGCGACATGCGCCCATGCGCGTGCGTCAGTACGGCCCCACGACCCCACTCGTCGGATGCGGTCGCACCTGGAGATGCACGCGTACATGCGGCCGGTGTTGAACTGGTCCGCAACGTTGGAGTCGAGCTTGTGGCCCTGGTTGCGAGACTTGATCTTGCGCTGCACGTGCTTGGAGCCCTGTGTTAGGAGGGGGGGCGTTTGTGTGAGGGGGGAAGGGGGGGGGGGCTGACATGTGTGGGCGTTGAGGGATGGGATGAGCACCTCATTATTAAAACCACCGTCGGCATCGCCCTTTTACGCCTGTCTAGCCACCCCCACCCCCCCTCTCAGCCCTCCCCCGCCACGCACCGCCAGCACCGGGGTGGGCTCGCCCTTCTGCGCCTTGTTGCCCAGCTCGATGCCGTAGTGCGTCTGGTACCACTGCTTGAACGGCGTGGCGTCGATCTGCACGATGCAGTTCTTCACGAGCGTCTTGGTGCGGACCTGCTCGGGTGAGGGGTTAGGGGGGAGTGTGTGCATGGTGGGGTGAGTGCGGAGGGATGAGTGTGTGTGGGGGGGGGAGGGGGGGCATTAAGGCGTGGGGCGTCGATGAAGCCCCACGCATGATGGCGGTGAGCTTCACAGGTTCGTGTGCTCGTGGCGTGCCATATGCCCCAGCGTTGTGGTGCTGGGCTCTCATAGCAGCTGGCCTCGTCTCCCATGCACTCGTATTGCATTCCATGATGGCGTAAGCTCCAGCCTGTTGGAGCGGCAGCCACTGCGGGTGTCTGGCTGTCGGAACACCGCTCCGCTGCTCACACGTTGCCGCACACATGGCGAGTGCGCCGCAGCCGCCCCTGATGCTGCCGCCTGCTCCGTGCCAGCGTGCCCGCTGCGTGCCAACACCTGCACTGCTGCTGCCTTGCTCCATGCCCATGCCCAGAGCTGCATGCCTGGCGCGCTGGCCATGCGCAGCGCATGCGCATGCATGCATGACGCGTTGTGTTTGTCGCCCAGCCCCCTCCCCCGAGCGTCCACCCACCAGCTCGTTGTTGGACGCGTTGTAGGCGACGTCCATGATGCGGACCTTGCGGGTCACGGCCTGTGTGTAGGTAGGGATGGGGTGCTCAGCATGCAAGTACCACGCCCCCTCGGCCGAGCCCTTCCACAAGCGACATGCATTCACAACCATCCTGTCGTGCCATGCCGCATGCATGCCCAGAGCCTGGCCGCGCAGGCAAAGCGCCCCTGGCACCGCCGACCGTGCAGCCGCAACTCGCCATGCAGCCCCCTGCCGCCCTCCTCATCGGCTGCACCGCCCCTCCGATGATCCCCACCTCAGTGCCCCAGCTGAAGTTGCCGTGGTCGAGGCGCAGCGCGCGGAACTTCTCGTTCCCGCCGCGCACGCGAACCTTGCGGACCGCCACGTTCGACGACAGCTTGGTGCCAGCCGCCTGCCTGCCGAGCTCGTACCTAGAGTTGGCACGGCAGGAAGAGGGCGTTGGGGGCCGGCAGCGCGCGCGCAGTGGAGATGGCTGCGCACCATCGCCCACCCAAAACGCAGCACAGAGGCCTCCCCCCTTCAACGCTGAATGACCACTCACTTCTTGCCCTTGCGCCAGGTCTTCTTGCGGCCGCCAGTGGCGCGGCGCTTGTGAAGCGAGTCGCGAGAGATACCTTCGCAAAGCAATGCCATGCACGGCGAGCGTCAGGGATCAGCCTCTTCTCGCGTGATGATGCGGGATGTCAAGCCATGCCAGACCACCTTAGCTCCAGTGCACGGGGGGGCGAGAGGGCGCCACTGCAGCGGTGCACACATGCATGCGCCGCCCTCATGGGCCGCCACGCATGTGCCGCTGGCGACTGTCCTACCGCCCAACACCTAGGGGGGCACTCACCCATGGTTGCTCAACGCTGGAAAGAGAGAGATCCGCACGCCTGCTGGGGCTTTGCCCGAGCGCGCACCTGTGGGTGTGGGGGTGTGAAGCTTGTCGTTGTCTTGCTCCCCTGGGGCCTCTTCCACACAGTACCAGCTACACACGCTCAACACCACCTGCACCGATGTTTACCTTCCCCATGCGCCCCACTGCTGACGGTACGCATGGGGCACACCTGTTGCATGGTGCATGCACGCATGCATCAATCCACGCGCCACGATCCGCGAGTCACGCTCATCGACATCCAGAAAAGTTGGAGTGGAGCAAATGTTGCGTGTGTACACATGCAACACAGACACCTGAGTGAGAAGACCACTAGCCAGAGCCCCCTGCCTCCTTGCATCCGCCTGCCCACCCCACTGCGCCAGTTACTGACCGACCACGGTCGTGCTGGTGACCAACTGGCGTATCCGCTGGCCGTTGGCAAGGCCCCTGATGGCATCAAGCAGACGTCCCCTTCGTGGCAGCAGCTGCTCGAATGCTTCCACTCAGTGACTGAACGTGCCGTGCCACCCACCGCGTGAAACCGCACAGTATTGTTACAACACGCTCGCCGCCACCTGCAGTGACTAGGAGCCCTCCTCCTAGCCCTAGGCTATGGCTTAGTGCTTGGCCTTCTTCTGCATCTTCTTGACGTAGAACTCGAGCTCCTTGCCCTCGAGGACGTAGCCGTCGCAGCGGCCGCACTGGCCGGGGCGGCTGCGAGCGACGTGTGACAGGTAAGGAAAGGTGATGAATGCAAGGGGGTTGTTCTGGGGGTGGGCATGATCAAGGGGGGTGGCCGTTGCAGCGGCTGCACTGGCCGGGGCGGCACGCGACGGGCCCGACTCGGCTTTTCATACTTCAGTACACAAAGCAGAGCCGACTCGAGAGCTCCTCCTCCATGGATAATGTGCTGTCAATGTGTCGCAGCATCAGCCGTACACCGTCGTGCCACCAACTGTCATGCGCCCTTATGTATGTGCGTTCAGCATGCGCGACCCCACTCGTCGGATGTGGTCGCACCTGGAGATGCACGCGTACATGCGGCCGGTGTTGAACTGGTCCGCCACGTTGGAGTCAAGCTTGTGGCCCTGGTTGCGAGACTTGATCTTGCGCTGCACGTGCTTGGAGCCCTGTGTTGGGAGGGGGGTGGGGTGAGGGGGGGATGTGTGGGCGTGGGGAGACGGCCCCTCCTCAAAACCACCGCCGGCACCGGCATCGTCCTCCTGCGCCTGCCTGCCCCCCTCCCCCCCCCCAGCCCTCCCCCGCAACGCACCGCCAGCACCGGGGTCGGCTCGCCCTTCTGCGCCTTGTTGCCCAGCTCAATGCCGTAGTGCGTCTGGTACCACTGCTTGAACGGCGTGGCGTCGATCTGCACGATGCAGTTCTTCACGAGCGTCTTGGTGCGGACCTGCACGGGTGTGCGCATGGTAGTGAAGCCCCGAATGATCGCAGTGAGCTTCAAGGATTCGTGTGCTCGTGGCGTTCCCCGTGCTCCAGCGTTGTGGTGACAGCCCCTGCTGCGACAGCACCTGGCCTCGGCTCCCATGCATGCATGGCGGCGCGCACGATGCAGCTTGCTATGGAGTCGCAAGCCAACGCGAGCAGCTTTCACTACAAGCTGCGTTCCACTGCTGCACACATGGCCAGTGCGCCGCAGCCGCGCCCGATGCTGCTCCGTGCGAGCTCCGTGTCAGCTCCGTGCCAGCGTGTCTGCTTCATGCCAGCAGCAACATGCCTGGCGCTGCACTCCTGCCTTGCACTCCTGCCTTGCTCCATGCCAACAGCAAACATGCCTGGCGCGCCGGCCATTCACATGCTGGGTTCTGTTGGTCGCGGCCATCGCCCCCCCCCCCAGCAACCACCCACCAGCTCATTGTTGGACGCGTTGTAGGCGACGTCCATGATGCGGACCTTGCGGGTCACGGCCTGCGTGTAGGGCCGGCAGTCTGCGATGAGCGATGCTCCAGCGGTGGCGCCCTCCGTACCAGACCATGTATGTGCACGCCCACGCATGTTCTCTGCTGCTGTGCCATGCGGCCTTCACGCAGCCTGGGCGTAGGCACGACGGCAGACTCCGACGTGCCTGCATGCAGATCTGCATGCATGCATGCCATGCAGCCGCCGCCCATGCAGCCGCCCCCACTACCCCTCCCAGCATGCTGGCTCACATGTTGGTGCAGGTGTGTATGCATGCATGTGTATGTGTGTGCGAGAGAGCAAACAGCATGCTCACCTCAGTGCCCCAGCTGAAGTTGCCGTGGTCGAGGCGCAGCGCGCGGAACTTCTCGTTCCCGCCGCGCACGCGAACCTTGCGGACAGCCACGTTCGACGACAGCTTGGTGCCAGCCGCCTGCCTGCCGAGCTCGTACCTGCGTAGGCGGGGAGAGGGCACACACGGTGAACACGGCTGCACTACTTGCTCCTGTGCTTTCCCCTGCCCCGATGTCAAGCCGTCGCCTCCTTCACAGCACAGCAAAGCGGGCTGCGGGGATACGCACTTCTTGCCCTTGCGCCAGGTCTTCTTGCGGCCGCCGGTGGCGCGGCGCTTGTGAAGCGAGTCGCGAGAGATACCTTCGCAAAGCAATGCCATGCACGGCAAGCCTCAGGGATCCATCCATGCATGCTGATGCGGTTGCCAGACCACCCAAGCTTGGGTGGTCTGGCTCCTCCAACGGAGGAGGGCGAGAGACGCAGTGATGCACATGCATGCATGCATGCATGCATGCATGCGCTGTCGCACACACTGGAAGCCCCAAGACCCGCCCTCAATCCTCACCCATGGTACCCTACGTACTGGGTCGTGGGTTGACGTGAAGAGGGCGACAGGGCATGCGTACGTGCCTTTTGTGAGGCGGCCCCACACTTCGTTCGCGTCGATTCCAGGTCCGATGAGCCCGCACGCCGTGCTTTAAAGTGTCATGGGAGGTATTACACAGTAGTAACGCTCTATGGAACGCGTGGGCGTGGGAGCTGCTGCAGACATGGAGCCTAGTGGGGAGTCGCTGCAGCGCTACGAATCCCTCGGTGGCCGCGCCCAGCATCTCCACCCAGACTGGGGCAAGAAGTTTCTGCCACCACCGGCCCAGCTAGCGCCACCACTGACCCAGACCAAACGGCGAAAGAACAACAAAGTACCGCCTCCTCCGCCTGCGCCTCCACCGCGATTTTTTGTTTCATCAGTTGTGCTGGAGACGCTGCAGGGGGTCTGCAGGGAGCTTGACGAGTCTCAGAGGGACTGGGAGGAACAGGTGGAGACTGAGGGCAGTGATGCCATGCGGCGGGTTGTGGCGGAGAAGAGCACGGACGGCAAAAACAAATGGGGCTACATTGAGATGCTCGGTCGTCTCGTGGCCGACCAGGAGATGGCAGGTGCGCCTATTGCGCAACACCACATGCAACACCCGCCATGCAACGCCGGCAGCATGCAACACCCGCCATGTATAATGCCCTATCAACCCCATACTACAGTTGCATGCATACGTGCGTGTGTGTGTGTGTGTGTGTGTGTGTGTGAGAGAGAGAGAGAGAGCTTGGGCGTGGGTGTGCAGCAGGCGTGGGTGTGCGCGTTGGGACCCGGCATTGAAGGCCCGCGCGTTCCCTGCCCTCCCTCCATGCAGAGGCGACGCGGCTGGTGGCAGCGGGTGAAGACCTGTCAGACGAGATGCGGATGCGGCTCGCGGAGCTTGGGCTGTTTGACGAGCACCAGACGGGCGCGCCAGGCACAATGTCATCCGAGGACGAGGAGGAGTGGGACGACGAGGTAGAGGACTTCATGCGGCGCCGCGCCGCCAGGGTCATCGAGGTGGGTGACAGGGGGGCACGCTTGGGGCGTGCTGGCACGCGTTGCGTGCGCTGCGTGTGTGTGCGTGTGTGTGTGTGTGTGCATGCATGCGTGCGTGCGTGCGTGCGTGTGTGTGTGTGTGTGTGTGTGTGTGCGACCCGCTCTACCACTGGGCAGCTGAGCTCTGCGCGCGCGTGCCCCATCCCCCCCCCCCCACCCACATGCACACACGCACACATGCACGCACACCTCCCGTTACTGTCGTGAACTTGCAGAGGTATTGGATCAAGCACAAGGCATTCGCGCGTGAGCAGGAGACCAAGGCGGCTGCGTCTGCGACACCGACCAGGCGAAAGAAGCCCGCAATGCAGAAGAGGGAGGAATTTGTGAAGAAGGGCAGGGTGCTGGAGGGCAAGGTGGGTCCAAAGGGTGGGAGATTTTGGTACTAGGGGTCGGAGTCAGACGGGACGAAGAGACGGGGGAGTGGTCGCAGTTTGTATTCTCTGCTTCTCGTGTCTCACCCGATCAGGAAGGAGGCCATGTTATATATACCTGTCTCCTCCTAGTTTCAACATGGTGTGACCTGAGACAGATGCAGAAACTATACACGTCTACGATCTACACAGAAAACTGCACAGAGGCAGGTTCTCGTGGTACGGCTCTCACCTCTAGCCTCCAAGCTTGCAGCAATCAGGAACAGGGGGGCTGGACAGGGATGGTGCATCGGGCCGGGGGCGAGGGAGCAGAAATTATTCGGGGGGGGGGGGGGCGTCCGTCGTTACACTACACTAACCCTGCCCCCCCTTGGCCCTGTTTCAGGAGATGACATTGCTTGCGCCCAAGGCCCCGCCATCGCCACATGCCAACACGGCATGCGACGACGCGTGCGTGGACGGGGTGCAGGCGGCACTGGCGGCCACGCGCGTACGCATCCCCCTGCGGCTGGAGAGTGTCATGGCGTCCTCGTCCTCCTCTGCCTCTTGCAGCGGCACCCCGGGGCGCAGCCCCAGGCCTCTTACCGCGTGCACGGACAATGCCGGCAGCAGGAGGGCTGCCTCGCGGCAGCTCTCCCTCTCCGTGCCCTCGCGGCGTGCGACGCTGGATCAGCAGGACGTCGAGGATCAGCAGGGTGGTGAGGCGCAGCTGGGGCAGGCGCAGCTGGAGCAGCTGCTGCCGGAGCCGGTGGGGGCTGCGCAGGACCCCGAGGGGCAGGACGGCGACAACAACAGTGACGCCAGCGAGCACGACAGCAGCAGCAGCGGCGCAGGTGACAGCGCAGGCGACACCGCCAGCGTGCCGTTGATCGAGGGTGCGGCGTCGCTCCCCGAGCGTCAGACGGCCGCGCAGAGGCGGTGGCGGGCCGCGCTCGCGGCGCAAAGCGCCGACAACGCGTTCGACCCGCACGCACAGTCACGCGGCGGCGCGGGCCCCGCGTCAGCCATGGCCGTGGTGCACCTCGGCGGCGGCAGCGGCGGCGGCGGCGGCGGCGGCGGCGGCGGCGGCGGCGGCGGCTCGATGGCGGCGCACGCGTGTGCGGCAGCGGGCGGCGCGGCGTACATCGATGACCTCCTTGCCGCGCGGGGCGTCACGGGCGCCGCCCCGGGGCAGGCACGCGCGGCCCCCCGCGCGCCGGGCGGGCCGGGCGACTCTGATGACGGCGACGCGCCTTCCGACACGCGCGGTGGCCAGCAGTCCGAGCTTGGCCTCACGGGGGGGGTCGCACACCGGGGCGCGGGCACGGGCGGTGCACAGCAGCAGCAGCCTGCTGTGGGGGGCGGCGCTGGGGACCAGCCGCAGCCTGCGTCTGTGCCCCCAGCGCCCGCAGGTGCCACGGGCCAGGAGGAGGTCAAGGGCGCACGGTGGGCGATCGTGAGGGGGGTGCTGCGCCAGCTGGGCGAGCCCTCTGACGGCACGCGCGGCAACGCGCAGCAGCATCACCACCACCACCAGGCGTCCAGCAGGCTGTCGGTGCCCGCGGCCTCAGGCGCCGGCGTGCCTGAGCTCGCGATCAGCGGCGCGGGGCGGGAGCGGCGCAGCGGCCCCGCGTCGCCCTCATGCAACGGCCCCGCCGCCCACGGCGCCGAGCCCCAAAGCCCTGAGACCTCCGCATGCCTCGACCATGACGCGCCAAGCGACGAGGACGATGACCTCGTGTGGGACGCGCCGTCTGCGGGGCTCCTCCCCGGCGCCGTCAACGACGACTCGATCGCGCGCATCAGCGTCGGTGATGGCGCTAGCTCGGCATCCTCCTGGCTCGGTGGCAGTGGCGGCGCACGCACGAGCGTAGGAGGCACGCGCCTTGTTGGCTCCGCCGCGCGCGGCGCGCTGCTTCCGCCCGGCACGCCACCGCAGGCGGCCGAGCTCCTCGTTGCCACATGCCGCGCACGCGCGCCCCTGCTGCAGGTGCCCCCGCTGGCGTGCGAGCCGCTGGCTGCGATGGGCAGGGGCACTGACAGCCCCACCGCAGCTGCCAGCAGCCCGCTCATCAGCAGCGGCGCGCAGCAGCGGGCGGCACCGCCACGAAGGATGGCGCGTGACGTGGTTGACCAGCTGTGCGGCGGGGGCCGCGTGGCGCCGCAGGCAGCAGCGCAGCTCGACCTTGCCATGGCCACGCACGCACACGCACACAGCAGCAGCGGGGCGGGCAGCCCCTTGGCGCGGCCACCGCCGCTCCATCGACGCCAGTCCATGCCCGGCGTCGCGCCCCTGCCGCCCGACGCGCCGCCATCGCCGCAGCAGCAGCAGCTGGCGGGCAGCAGCCCGCGCGCGCCGCTGCCACCGCTCGCGTGCATGTCGCGTAGTGGTGGGGTGCCCGAGCAACACACCGGGAAGCACTCGATGCAGCTCGGAAGTGATGGCAGCGCGTGGCCGGCGCACGGCGCTGCCGGGCCACCATCGCCGTCGGCGGCACCGAGGGGACCCTCACTCGCCATCGGGCGCATCGCCATCGGGCGCGCAAGCCTGTCGGGCTGCGTCCCTGCCGCCCTCGGCATGAATGGCGACATGCTGACGCAGCAGCTTGGCAGCAACAACAACTGGCCAAGGTCGCCGACGGCACCGAGGGTACCGAGGGTCCAGTCGCTCGGCATCGACGTACGGCGCAGCAGCACTCCTGGTGTTTCTGGCGGGGCGCCCGCCACCCTCGGTGACCACGAGGGAACGGGCGTGGGCGCGGCGGCCTTGTCAGCGGCGGCCGCAGCAACGCCGGTGCGGGGCTCCCCCCTCGGTCCCGGGGGGCCGTGCCGGCTGCGATCGAGCAGCTTGAGTGGCGCCCCGCTGGCGCGGCTCGTGGCGGCCAGCAGCGACGGAGACGACCGCTCGGGCTCGTGGCTCGAGTGCGGCTCGCCCGGTGCCAGGGGGGCGGCTGCGCACCATGCGCACACGCACGCGCCGCAGCCACCTGCACGCGGCGCCCTCGGCCGCGTTGCCGTCGGGCGCGCAAGCCTCAGCGGGGCCGCCGCAATGGCCGCCGCCGCCGCCGCCGCTGGCGCTGGCGGCGCGCCGCCGAGACTGGGCGACGTCGGCGACCCGCCCACGCCCAGGGGACGCAGACACGTGGCGTCGTTGAGCGGCGCTCCACCGCTGCTGGCGGCATCGTGGCCCGGTAGCGATCCGCCGCCCCAGGTTTCGCGCGCCGGGCGCATGTCCCTGGCTGGTGGACTGCTGCTGACCGCCCCGCTGAGCGAGACGCGCGTGCAGGGCGTGCGCTGCTCCTACTCTGGCGTGGCCGGGGTGTCGTCAGCGTCCCCTCCGGGCACGCCCACGGCCTCCGTTGGCCGGCCGAGCGACGTGAAGCTGCCGCCCCTGTCGCAGTCGTTGAACGACGCGCGCGTCGCAAGTGCCTACAGATCGGCGCCGGCGCCCGCTGCGTGGTCGTGCGTGGCGGTGCCCCCCAAATAAGCTTTGGGAGGAGTCCCCATATATTATTGGGCCTGACTCTCGGTTTTGCGGCTGAGATGGCTACAGGTGTTGTATTAAGACCAAACTGCTCTTTTGATAGTTAGTATGACCCCCCTTTTTTGTCTCAGCGCTTCATAATGTTGGATTTGTGTACCACTCACGCGTGGTCTCCAATGAGTTCTCTCGGTTTGGGTGAGCCTGGCCTCTACCGGCCGCAGATGGCAACCCGCCGAGAGAGAGGCACGAGCAGTCACAACCAACAACCGGTGTTGCCGGAACCTCTCTAGCTATTAAATCTATGAACCTCTCTAACTATAGAAAACACAAAATCATAAAACATAAGTGTGGGAGGGTGGCGTACGCTTTGAAGCGGAGCGGGAACAGCCCGAACCGCATGATGAGGATTGAGAAAAGGAGCTCCTAGAGGTGAGCACCTAGCACTAGAGGTCCAAGCGCCGCAGCCTTACTTCTCCTTCTCACCTTGAACTTTGACATGACGATGACGACTATGATGGACGGTTCAGTCAGGGAGCGCCTTCTTAATGCATCCATGCCAGAAACTCGTGACTTAACTCACCTGGTACCCGATCAAAAACTCCCCAATCACACAACCTGTTGCAACTCATGCGGCTGTAAATCAAACGGCAGCCGCAAACCAGGCAGACAGTGTGGCCGGGCGTGCGTTAAGGTTGTTTGAACCCAGCAGAGACGACACCACCTCAGCTGCCTCAGGTGCAGGAACGCCTTCCTGCAATCCTTTCACGCTGCGCGCATTCAGTCCCCTCTCTCACACCCCCGAGAAGATGCCGTGTGCACATGCGCAGCAGGGCGGGTTGGTGGATGGGGGGGTCATGGCGGCTGGTGGGTGGGTGTGGGGCGGTCATGCATGACCATATGGTAGCGCTAGCGTGCACGCCACCACGTGGTGGGTGGGATTGTTGACAGAAGGGAGACCGAAACACAGATCAATCAAATGCCATCTAAAAGGCTCCTACGCGTGACCAGCTATGCGGCAGCTGGTCAGCCATCCGACAGGCAGCTAGTGCTAGCGCTACTTGTGTCTGGGGTGTTGGCCGTGGATTCCCGCCACAGCTACAGCCAGCACCGGGCAGACGCTGCAGCCGCCATGACCACAGCATCCGGCCATGGCCACAGCATCCGCAGGCTTGCAGTCGCCGCATCCATTGCAGCATCATGCTCACCGCGTGGCTAGTGTGCCCAACAGCCAGCGCTCTAAGGGCAATGAATCTCGACAGAGTCGATGATCAGGCTGGCATGGGCCGGTGGATACGCGCGTCATGCTAGTTTCTCTCACTCCTGTGCGTTCTCTCGTGCGTTCTCTCTTTCTTGTGGCGGACGCGCACGGGAGGCTGTTGCCTCTGCGGCCGACGCGCAACACGCGCGAGAGCACTTGGCCGCGGAGCGGCGAGAGCACGCGCGCGCGGCGGGGGCCGCGGAGTCGACGCTGTCGAGCGTGCTGTCGCGGCTGGAGGTGCTGGAGGCATTGCAGCAGAGGGAGGCTGCGAGCGACTGGCATATGCATGGGCTGGTCACGCGGCGGCCATCGTGCGTTGGGGGGGCAACAGGTGCTTGTGGGGGCCTAGCTCTCCGCATGACCGAACACGCACGACCCTACAACTCTCGACAGGTTTTACACTGTACACTTCCAGTTCCCTGTGATGAGCCCCGAGGCGTGGATGGAAGAATTCCTAGGGCCGGCGCCAGCCCCTCGTCTTCAACTCTCGACAAAAACGACCATCTCTCTTGCCATCACAGCAACAACTATCTAAGAACGCGTTTTCAGCGTACATTTGCGTTGGTTGAGTGGGTCCCAAACCACACACAATTTAGCCTCTTGCAATCACACAATGCATTGTGCTCCTCCAAGCGCTCCCACAGCCATACAGCAAATCACTGGTCGAAACTACAGTGTTTTTCGCGCAGCCACGGTGCACATACGGCAGCGTGGGACGCGTCATACATGTGACTTGGTTTATGCATGTTGCTATGTAGTGGACGCTGCGATACGCAGATATCTTGCGCAAGACGTCTGCATTTCACAGCGTCCACTGAACACCAAAGTACTCCTACACCGCATGATTAAGATGAATTAGGAGCACCTGACTGGCGTGCACACCGCGCTCTCCCACACCACCGTAGCTAGGTGTCTCAACACTTCGAATCCGATGGCGGCACATCTACAGCCCTACATGCCGCCATCCTTCCGATTGCGCTGATTCATCGAACACCGTGATGCCTGTTTGCCCTTTCGGCAAGCATCATGATGCGCACACATATCCGCATCCGTACAGGTGCCTTTTGCCTTTGGTGCGTGTGTGTGCACCAGTCACTGAGTTATGTCATTAGCACGCCCGCATCGCTACTTGCATCGCTACTTGCATCGCTACACACGAATGTAGAATTCATCATCATCCTCATCATCACGTGCGAACCGGGATAATCGAGAGGAAACGTCGGGGTGAATCGCGACAACTTCGCACCGGAAAGTGTGGAAATCGACAATTTCACACTGCTGCGTGGGGCTCGATTAACGGAGGCGCGTTCTCGTCGCCGAGCCCTGGACCCAGCAATGCGGCGCTGCTGGTGACTAGGATCTCCGTGCCGCTGACGAGCGGGATAAAATACGACTGGCCTGGCTCCTGCTAGACTGTCCCTCGGTGGAAACTACAGGAGCGGCTTGCCCGGCGCTGTCATGGCTTGGCGAGTAGCCGCGGCGCTGCCGCGACCCGTGCTGGGAGACGGCCCTTATCCTCCTCCCATGCAGGACGCCATGCGGCACCGATCTCGACGAGTTGATCGACGAGCGGAGGAGCTGGCTCCCGTCAATGCATGCTGGACATCGGTCAAGATGGCTGCTCGTGGGGGCGAGCTACCATCAGGGCTTCAGCGGTGGTGACCGCCGAGGCAACAACAGAGTTTATCCGCTTCACCATCGCAGCGTTTGTCACCGCGCTCATCCTCGGGGGCACTCGTCTGCCGGTGACTGGCGTCGGCATTGGTCTTCAGGCAGCCTGCCATGACGACTCTATTTGCCCAGGCCCCCCTGGAGGATGGGACCTGGCCATGCATGACGCATGGGGCGCAGGCAGAGCCCCATGCATGGAGTTGGACAACCATGCACCATGCCAGGCGGGGACTTTTCTGCTTCAGCGCCGCCAGTCGGCACAGCCGGCGTGGTTGGCCTCAAAGGCCAGGAGGAGGACGGTCCTTTCCTATACGCTCCTTGCTAGACATGTCCCTCGGGGACTTGTTTGGGTCTAAACTAGCCGGCGGGAGCGGTAGTCTAGACGGCAGGTAACCGGCTGGTGGCTATCGTCCTTCACAGGGCGGTGGCACTAAGACTAGTGTTGTCTTAGCTGGAATGCCATGTAACTGTAACTGTAACTGCGTGTGTGTGTGTGTGTGTGTGTGTGACTAAAATTGTTGAATGCGACCGTATCGTGACTGCGTGTGGGGTTTATTGTCGTTTTTGTCGTTTTGTCGGCCAAAACCGCAATCTTCTACTAGTCTGTGGCTTTGCAGCGGTTTTTATTGTGTGTGTGTGTGTGTTGGGGGGGGGGGCTTAAAACGACAACTTATCACCGAGGCCATGTCTAAGGCAGAGGGTATGTCCGGCAATTTCAATCATAGGACTCTGCCCGTTCATCACCTTCTGCTGCCTACTCGCCTTGCACGCGTGCGCGGTGCCCAAGCGCGCTACTGGTAGGCTGGCGCGCTGCGTAGCCTTGCGGGCTCTACTAGTAGAGCTCCCCTTAACGTGTAGTCTAGGCCTTAACTCATGCCCTGGGGTCCTCCGGGCGCTTACATGTAAAAACTGTAAAAGCCACGTGCACGCAGTGCCCATGAGTCAGCACCCAGCTCACGTGCTTTGTGGGAGTGCTGGCTCTCCATCACCAGTTTTATTATGGAACCGGGGCTGTGGCCCTCAGGCTAGGCTAGGCTGCGTGTAGGCCCCTTCGGCTAGGCTAGGCTGCATGTCGGCCTCGGCCGAATGGCGCAGCTGCTCGAGTAGCTTAGCTATGAGTGGGAGCTCCCCCGTGTGGGCCACTCACTAGCTCAGAGGGGGACAGAGGTGAGGGTGCGGCGGAGACGCTTGGCAAGCGGCGCCGCGCGGGCCGGGCAAGGCAGGCCAAGGGGAGAGGCCCTCGTCAACCCTACCACATTCCCGACGCCTGAGGCGGTGTCTGAGGTGCACCCCTAAACGCCTCACCCCGACCGTCTCAGGCGTCACCTAGACCGCCTTGTGCACCACCCCAACCGCCTCAGGCGCCCACCTCCGCGTGAGGCGCACCCTCGACCGCCTCGGGCGTTATGACCGCCTTCGCTTGCGTGTCTCACACGTCGGGGCTGTGGTGGGGCAGCCCCCTAACAACCAGTGTGCGGTGTGGCGCCAGAGCGCGGCTTTGCGTACACTGCAGTGTCTCCAGGAGCGAAGAGCTGGTGTTTGTGCGCGTGGGCAGGACGGCCACCGCCGAGGACTCTTCTGCGAGGCAGCTCTGTTATGGATCGCTCGGCTCGGCAGGCGGATGCGCGGCGGGACGGCCACCACCGAGGACTCCTCCGCGAGGCAACGATGTAACGGATCGCTTGGCTCGGCAGGCGGATGCGCGGCAGGACGGCCACCACCAAGGACTGCTCCGTAAGGCAGCTCTGTTATGCATCACTCGGCTCGGCAGGCGGATGCGCGGCAGGACGGCCACCACTGAGGACGCCTCCGCGAGGCAGCTCTGTTACGGATCGCTTGGCTCGGCAGGCGGATGTGCGACGCGTGCCCCCGTGTACAGCATCTCCAGTAGCGCGGAGCGCTTTCGGGACTGGACGGGGGACTTGGACTGCGTGCTGTGTGTGCTGTGTGGGGCAAGCTCTGCCGGCCCTCCATCCCCGCTGCGGCTGCTGCAGGTGCGCGAGGTCAGGACGGCCATGGTACGTGACGGCTCTGCGAGGCCGCGCGGCGACGGATCGCACGCGCGCGGCGGGGCGTCGTCGAGGCGTGTGTACAGCATCTCCAGCAGTGGCGAGGGCTTGCGGGCGTGCGGAGAGGCAGGGCTGCTGGCGCACGCGGCGCCGCGCGGCGAGGGCGCATCCTCCACTTCGCCAAACGTGCAGGCGCAGCGGATCGGGGGGCGCGCCGGGCCACCTCCATCGTCAGCTGGCTCGAAGCTGATGGCGCCGCGCGGCGAGGGTGCCAACTCCACATTGCCCAACGTGCATGCACGGTGGACGGGGGGGCGCGCCGGGCCACCTCCATCGGCAGCTGGCTCGAATCTGATGGCGCGCCGCGCTGGCGGACGTGGCTGCTCCGGGCGCGGCTGCTTCGGGCTGCTCCGGGCGCTGGCGGGCGGCAGCTGCGGCGCCGTGGCATGGGCCACGTTCTCGTCGATAGCGCCCAGCACCAGCAGCGGAAGCTCGATGTCGGACCTGCACGCGCGTGCGGTGTGTGTGTGTGTGTGTGTGTGTGTGTGTGGCAGGGCACGGAGGCGCTGATCTGGGCATGTTTTGTTAGCACAAATATTATGCTCGGGTCCATTTTGTGTGTGCGTGTGTGTGTGTGCGTGTGTTGCGTTTGAGAGAGTGTATGTGTGTACGCGCGTGTGTTGCATTTGAGTGTGTGTGTGCACGAGCTAGCTTAATACCGACCTGCAGGGGGAGAGGCTGGAGCTGCCTCCGGTCGATAGCATTCCCAATGGGGAGGTGAAAAGGCTCCGAAGGGGCTCTGAAGAGGCTCTGTGCACTGACCGTGGTCGAGAGCCCCTTGGGACCGTAGGTCGTGCCGCCTTCTTTCGATGTTTCGAGGTCGTCCGCTGCGCGCTGAAGCACGCTGACACAGGCGTCGGCTCAGGGGCGCTGCGCTCTAAGGTCGACAACATCGTCCAAGCTGCCGTCGACAGCTTGGTTGGTGTGCACACAGCGGAGCAGAGATTGAAACAACCCCTGCATGATCATGTGTGCAGAGAAGACGAGAGCTTGCGCTCATGAAGAGAAAGTGTGAGGAGAAAGTGTGTTCACACAAATTCACGGCCCGTGGAGTGCGCTTGCATCCCTTTCTCCGCGCCCCGCCTTTCCCCCCTTCTAATTTGGCACCTGCGTCGTCGCGTTTTGGGGGTACAAACTCCAAAAGCGCAGCTACCGCAGATGCCGCTGAAGCAGGTCGCGAGTTCGGGTGTCCAGTGTCGCACCCAGATGCTCGCCATGCTGCGAGCTTGGACGACGAGCAAGAGGTGAGTCGGTGTGCCCCCCCCCCCCACACACACACACGTGCACACACCCATGGGTGCACCCACACACACAACGGGGGACTGTGCTGGGGGGTTGGTGTGCACCTCGCTGGCTGTCGCTATTGGGGTCTTGTGTTTTTACTCAGAGTCCCAGCGCTCCCGTTGTGTTATGCATTCGACGACGACACAAACACACCCACACCCACACCCAAGCGCAGGTGCGCCACACATCGGCCGCCTGCTCACGCTGCACGGCACGCTCGTCAGGGCAGGCGCGGTGCGGATGTTCGAATGCAAGTGCTCAGCGCTCGACCTGTGGCTTGAGCTTGAAGGTCCTCACACGCGCGCTGCAGCGTCTCCAGCTAAACGTACGAAACGTAGATGGGCGGACGAGGTGGTGTTTGAGGCGGCGCTTGTTTCGCCGGTTCGTTGGCGGAGTTTCTGCCACAATCTGGGCGGTATGACCTCTCTGGGATCAAATGTAGAGCTCGTCCATATATGTTGGCAAGACCCGCGTGTTCCAGGGGCCTCAGCTCGCAGAAAAACGGCCGCGCGCAGATAGATCCACAACTGGCGGACAGACCCGGCTCACGTTTTTTGTAGCGGATGCCGAGACGCAAGAGGGAGCAGGCCTGTCGCCGCCTGCACGCACACTGTAGAGAGTCTGCGCGCCTTGATCCGTGCAAATTTTACAAGCGTTGGTGGGCCCGCCCGTCAGCTAAAAGTGCACAGTCAGTCAGTCCACCAGTCTCTCCACCTCGGCGCGCCCGCCGCCGCCCAACAACTCTCTCTCGAGAGACCCCTCATCTGAACTAACACGCCGACGACCACGCCCGGGGTTGGGGTGTGGTTTGGAGCGGCCCCCGCCTCCCACCCGGCTTAATGGCCGCAGTGGGTGGGCAGGGGCCCCTACTGGCGTCGCCTCCTACAAAGTCGCCCGGCCTGGGGGCAGGTCGACTCCTGAACCGGTTGCTTAAACGAAGGGCAGGGACACGCCGTTGTCGGCGAAGGTGGTGCCCCACGGGTTGGCGACGTGGTCGAACAGGTTGTCGATCGGGCCCTTGCCGGTCGCCTGGAGAGCGGAGAGTGGAAGGGGCGATGAGAGGGGAGGGGGGGGCAGCGTGGGTGAGGACTCTCCAGCAGCCAGCGTGTGTCCCTCCACCGTGCGAGGCGAGAAAACACACGCACGCGCGCAATGCGCCGCGCAACACGCACGCGCAGGGTGCGACGATACAGTGCGAGGCGCAACACGCAGCGCACGAGCAGTGTGCGACAACACACGCGCCGCGCGGCAAACACGCCACGCGCAGCGCACGCACAAAAACACACACACCTTGTACTGGGCGAAGAAGCCGAGCATCGCCATCATCGCGAGGCGTCCGTTCTTGACCTCCTTGACCTGCGGCGAGGTTCAGAGTGTGCGGTTTTAGCGTTTGAGCGGAGTGGGCGATTCTCGGGCCGGCACAAGCTCCCTCCCCCACCCACCCTGCTGTGCCTGCTGAGAAATAGGGACTGACCAGTTCTCTTCAACGTGTGCTCTGCTCAATGGTGCATCAATAAGGTGTATGACACGATAGGCTGTGTCCTACAGCTCGGCAGTGCCCCCCAGTCCCCGCCTGCATGGCGCACGCGTGGGCGACGCTGTCCTGTCGAGACCAATGCCCCCCCCCCCCCTCCCTCAACGCACGCGAGTCAGGCTGCGCCACTCGCGACTTGGATTACGTTCAGGTTGTGCGCACACATTAAGCCCACACCCCGTAAGCCTCCGCAGCAGAGCTCTGCCCAGTGCCCCCAACAACCCATCCGCCACAGCCCACCAGTGGTGTTGCACCAAGGCACCCTGCCGACACGAGTCCTACGAGGCCTTGCTGCTATCTAGACATAAGGAAGGCCGTATTCAACCCGAACAAGAGGCCCCTGGTAGAGGCAGGTGACTTGGCGTAACCAACGACACAGAACGAAACCAATATGCCATGGCCTTGCTGATCGGGGCACAAGGTGTCCCAATCAAAGTCGCAGCAGGCGGCGTACCTTCGCGCAACCACTACCCTGCGCCTGCCTGTCGGCCGAGTAGCACCCCACCAACGCAACTCCCAAGGCTGTGTGCTTATCTACAAAGGACAAAAGGAAGCCCTATCAATGTGGGGGTTGACTCTCGCCCCTACCAGGTAGCCAGCCAGTTTCATCTTGAAACTGAGTTTTAGGTGTCGGGCGCTAGCGCCGACACAGGTCTAATACATCGTTACTGGTGTCACACACAAGACGGTAAAATCCATCATCAATCAACCCGTGAAGTCGTGTCAGCCCCTTACCTTCATGTCAGCCAGCACCTCGGGCGACTTCGCCATGCCCAGGGGGTCGAAGGCGCCACCGGGGTACGCTGCGCAGGTGTATGGGGGGAGGTGGGGAGTGTCAGCCGAGGGGGTGGGCGGGATGCGAGATGGGGAGGCAGGCGCGTGAGTCGGCGATGGGAAGGGGCTGGACGCGTGTGGTCGGCGGGCTAACGGTCCCCCGACGGCGCACACTGCCCCGTGCCGGCCACCCTGGTTAGCGGTGTCCACGCAGCCTCTGCACCCACACCCACACTCGTCCTCTTCAACCGCCCCGTCCTCTGCCCTCCTCCCAATCCCACATAAGACACGCTGCTGTGCACATCTTGGAGCCCACGTGCGATGCACAGAAGTGTGGAAGCTGGAGGCACAGGAGCGGGTCCACACCTGCGCCGTCCCACACACACACACCCTGTCCTCAAAAGTGCCGATCGCACATCCGCCCCCCCCCCCCCCGCCAGTGTACAAGAGCCTTCTCTACTCACAGGTCTCCATGCCAGCGAGCGATGACTCGAGGCCGAAGAAGGTGCCCGCCTCGCCCTGCGACTTTGGGTTCTGGAAATCCCTCCAGCGCTTGACCTCCACGAAGTTGGTCATGAACAGCTGGATCATCAGCAGGGTCGCTGCGCGCGCATAGGTGGCGTGTGCGTGTGGGTGGGTGGGGGCGGGGACGGGCCATGCGCGTGCGGGAGATCGCGTGCGCCCCCCATGCACACGTATGCAGCTCGTATGCAGCTCGTGCCGCCGAGGCATGGTGCCGGCCGGGCGCACGGCAATGCGTGGAGGCCCCATGCGGCCGCCCGGCTTCACTCACAGAAAGGGATTGCGCCCTCCGAGGCGTTGTACACCTCGCCTGCGTTGTACCACTCGGGCACCGACAGCACGCCGAGCTTGGTGGCCAGCTACGCATGGGGACCAAAGGCAGCGGTTGGTGGGTGCGGGACCAGTGCATGCGTGGCCATGCGAGGGCAATCCCTTGGGTTCCCCTGCCTGCTCCAAAGCACACGCGCCCCCCCCCCCTCTCAGCTGCTTGCTACTCACGCCGGGGAGGACGATGCCAGCGGCAGCGGTCATTGCCAGGCGGCCGTGGACGAGCTCGGCCTGGACGTACCTGAGATATGCGATGGGTGTGTGTGTGATTGTGTGCCTGGCTCCGACCGATGGGTGCGATGGCGCCCCGCGGCGCCCTCCCATGCGCATGCGATAGCGTCCTCGCATGCACGCACACCCGCTCAGAAAGCACCCATTGGACAAGCGTTTGTCGAGCACATCTGACCCCATCCGCCTCTCCTCACATCCTCGCCGCCTGCCTCCCCAGCCTCCCCTGCTCACCACTGCAGCGCCTTGGCCTCAGCTCCCAGCGCAAGTGGGTCGAAGCCGTAGCTGCGACACGCAGATGGCATGACATCAGCGTCAGTGGGTGCATGGAGCGCCGCGACCGCATCGGCCCATCCCTCCCCTCTGAGACGCCACTCACTCTCCAGGCAGGGTGCCCGTGAGGTGCGCCGGGCGCGCGTAGCCTGGCGCCCACGACTTTGCGGCCGCGCGGCATCCCACGGAGGGGCGTGCAACGGCACCGGCCTTCATGGAAAGAGCCATTTTGTGAGTGGATAGGGATCCGTGAAATTGATCAGGGCTGCGGCTCGCGCTAGCCTTGGGTGAGATTTCTTGAGTGTGTGGGCCATCTCACTGATCGTCACATGCAGTGGAGTTAATCGTCTCCTCCTCTTGCCGTGCTGTGTTGAGTCCAACGCGCGGGCAAGCACTGACTGTGTAGTATGTGGTGTGCACTGCGCCGAGTTGGCCTCAGCCAACTGCTTGGACTTCAAAATTTGCACCAGGTCAGCCCACCAGCTGTGGATGGCCACCATGATGGCTTCGAAACTATGAGTTACATGAGTTCCTAAAATAATCAATTTAAAAGGGGCCCATCATAGGGGGAGGGGGGGCGTTGTATGCATACAACGCGTGTGCGGGCGTGTCATCGCACGTGCCCCGTCCCTGCACCCCCCGTGCCAACTGTGGATTGTGAGCTCGCATCATCGAACGACTCTGTACACCTCACTCACACGCATACACTGCCTATTCGTACGCCATTGTGGTTACCTAACCGGACTGTACACTCAATCACCGTCACTCGATCGCCTACCTACTCAGCCAGCTCTGCCACCGCGCGCGCGCCCACCGCCAGCACGCGCCCAAAACGCGCCACCAGCCACGCCTCGTGCCGTCCGCCGCCACCTCCGCCACCACCGCCGCTACCTAATCCCCCTCCTCCTGTATCTAAACTCGAGGACCAGTCGCCACGGTCAACATTGCGGCAGCCGCCGCCATCGCCATCACCGCCGCCGCCACTGCTGCCACTACTCCCCTGCGTTGGAGCCTCCGCGAGCAGCGCGCCGAAGTGCATCTTGCCGCCCAGCCGGCGGTACTGCGCGAGCTCCACCAGAACGTCCGCCCGCCCGCGCTTGCCGCTCGCCTGGTCCACCTGCGCATCGGGGGTGCACCATTAATCAGGTTGGGGCTTGGTTGGGGGTTTCTTTGCTCCAGGTTCAGTTTGTAGGCTTATATATTGAAGGGACTGCGCATGTGAGCATGTCTGCTCATCCGCGCGTGCCGCCCTATGAAAATCCTTACATCTGATCCGGACAACTGAATGCGGTCATAACGCCTGAGGCGGCCAGGGTTGTGCATGGCCATGGTCAACTGTGCATTAGGCGCCCACCACCGCCTGAGGCGCACCCCGACTGCCTCGGGCGTCATGACCGCATTCAGTTGCGTGGATCAGACGATGGGGCTGTGGTAGGGCATCCCAAAACGCGGCCCACTTGCCCGAGCCTGCAGTTGTTCAACCCCCAACGTAACCCCTCTATAACCCTGGACCCTGCCCCAACCCTCACAGCCCCAGCCCACCTGCAACATGTCGCAGCGCGGGCAGGTGCTGAGCACATCCCAAACCTCACACATACGCCCGAGCCTTCACTGTTTCAAGCCCAGCTAAAACCCTAAAACAACAACAAAAACCGAACCCTCACAGCCTGAACGCACCTGCAGCATGTCGCAGCGCGGGCAGGTGCCGAGCACATCGAGCCGCACGCTGTCTCCGCAGCGCGCGCTTGCTGCTGCTTCTGCTGCTCCTGCCCCTGCTTCTGCTGCTTCTGCCCCTGCTCTTGCTCCTGCTCCTGCTGCCGCTGCTACTGCTGCTCTTGGTTGTAATGCCCCTGCTGCTGCTCCTGCTGCTGCTCCTGCTGCTGCTGCTCCTGCTTTTGCTGCTCCTGCTCCTGTTGCTGTTGCTGCTCCTGCTGCTGTGGCTGCTCCTGCTGCTGCTCTTGCTGCTGCCCCTGCCCCTGCTCCTGCTCCTGCTGCTCCTGCTGCTGCTCTTGCTGCTGCCCCTGCTCCTGCTCCTGCTGCTCCTGACCTTGCTCCTGCTCCTGCTGCTCCTGCTGCTCCTGCTTCTGACGGTCCCGCCTCCGATGCTTCGTCCGCAACGCCCACAGCCCCATGATCGCCCGCTAGCTGCATGGATGTGCGCCGCGTCAGCATGCTCACGAGAACAGCGTGCCAGCTGTCTTCCTCATACGGTTCAAATCCAGAGACAACCAGGTTGGGGCGGAAGCGCAGCTGCGGTGTGTGTGTGTGTGTGTGTGTGTGTGTGTGTGTGTGTGTGCAGGGGAACAACGTATTTTGGTCTGCCGCTAAAGGAGTTCTCTCTCGCAGTCTCTCTCAATCTGTGTGTGTGTGTGTGTGTGTTGCTGGCGCTGCTGCTGTCTTCCCTCCCTCATTCCCTCATTCCCTCATTCCCTCCTTCCTTCCCTCCCTCCCTCCCTCCCTCCTGAATACCACTCCCTCCCTCTCCTCACACACACACACAAGCACAGAGGCACATGCACGCACACACCAGGGCCACACAGGGGCTGGTGGTCGACGTCCGGAAAAACGGACGTGGGTCTGGCTTGACGTCCGCACGCACACACACATACCCCCCACCCCACCCCACCCCACCCCACACACACCTCATCCACACCCCTCGTCGGCCGCCCGCTCGCCGCCAGCCGCGTGTTCAGATCCACCAGGCTCGCAGAGTTGACGAGAAGGTACTGCCCATCGTTAGCAAAGCCGATCCCGGGGCGCACGCCGCCGCCGCCGCGCGCGCCCTCGCCGCCGCCGCCGACCACCCCCTCGCTGCTGGTGGTGCTGGTGGTGCTGGTGCTGCTGGCGGTGCTGCCGATGCTGCTGCCGGCGCTGTTGCTGGCGCTGCTGCTGGCGCTGCTGCTGGCACTGCCTGGGCGTGTGGCCGGCCCTGCGGCGCCGCCCGCGCGCTCGTTGCTGCTGCTGCTGCTGCTGCTGCCGGCAGCAGCGCCGCTCTCTTCCCCGCCTGGCACCATCAGTGAGTCGTCACCGGCTGCTGCTGCTGCTGCTGCTGCTGCTGCTGCTGCTGCTGCCGGCACCATCAGTGGGTCATCACCGGCTGCTGCTGCTGCTGCTGCTTCCGGAACCATCGGTGGGTCACCACCAGCGGCCGGGGCCATCGGCGGGCCACCCACCCCACCCTCGGAAGCGCCCGGATTCGACGCGGGCGCGGGGGACGCGCGTGAGGGTGCGGGGCCCGCGCCGCCAGCGGCGCCGGCCGCGCGCCGCGCGGTGCGCGCGCCGTCGGCCTGCGTGCGTGCGTGCGTGCATGCGTACATGCGTGCGTGTGTGCGTGCGTGCGTGCGTGCGTGCGTGCGTGCGTGCGTGCGTGCGTGCGTGCGTGCGTGTGTGCGTTTGCGTGTGTGGTGTGTGTGATGGTGGGGTGGGGTGGGGTGGGGGTTGGGGGGGCATTTGTTCAACGGGCTGGCCGCGCGCCTCGCGGGGCGTGCGCCGTTGGCCTGCTGACCTGCAGACGCCATCCACAAGCAGAACACATGCATGCATGCACCCACACACACACACAAACACACACACACATGCACATGCACACACGTACACGCACGCACGTCCACACACCTGTCGCACGAGGCGGCACGACACCCCGAGCGCGGACGACGTCCATGAGCAGAAAACAAGCCAATCCATGCACACGCACACACAAACACACACACACGTACTGCACGCACGTCCACACACCTGTCGCACGAGGCGGCACGACATTCCGAGCGCAGATGACACCCAGGACCGGATCGCATCCTCCCCGCTGCCGCCCCCGCTGCCGCCACCACCGCCACCGCCGCCGCCGCTGCCCGCCGCCCCGGCGGCCGACCCTCTCGCTCCGGCAGCTGTTCCTGTTGTTGCAGTTGTTGCAGTTGTTGCAGATGTTGCAGTTGTTGCAGGTGTTGCCACCTCCCCGAGCACCTCCTCGCTGCCCAGCACGTGCGAGCACACCGCGTCGCCGCACACGCGCACGCTCTCGAGGCGCGGCGGCCCGGCGCCGCTGGTGCTGCTGGAGTTGTTGCTTTCGTTGCTGGTGTTGCTGGTGTAACTCCGCTGGTGCTGCTGGCGCGCTTCTGCGCCGCCGCCGCCGCGGCTGCCACCGCCACTGCTGACGCCAATGTAACCGCCGCTGCTGCTGACACCGCCAACGCCAGCGCTGCCGATGCCACCTCCGCCGCCGCCGCCGCCGCTGTTGCCGCTCCTACCGACACCGCCACCAATGCGCAGCCACAGCCGTGTTGGCATGCCGGGCGCAGAGAGCGACAGAACGCCCGACTGCAGGTCAACCTGCGTGCACGCACAGGGGGATGTTGATGCGAGCGTCTCGCACATGCTGTGTGCTTGCTTGCATGTGCGTGCTGCAAACGCAGAGAGGGACAGAACGCCCGACTCCAGATCGACCTGCGTTAACGCACAGGGAAGTTGACGCGCGCGTCTTTTCTGTGTGCGTGTCGCACACGCAGCAAGGGATAGCATGTCAGACTCTGGACACGCAACAGACCCGCCCAGACACGCGCACACCTCTGGTTGCAGCGTCGCCATGCGCGGGCACGCCTTCTGCGTGAGCGCGCTCCCGCTGTCGTCAACAAGCGCCCACTCGCGGTCGTACAGGAGGCCTGTGGGGCCGATCGGCCATGCGGATACGATCTGTGTGTGTGCGTGTGTGTTGGTTAGTTATTTGGGTGTTCGATGCATGTGCTTGAGATCGTTCAGGAGGCCCGTGGGGCCGAGCGGCCACGTGGGCATGCTCTGTGTGTGTGTGTGTGTGTGTGGAGGGGAGGGGGCATCATGCAAACTGCAGACGCTGCTAACAACACATGAGCAAAACAATGCCCACGCAACAGAGGGGGGGGAGGGCAATGTGCACCAGTGCCGCGCACGAACTGCTTGGGTACTAGGCGTGTGAGCATGCCCACACTCAAACTAGGCAACAGGGGCAAAAGTGTGCGGGGGGGGGGGGGAGGGGCGCCTGCGCCGCGCACGACTTGATTGGGCACAGGAATATGTAGATGCCCGTGAAATCATGCAAACTGCATGCAAACAGGTATCGCTCATGCCACACAGGCACGAGGCAGGGGCGCATGCGAGGGGTGGGGCGGGTGGAACGCACCTGCGCCACACACGGCTTGATTGGGCACAGGAAGAGTGGGGTGCCCATGACATCATGCAAACTGCCAGGCATCCATCACGACACACAGGGCGCACGCAAGGGGGGGAGGGGGGGGGGGGTCAAACGCACCTGCGCCGCGCACGACTTGATTGGGTACAGGAAGAGGTGCGTGAGCGTGCCCGTGTGCGTGCGTGGAGCTGTCACAGGCGCCGCCGCTGCCGCCGAGGCGCTGGGCTCGGGGCAACCGCTGCTGCCGCGCGCGTCCGCGGGCTTGGGGTCAGCGCTGCTGGTGCGCGCGCCTTGCCCCACGTGGCGATCCGCTGCTGCTGCTGCTGCTGCTGCTACTGCTACTGCTGCCGAGGCGCTGGCACTGGTGTCGTGCGCGTTGGGCTCGGGGCCACCGTTGCCGCGCGCGCCCGGTGTCGCGTGCCGATCGGATGCCGCTGATGTTGACGCCTCTGCTGCCGCTGCTGCTGCCGCTGCTGCAGCTGCTGCCACTGCCACTGCCACTGCTGCTGCTGCAGCTGCTGCTGCTTCGGCCGCTGTTGCTGCTGGTGCAGCTGCACCCACCGCCGCCGGTGACGGCGACTCGAGGCCAGCCTCAGCAGCAACAGCTGCAGCCGCCGCCGCCGCCGCAGCAGCAGCAGACGTAGCAGACACAGCATCACAAGCCGGGGCCGCCTCGGAGGACGCAGCTGGCGCAGCAGCAGCAGCAGCGCCGCCAGCCGCCGCAGGCTCCACAAAGTAGTGCACTACCAGGCGCAGCAGCAGGTGCGCCTCTTCAAACGTGGACAGAGCGCCGAGGGACGCGCGCACGGCGCCCGTGGGGCGCCCGTCCACCTGCCGGGTGTGTGTGTGCGTGTGTGTGTGTGTGTGTGTGTGTGTGTGTGTGTGTGCAGCAGAAGCAGGTGCACCTCTTCAAACGTGGACAGAGCGCCGAGGGACGCACGCACGGCGCCCATTGGGCGGCCGTCCACCTGCTGGGTGTGAACGTCCGTGTGTGTGTGTCCACCTGCCGCGTGTGTGTGTGTGTGCGTGTGTGTGTGTATTCAGCGGCAGCAACAGCAGCAGCAGCAGGTGCGCCTCTTCAAGCGTGGACAGAGCGCCGAGGGACGCGCGCACGGTGCCTGTGGGGCGGCCATCCACCTGCCGTGTGTGCGTGCGTGCGTGTGTGCAGCAGCAGCAGCAGCAAGTGTGCCTCCTCGAACGTGGACTGAGCGTCGAGGGACGCGCGCACGGCGCCCGTGGGGTGCCCGTCCACCTGGCGTTCATGTGTGTGTGTTTGTGCATGTGTGTGTCCACTTGCCGTGTGTGTGTGTGTGCAGCAGCAGCAGCAGGTGCGCCTCTTCAAACGTGGACAGAGCGCCGAGGGGCGCGCGCACGGCGCCCGTGGGGCGACCGTCCACCTGCCATGTGTGTGCGTGTGTGCGTGTGTGTGCAGCAGCAGAAGGTGCGCCTCTTCAAACGTGGACAGAGCGCCGAGGGACGCGCGCACTGCGCCCGTGGGGCGGCCGTCCACCTGCCGTGTGTGTGTGTGCGTGCATGCGTGCGTGTGAGTGTGTGTGTGTGTGTGTGTGTGTGTGTGTGTGTGTGTGCGTGTGTGTGTGTGTGTGTGTGTGCAGCAGCAGCAGCAGCAGGTGCGCCTCCTCGAACGTAGACAGAGCGCCGAGGGACGCGCGCACGGCGCCCGTGGGGCGGCCATCCACCTGCCATGTGTGTGTGCATGCGTGCGTGCGTGCGTGCGTGTGAGTGTGTGTGTGTGTGTGTGTGTATGTGTCTCCTCCTCCCCCCCTTGCCTCCTCTCCCTCTCTGAGCGAGGTGGTCTCCGCGATCAAATCCCTCAGGAACTCTGCCCCCGGCTCTGACGACATCACCTCCCCCCTCCTCAAACACGGCGGCACCGCAACCGCAACCGCCCTCCACCAGATCATCCTTACCTGTTGGAACACCACCTCCATCCCCGCCGCGTGGAACCAAGCAGACATCTGCCCCCTCTACAAGGGCGCATCCTCGAGCCCACCCACGCGCAGCAAGTCCTACCGCGGCATCTCCCTCCTGCCCGTCGCTGGCAAGGTCTACACTCACATCCTCCTCAACCGCCTCAAGCTCCAGCTGCAGCCCACCCTCCACACTTCCCAGTTTGGCTTCCGTCCGGGCGGTGGCACCTCAGATGCCATCTTCACCCTACGACGCCTCCAAGAGGAGTCACACCGCGCCCACGCCCCCCTCCATGTGGCTCACGACGACCTGTCCAAGGCGTTCGACAGTGTCAACCACGCCGCCCTTTGGGAAACCCTTCTCCACCGCGGCGCGCACCCTGCCCTCCTTGCACGCATCGAAAGCCTCTACTCTGGTGCCACCGCCAGAGCCCGAGTCAACGGTGCATACTCCGCCCCTTTCCCTCTCAAAGCTGGCGTTCTAGCAAGGCTGCCCCCTCTCCCCCCTCCTCTTCAATGTCTACATGGACACAGTTGTCCGGTCCCTGATTGCCCAGCTCCCCAACGCTGGCATTCAAATTGGCTACATGATCGACAGAAAACTGTACACCCCTGAGTCCCGCAAGGACTTTTTGACCACCATCCTCCCCCTCCTTCTCTACGCCGACGACATCGCCCTGCTCGCCCCCTCCGAGGAAGACCTCCGCACCATGCTCACCCTCCTCGACCGCATCTGTTCAGACCTGGCCCTTGCGATCAACTACGACAAACCGTGGCACAATCCCTCGGCCACCCTTCTGCCCACACCGTCCCCTCCGCCCCTATCACCATCCCCTCCCACTCCTCATCTACCCCCCACCTTATCCACTCCACCTCCAAGTTCAAATACCTGGGAAGTATTCTGTCCTCCCCCGCCGCCCCTTCTGATGACGCTCCCAACACGTCTGATTCCGATATCCTCGACTCAGAGATCTCACGCCGGATCGGAAGTGCCTGGTACGCGTTCAACCGTCTCACTCCCCGGTTCTGGAACTCCAACTCAATCTCTCCCACGACCAAGATCCACCTCTACAACGCCTTTGTGATCTCTGCCCTACTGTATGGCTGCCAGACATGGACGTTGAACAAGGCCCACATCCAACGACTTGAAGTAACCCACAACCGTTTCCTCCGCCTCATCAAGGGCATCCCTCCTCACACCATAGAGCACACCTCCACCACCACGATGCATGCCTCCCCCCCTTGTACGTTCCCCATCATCGACACGATCAACATACACCGTGCTACGTTCATCGGCTCCCTCATCCGCCGCCTCCCACCTCCCCCGTCCCCCGCCCCTCCATCTCCACACACCCGCCCGTCCCTTCTCCTCCCCCACTCCCTCCCGACATCATATACCCCCCCACAGCCGTCCTTTTCGCGTACCGCCGACCGGACATGACTTCGCTCTATGCCGGCGGCGCCATCACATCCTACCGGCTCAGCGCCGGCGACTTTTTTGCCCACTCCGTCAAGTGCCGTTCCTCCGCAAACACCCACTTTTTCCAACTTCAAACGCGACATCTCCAAGCACCCCGAGTTCATGGACCTCTTGTCCAAGCGAGTCACCCCCGAGTGGATCCTCTAAGCGAGATTTCCACAACTGTGGATGTCAATCTGCCGAGACCTAGTTTAAACTCAGTCGAAGCGGAGTGACAAACACAGCCGTCAGTGACCCGCATTTGCCCCTTTCCCCCACTTCTTTTTGAATGAGGTTATTCACCCTCTTGTTGGCGCACGGTTGGTCACCCGCCTCCAAATGGAATCTCCTCAATGATGACCAGAAACAGCCTATCTAGGTCTGCCGTGCAGAGTTCTCCGTAACGATATCTCTCTCTCTGTGTGTGTGCGTGTGTGTGTGCGTGCGTGTATGTGTGTGTGTGTGTGTGTGTGTGTGTGTGTGTGTGTGTGCAGCAGCAGCAGCAGCAGCAGCAGGTGCGCCTCCTCGAACGTGGACAGAGCGTCGAGGGACGCGGGCACGGCGCCCGTGGGGCGACCGTCCACCTGCCGTGTGTGTGCACGTGTGTGTGTGTGTGTGCAGCAGCAGAAGGTGCGCCTCTTCAAACGTAGACAGAGCGCCGAGGGACGCGCGCACGGTGCCCGTGGGGCGGCCGTCCACCTGCCGTGTGTGTGTGCGTGCGTGCGTGCGTGTGAGTGTGCGTGTGTGTGTGTGTGTGTGTGTGCGTGCGTGTGTATGTGTGTGTGTGTGTGTGTGTGTGTGTGCAGCAGCAGCAGCAGCAGCAGCAGGTGCGCCTCCTCGAACGTGGACAGAGCACCGAGGGACACACGCACCGCACCGTGGGGCGCCCGTCCACCTGCCGTGTGTGTGTGTGTGTATGTGTGTGTGTATGTGTGTGTGTGTGTGTGTATGTGTGCATGTGTGTGTGTGTGCCTCTTCACATGTAGAGAGAGCGACAGAACAGAGAGAAGAGAAGAGAGAGAAATGAAGAGAGAGAGAGAGGGAGGAGGGATTGTGTGTGCATGAGTGTGTGTGTGTGTGTATGTGTGTGCGTGTGGCATAAACCACCCACCACGTCGTTTTCGTCCCAGCACACGTGCCCAGCAGCATGGTGCTCGCGCATTTCGCGCCCGCTGATCCCGAGCGCCTTGGCGCACGCTCCGGGGTTGCAGAAGGCTCCGCCGCGGAGTTGGATTCGGTGCAGCTCTGCGAGGCGGCAGACCTGTGTGTGTGTGTGTGTGTGTGTGTGTGTTTCAGGCTTTGCCGGTGCATGTGGCGCACGTGCCGGGGTTGCAGAAGACCCCGCCGCCGAGGTGGATTCGGTGCAGCTCTGCGAGGTGGCACACCTGTGTGTGTGCATGCGTGTGTCACACGTCTTGAAATCTCAAGAAAACAAACACTACATAGGGTTCAGGGTTTAGGGTTGCGAATTCGGTCTGAGTGCACCTCTGCATACCCCGCGTGGCTGCCGTCTGGGCGCAGCACGTTGAACGTTGATGGTAACTTAAACTTAGGCTGGCTAAGAAGCTCATGCGGAGCTCCTTAAGGAAGAGGAGAACACAAGACTACACCCACCTCTGCATACCCCGCGTGGCTGAAGTCTGGGCGCAGCACGGTGAACACGGCGGTAACCTTGATCTAGGCTAGCAAAGGAGCTTTAGGAGGAGGAGAACACAATAAACCCACCTCTGCAAAGCCCGCGTGGCTGCCGTCTGAGCGCAGCACGTTGAACGCGATGGTAATCATACCCTAGCATAAGGAGTCCACCAGTTCTCAACTGCACACCACCAAGTCCACACCCACCTCTGCATACCCCGCCCTGCCGTCTGGGCGCAGCACGTTGGAACGGGACAAGACGGGCCATCCCACTAGCCAGTACCGTAGTACCGCTTTGCCTTGCCGCCACTTTTATAGAGGGAGTAATTGTTTCGAATTTAGGTGCCTTGCCGCGGGATTATTTTGGATTTTTTCCCCGTTTTGACGTCACTTTGGGCGTTTTTCTTTTCTTTTTTCGGCAATGTTTTTTAGAAACCGGCCTTGCCGCGACGTTTTCCGAATTATTTAATCGGCAAGGCAAAGCAGTACTACGGTATGTCACTAGCTAGGGGACCCCCAACCCCCAAGAGCAACGTATGCGACTCCAGGGGTGCCAAAACAGACTGCACAGTAACAGTAACACGGGGTTTCTAGCTAAGCAGGCTACTCTTCTGCTAGAGACACCCGCCGATACTGCAGCACACTTAAGCACTAGAGTACCGCCGGCTCGCGGCCGATAGACTACCGCTCCCGCCGGCTGGACCTCCCCAAACAGCGGTCTCTGAGAGACATGTCGGGCAAGGAGCATATAGGAGAGGATCTTCCTCAGGGCCACAGTAGTGGCCTTGTGGCCAGTCAAGCCGGCAGAGCCGACTGGCGCTGACTGGAACGGTCCCCGCCTGGCAGTGCATGGCTGTCCAGCTCTCGTTTGCATGGGGCTCAGCCGGCGCCCCATGCCTCATGCATGGCCAGGTCCTACCCTCCAGGGGTGCATGGACGACAGAGTTGTCATGGAGGCTGTCTGAAGACCTTCCAACGCCAGTCACCGGCAGACGAGCGACCCCGAGGATGAGCGCGGTGACGAACGTTGCGATTGGTGAAGCGGATTTACTCTGTGTTGCCTCGGCGGTCGCCACCGCTGAAGCCGTGATGGTAGCCCGCCTCCACGGGCAGCCATCTTGACCAATGTCCAGCATGCATTGACGGGCGCCAGCTCCTCCGCTCGTCGATCAACTTGTCGAGATCGGTGCCGCATGGCGTCCTGCATGGGGGGAGGATAAGGGCCGTCTCCCAGCACGGGCCGCGGCAGCGCCGCGGCTACTTGCCAAGCCATGGCAGCGCCGGGCAAGCCGCTCCTGAAGTGTTCCACCGAGGGGCAGTCTAGCAGGAGCCAGGCCAGTCGTATTTTACCCCGCTCGTCAGCGGCACGGAGATCCTCGTCACCAGCAGCGCCGCATTGCTGGGTCCAGGGCTCGGCGACGAGAACGCGCCCCCGTTAATCGAGCCCGTGGACTGCACAATTGGCCATCAACTACACCCACCTCGCATACCCCGCGTGGCTGCCGTCTGAGTTCAGCACGTTGAACGTTGATGGTAACCCTCACTGAGGCTAGCATTAAGGAGCTCCTTTAAGAGGAGGGAGGAGAGCACAAAACTACACCCACCTCTGCATACCCCGCGTGGCTGCCGTCTGGGCGCAGCACGTTGAACGTGACGGTGGGGCCGGCTGCCGGCGCGCCGTCCTGCCTCCCCGACCCGCCGCCCCCGCTCCCTCCTCTTCCTCTGTCGCTGCTGCTGCAGCTCTCACCAACGTTGCCGCCACCGCCCCCTCTTCCGCCGCCTCCACTGCCGCCGCTGCCGCCGCTGCCGCCGCCCCCTCTGCCTCCCTCTCCACTGCCGCTGCCGCTGCCGCCGCCGCCGCCGCTGCCGCCGCCGCCGCTGCCGCCGCTGCTGCCGCTGCTGCCACTGCCGCCGCCGCTGTCGCCGCTGTTGCCGCGACAGCTGTCGCCGGAGCCCGCGGCCGCTTCCCTCTCGGGCTGCGGCTGCGGCTGCGGCTGGCCATGGCGGTGCGGCAGACACGAGTGTGGAGAGTCGGCAGCTGATGGCGTCACGAGAGCGCGTGCGTCGGGGTCTGACGCGCGCAGCGCGCTGTAAAGCTCCACAACACGTGCGCCGTTTGAGTGCCTGCGTGGCGGGCAAGAAGGGGGCGGGGGCACGCAGCACTTTCTTAGGGGGGCGTCGCGTGTGCGGGAGCTGCTGGGAAGTCACCAAGGCGCTCCACCAGCCGCACTGCCTTGGCAAATAATAACAACGACGTTTTTCAGGGTTCAGGGTTTAGGGCTTAGGGTTTAGGGTTAAGGGTTCAAGGTTAAAGGTTTAGGGTTTAGGGTTAAAGTTTTCTAAACCCTTAAGGAGTTTCAATTCAATTACTAATATTAGGACGCACCGCAGCGCGTGAAGGCCGGCCTCCAGGAACGACGCTACAGCCGTCGCGTGCGCGGAAGCTGCCGCGAAGCCAGCGAGGCGCTCGATCAGGCGTGCTGCCTTGGGGAATATAAACAATCATCTTTATTTTTAAAAAAAAACATGTCAACGCACCGCAGCGCGCGCAGTCCTGCCTCCAGGTACGACGCTACAGCCGTCGCGTGCGCGGAAGCTGCCGCGAAGCCACCGAGGCGCTTGATCAGGCGGAACCCGTGTAGCGCCGCTGTGATGGAAGTGAACGGGAGGGTGCCGTCCTCGAGGGCTGCGTGGCCGTGCCTGTTTGTGTGGGGTGTATAGGTGTGGGGTGTGGAGGTGTGCAGGTATGGGGTGTGGAGTTTTGCTTCTTGAAGGGTGCTGTGAGTGCGGTGACGGGGAGGGGGACGGGGAGGGGGACAGTGTTTTTTGATATGATTGTTGGTTGTGTCCGTGATTTTCGGTTGTTGGTGGTTGTTGGTGGTGTGCGTACGTGTTTGCGTCTGTGTTTGCGTGTGTTGTTGCATGGTTGATGTTTGCTGTCTGTTGTTGGTTGTATTGTTGGTTGATGGTCCACTTGTTGTCCACACTTACGCTAGTATGTATGCGTTTGCATTCAGGCTTGCTTTTTGGCTTGCATCTGAACATAAGCAAAATTTCAACCGTCATTGCCAGCCCGAATCGGCCGGTGTTGCAGGTTTGCGGGTTGCGGGTTACAGTTGCAGTTACATCGGCTTTCCAGCAAAGACTACCTCTAGTCCTAGTACCACCGCCTAGACCCAAGTCCAGTTCTGGCCCTAACAATTTCTTGTGAGGGGCGGTAGCCACCAGCCGGCTGCCTGCCAACGTGTAGTCCCAGAGCAAAAAGGAGAGCTATTGTGCGACGCCTCCAAAATATGTCCTAACTGCTTCCAGGGGATAGGGGGTCAAGTGGCGCTTGCCAATCTACTTGACCGCCGTGGTGGAGGGGCCGGCGCCTGAGGGGCAGCCGGACCGTACACCACGGCTCTCCACCGACCCTATCCTGAGCACGCTCAAACGCCGGGTTGGCTAACGGAAACACTGATGCTGACACACACACACACACACACACACATGCATGCATACACAACAGCACACACACACGCACACACACACTTTCAAAACACGCGTGCGCACACACACGCACACACACGTACACACACATAGCGCTGCACCACCACGCCCTTGTCAGCCGGCGCCAGCGCGACAGTTCACACTCTCCCACACCTGCCCACACCTACACCCACAGCCGATGATCTCATTTTCCTCACCGTTGCACGACCACGTCTTCGTCAGCCAGTGCGAGCGCGACGGTCCCCCCAGAGAAGAATCGCTTGGTGGCCATGAGCAGCGGCAGCGCATCCTTTCGCACGACAAGGGCTCCGAGGCCCGTGGGGTACCTGCGTGTGTGTGAGTGTGTGCATGCATGTGCACACGTGTGTGTGCGTGTGTGTGTGTGTGTGTGTGCGTGTGTGTGTGGTGGAGCAGCGGCAGCATGGCTAGCGCACGACGAGTGCGCCTTGGCCCGCGGGGCAGTTGTGTGTGTGTGTGTGTGTGTGTGTGTGGTGGAGCAGCGGCAGCATTGTCTAACGCACGACGAGTGCGCGTAGGCCCGTGGGGTAGCTGCATGTGTGTGTGTGTGTGTGTGTGTGCACGTGGGTCTTTGAGTGTGTTTGTGTGTGTGTGTGTGTGGTCGGGCAGCGCGCCCTTGTGCACAAGGGCAGCGGAATATAAGTGCGTGTGTGTCGTGCACAGGTGGTGGTGGTGTGTGTGTGTACGTGTGTGTGTGTGTGTGTGTGTGTGTGCTGAGAGCAAGCTCGGCTCCCCCGTGTGCCCCACCCGAAGAGCTTGGCGCGCGTGGTCGAGATGTCCGGCGGCGGCGGTGTGGCGGTTGTCTGCCAACATGAGTCAACTCAAAAAAAACTGGACCAGTGCTTCCGTTAGCCCCCCCCCCTCCCCCGCAAAAGTGTATTTCCGGGGGTGGCTCACTGTGGGGTGAGCCATCATTTCCCCAAGATCCTTAGCGGAGCCACTGCCCTGGACCTTTCAAAGTAACCCGTGGACCCACCCAAAGATCTTGTAATACGACAGAGCGACAAAGTCGGCGCGCGCGGTCGAGAGGTCGGGCGGAGACGTCGCGCATGCCTTGGCGGCGTCGAGCAGCACGAGCGTGCGTCCGCACACTGTGGGCGTGCCAGGAGCTAGGCCAGTGCTGCCAGCATCGGCGGTGCTAGCAGCAGCAGCAGCGGTGTCAGCAGCAGCAGCAGCAGCAGCAGCAGCAGCACCGGCAGCAGCAGCAGCAGGGGCACCGGCACCACGACAACCGGTGTGACCAGCAGCGACAGCAGCACTACCACCAGCGCCAGCAGCAGCAGCACCACCAGCCCCGAGCAGCGCGCGCGCACCCGCCGCGGCGGCCCCCGCACCAGCAGCAGCGGCGCCAGTGCCAGCAGCGCCTGCGCCAGCTCCGAGCAGCGCACGCGCGCCAGCTGTGACGGCGGCGGCGTCGTACCGCGTGCCGCTGAAGTTGCACTCGACGGGGAGCGCCACCAGGTGGTAGGGGCCGCCGCTGGCGGGGCGCAGGGCCCCGCACGCGCGCGCGCCGCCGCCGCCACCGCCACCGCTGCTGCTTTCCCCGCTGCCGCTGCCGCTGCTGCTGCCGCTGCCGCTGCCCCTTTCCCCGCTGCCGCTGCCGCTTTCCCCGCTGGCCCCCCCCAGCTGCGCGTCGCTGCAGCACCCGGCGCACGCGCGCTCGCACGCCGGCGGCGCGTGCGGCGGCGGCCGCCGCATCGTGCACGCGCGCGTGACGGCGTACCGCCCGCTGGCACCACCAGAGTCACACTGTACCTCTGCCGCACAGTCACACTGTACCGCCGCGGTGTTGCGCTGTACCGCTGCCACCGCCGCCCCGGGCGCCCCGGGCCCCGCCGCCTCTGTTGCGCTGTTGCACTGTAACGCCGTGGTGTTGCAATGTACCTCCGTATTGCTGTTGCACTGTACCGCCGTGGTGTTGCTCTGTACCTCTGTATTGCTGTTGCACAGTACCGTTGAGGTGCTGCTCTGTATCGCCGTTGCGCTGTTGCTGCGCTCCGCCACGTCCAGCGCGTGCACCGCCGCGCCCACCGCCTCAGCTGTGCCGTTGCTTTGTACCGCCGCCATGCGGCTGCTGCTGCTGCTGCTGCTGCTGCGCTCCGCCACGTCTAGCACGTGCACCCCCGCGCCTGCATAGAGCGCACACTCGCGCAGCCCCAGCACGCTGTTGTGGTTTGAGAGGGTGTAGGAGAGGGAGCTGGAGGGGCACCATGGGAAGCACTCGCCGAGCAGCTTGAGTGCACCGGTCGCACCACTCGTGAAGACGACCTTGTGTGTGGGGGGGGGAGGATGCTTGTGTGTGTGTGTGCGTGTGTGTGTGCGTGTGTTTGTGTGTGTATGTTTCTTTGGGGGGGGGTGCGTGTGTGTGAGCATGACACTTGTGTGCTTACGTGCATGAGTGCATGCGTGTGTGTATGTGTGTGTGCGTGTGGCATACCATTGTCTGTGGGCGGGTGTCTGTGTGTGTACTGGATGGGTGTTCACCCCCACCCCCCCTCTCACCTCCCACTCCCGCCCGTCTGCATTCAGCATCACGAGCGTGGCCGCGCGCAGCCGCGCCTCGGCGTCGCAGCTGGCGCTCGTCAGCGGCCCGCGCGCGCTGCACGTGTACAGCCCGCAGCGCGCACCCAAACGTGTCAGGCCAGCGTACCGTGCACGGTCACACACGCGTGCGTGCGTGGCTTCGGGTGCTTTGCGCGTGTGTGCAGTGTGTGTGTGTGTGGCCAGGTGGGGCGTCCACCCGCACGCATGCGCCGGCTCCGGCGTGTGGCCAGGGGGTGGGGGGAAGGGGGTAGGGGGCACGCTTGCATGCATGCACGCACCGCATGAGCACAGCGCATGCATGCATGCACACCACAAACCTGTGGGGGTTCCCCAGCATGGTGGCCTGCATCTCGGCGAGCGCGTCCGCCACCTGCGCCTCCGAGTAAAGCGCGCTCCCGCCGTGGTCCAGGTAGGCCGTGCCGTGCATGCGTGCCAGCTCAAGGCGACGGAGCTCGTCGATGCGTCGCAGTGCACTCCCCACGCCGCAATCCGACGCACACGCCGCACCACCGTAGCCGTACGCATCCCCGTAAACGTCTAGGAAGGACGCGCGGCAGGCGTTGTACTCTGCAGACGCGCTCGCATTGGCCAGCAGCTCGTGGGCGCACAGCTCCAAGTGAGGCGAACGCCCTCCATTGGATCTCCGGCTGTCGTGCGCAACCGACATCGTAGCGCCAATGCACGTGGAAGAAGAAGCCAAGGCAAATCATACCGGCTGGGGTTTTAGGGTTAGCCAGCTTCCCGCAGCTCCCTCCAGGGGGCAGAAAACACAGAAAAGGAACACAACACACACACACACCCGCAGCCCCCAGGGCCCCAAATCAAGGCCACCCCCGGAGCGAAGCCAGACGGAAAGGCCACGCGGGCTCCACGTAAAAAGCCCCGCGCGCGGGGGGGGGACGGCGCCTCTATCCAAATGCAGCTCCTCTCGCCCGTGCAACCGAGCAATATAATTAGAGCTATAAGCGCGTCGAATTGGCCGAGTGCGTCCCAAGCAGACTCAGAGATCGACCCCCATTTTCACTGAAAAACACGTCGGCACCGCCCCGCAACCTCAACCGAAGGGGGGATCTCTTCTCTAGGTGAACATTGGGTTCTATGCAGCGAAATCGGTGCGGACAAATGGGTCCCATGCATGCCGGGGCACTTCCAAGGTGGCTCATTTAGACAACACCCCCTAGAGACCAAGCCCCCACCGCTGCGGCCTCGTCTGCACGCTGAAAGGCGCTCAGATATACCCACGCAACGTTCCACGCCGCCACCCGGGCGTGCAGGGCGCGGTGGGCAGAAAAATTGGGGTCGGAGTGACCTTGGCCTCCCACCGCTCGCCGCGGAGACTAGCAGGTCCCAGCTTCCTGCACAGGACGGCTGGAAGGGGTACAGGCGCGGCTGCAGGCGGGGGTCTCGCACTTACAGTGTATGGGGACCTCCCAGCCAACTTTAGCATAAACAACGCCGAAGTGTGAGTCTGCAGGGTCGTCAACACCAGGGGCCGTGCACGTGTGGGGAGCCCCTCCCAAAACCGCCCCCACCTCCCCCCCGATCCCCCAGGGCGCCATCATAAATCATAATAGGCTCCCAGCCGGGCGGGGGCGCCAATCAGAGCAGTTATTTTTGGCGCATGACCGCACTACAGGGGGCAGAAAACACAGAAAAGGAACACAACACCACACAGGCAGGGGCAACACCACACAGCCAGAACCAGAGCCCCAGAGAGTTGACGGGAAGACCACCAGACCAGGACCACCAAGTCACGGTCCGAGCACGAATCCACAAAGGTAGCAACCGAGACCGATCTACGTTGACGGTTTGATTTTTGCAAACGAGTGGCCGGTCACACTGGTCGCGGTTAGCGGAAACCTAACGGGTGCAAAATCTAACTTGCCCCCCCCCCCCCAAGTTAGGTTTTCGCGTAAGGCCCCCCACCCACCCCCGCCCCTGGGCGGCCCCTGGGCGGCTGCATGGACCCCGTATCGAGCTGTTACAGGGGGAGAGACGAGCGTTCGCGTCGCGAGGGCGCGGGGCGCGGGGCCGTCAACCTCCGTTGACCGCCGCGGATCTCTGCGCCCACGAGGCCCAGGCCCCGGCAATGGCATTGTCGACGACGAGGGGTCCGACGACGAGGGGGAGGGCAGCGAGAGCGAACCCAGTGCGGGTGGCTTTCCACACTGGCCCCCTAGCTGGCCCCTAACGTAGAGTGTGACCGGCTGTCGTTTTCACGTTTGACCGAGGCTAACGTGGAGCCTAGCGTGGGTGCCAAATCTAACCGTAACGGACCCCCAGTGTGACCGACCTCTTAGAGCACAGCAATGGAGAGCACAGCAAGAATCTGCCTGGAAAGTGTGAACTTGGAAAGTGAACTGGAGGGTCCACGGTGACGGCCAATAAAGCCTGGGGGCTATTTCGGCTATCTTCTGGCGACTTAGACATCGAGATGGACAGCTCTGTAAGGAAGCCATGCGCATTGTTCCCGGCTCCATGCATGGCGCATTTGGGGGGGGGGGAGGGGCAAATTATTTGTATCATGTGTTCCAGAATGATATTTTCTGCCCCCGCCCCCCGTGGTCTTGTGCATCTGATAGATGCATTTTCGCAGCCATGATCAATCTGAGAGAGCGTGCAGATCGGGCGCATGCACGGGCGGGGTGCTGAGGTCTTCTGTTTCGGGTGATCCAGCCTGATCCGACGAGCAGCCCATGCCACCGTGATATTACCATACACACACCAGTAGCAAACGAGGCCAGGGGCGTAGCAAAAGAGGCTAGGGGTGTAGCAAATGAGGCTAGAGGGCGCGCGTTTTATTCGGTTTTATCCACCGAGGTGTGAGGTTTAAAGTCAGACATCCCGAGGTTTATCATCATCTCGTGGGGTCTCGTCAGGATCACGACCCGCAGCAGGCAAGCGCAGGCGATCTGAGTATCGATTCGCACCATCAAATCAAAAGAGGAGCAATCAGGCGCTGGATACTCCGCGTATCTATGGGCCTGCGCGGTCCCTGAGCGCGTGGTTTTGGAGCTGTCAGACCTTGAGGTCGTTGGCTGAGTGCTGCGCTGGCAGCAGCATCTGCAACGGTCAGGCGCACGTGTCGGACGTTTGTAGCAGACGGATATCATGCCGCCCTCGACGCTTGACGAGGCCTACCCATGGAAGCTATGGATGGCAGTAACTGCAGCGTTGCTGGGCTCGTTGCAGAGCGGTGGGTGCGATCGCACGCATGGGGGAGCATGCATGGGAGGAGAGGTCATGGGTGCGCATGGGTTACATCCGGCCTCCAGGGCATGCACGTGAACATGTTCATGGGATATAGGCTGCATGCCAAGGGCGCCAGGGGCCCATGGCATGGACCATCCCTGTCCCTGAGGGCAGGGATATTGGGGCTGTCCCGGAGGATATCGGGGTTGGTGCCGCGTGTTGGGACCCTGCCACACGCACACACACACACACACACACATACCCACGCACACATACACACACACACACACGCACGTACACACACAGACACACGTACCCTCCCACGCATGCTCCGCAGGTTACCACCTGGCTGTGCTCAACACGGCGTTTGGACAGGGGAGCGAGGATCACGCCACGCCCTCCGACAGCGAGTCGCTCCCGGGCAGCTTCTACTCTGGGTATACGCTCACATGGTCGGCGGTGTGCGCTGCGGTCGTGGGCGCGCTGGTCGCGGCGCCAGCTGCGAAGATGTTAGGGTGTGTGCGTGTGTGTGTGTGTGTGTGTGCGTGTGTGTGTGTGCGTGTGTGTGTGTTTGTGCGGCGGTGGTGCGGGCGCTGCTCGCGGCGCCAGCTGCGAAGATGTTTGGGTGCGTGCACGTGTGTGTGTGTGAGGGGGTGCGAGTGTGTGTGTGTGTGTGCGTGCGTGCGTGCGTGTGTGTGTTTGTGCGGCGGTGGTGGGGGCGCTGCTCGCGGCGCCGGCCGCAAAGATGTGCGTACGCGTGTGTGTGTGTGTGTGTGTGTGTGTGTGTGTGTGTGTGTGCGATTGTCGCTTCCCCCGCGCATGCACGCATGCGCACGCACCCAGCCCCCCCACACGCGTGACACACACACACGCACACCCTCGCCCCCACACGCACACATGCATGCACGCTCACGCTGCCACGTGCACTCGCGCGTGCACACACACACACACACACACATGCACACACACACACTCGCACACACACACACATTCACATTCGTCCAATACGCCATGCAAGGCGTCCAACCCTCTGTAAAATCAACCACTCACACACACACGCACACACGCATGCACACACACACACACATGCGCACTCGTCCAATACGCCATTTAAGGTGTCCACCCCTCTGTAAAATCGACCACACACACACACACGCACACACACACACACACCGCAGGCCCGAGGCGCCGCAGTTGGGCACCGTGTTTCTGTATACTCTCCAACCGTGAACCCTAAACCCCAAACCCTTAACCATAAACGCAGGCCCAAAGCAACGCAATGGGGCACCGCGTGGCTCTACCTTGCTGCGAGCTTGCTCACGCCGCTGACTGGGTGGTGGGGAGGACGGGTACCGCTGCTGGGGAGGCTCCTGGCCGGGATAGGTGAGCTAAATTGGGGCTACTGGAGAGAAAGAGAAAGAAAGAGAGGCTTACAGACACACACACGCACACACACACATACACACACGCACACGCGCACGGACACACACGACCATCAGACCACCATCAGAGCCTCCCTTCAGAGCACCATTGGAGCACCATCCGATCTTCCCATCAGAGCACCATCAGAGCACTTGCAGAGCACTCTCAAAGTACCATCCGATCCTCCCATCAGAGCACCATCAGAGCACCATCAGAGCCTCTCATTAGAGCACCATCAAAGCACCATCAGAGCACCATCAGAGCACCATCAGAGCCTCCCATCAGAGCACCCATTCAAGCACCATCAGAGCACCATCAGAGCACCATCAGAGCACCATCAGAGCACCATCAGAGCCTCCCATCAGAGCACCATCAGAGCACCATCAGAACCTCCCATCAGAGCACCACCAGAAACCATCAGAGCCTCCCATCAGAGCACCATCAAAGCACCATCAGAGCACCATTAGAGCACCATCAGCGCCTCCCGTCAGAGCACAATCAGAGCACTCTCAGAGAAGCACCAGAACACCACATCAGAGCACCATCACAGTATCCACACCCATGCGTGCGTAGCCGGTGCATCGCCCATCCTCTTTCCGGCATACATATCCGACGCCCACCCACCCAACCAACCGACCACCTACATTCCCGACTAATCGGTGTCCACATGTGTGTGTGTGCGTGTGTGTGTGTTTGTGTGTGTGTGTGTGCGTGTGTGCGCAGCTGCCAGCGCATCGTCCATCCTGCCGGCGCGCATCTCTCGACAACCAACCAACCACCTAAATTTCCGACTTATCGATGTCCATATGTGTGTGTGTGTGTGAGAGTGTGCAGTTGCCTGCGCATCGTCCATCCTCGTGCAGGCCTATCTCTTTGACACCCACCCACCCACCCACCTAATCAAAATGTTGACATGTGTGTGCGCAGCTGCCGGCGCATCTTCCATCCTCGTGCCGGCCTACATCTCTGACATTGCGCCACGCGAGCTGAGGCGGCACCTGCTCGCGCAGGTGTGTGTGAGGAGGGGGGGAGGGGGGCGGGTTGGGTGTGTGTGTGGGAGGAGGGGCACGTGTGTGTGTGTGTGTGCTTAACTTGCCGCCGTCATCATACAAAATCTGCCGCTGCAGTGTGTGTGCGTGCGTGTGTTTGGTGGTGGTGGTGGTGGTGGGACACCACCGCAGCAGGCAGCGCAGTATCTTGACACCCTATCTACTACCCCCCCCCCACACACACACACACACACCACGCACACATCCCTGCAGCCGCACGTCGCGGCTGCAGTCGGCAGCGCGGTCGCGTCCACACACACACATACACACACACACGCACACGCACACACACGCTGACACATAGTCGGGGTTGACATGCGCACTGTGCGGGACAAGTGCCGTGGTGCGGTGTGCGTGGGTCCTGCCAGCGCTCGTCTTTGCAGGGGTGGGTGCGGCTAGGTTGCCCGCAGGTGCTGGTGCAAGGGGGGGGCCCTAGGTGGGCGTGGCGGTGGGGCAAGGGCAATGCACACACACACGCACACACACACACACATGCACACATGCACACACGCACGCAGCCGCACGTCGCTGCTGCAGCCGGCATCGCTTTCGCGTCAGCAGCTGGCCTGCCCCCCCACCCACCCCACCCCCTCCACCCACCCCCCGTACACACGCGCACACACACACACACACACGCACACACACACACACACACACATGTAGCCACACGTCGCGGCTGCTGCCGGCATCGCTTTTGCGTCAGCAGCTGGCCTGCCCCCCACCCCACCCCCCCTCCACCCACCCCCCGTACACACACGCGCGCACACACACACACGCACACACACACACACACACATGTAGCCACACGTCGCGGCTGCTGCCGGCATCGCTTTCGCGTCAGCAGCTGGCCTGCCCCTCCCCCACCCTTAAACACATAAACACACACAAACACACGCAAACACACACACACACACACACGCGTGCACACACGCGCACGCAGCAGCACGTTGCTGCTGCTGCCGGCATCGCTTTCGCGTCAGCTGCTGGCCTCCCCCTTGCGCTTGGGGTGACTGGGATCGCGCACCACGGGGCGTGGCTGGCGTGGTGGCGCGTTATGGTGGGCGTGGGGGCGGTGCCAGCGCTGCTGCAGGTGTGTGTGTGTGTGTGTGTGTGCGTATGTGTGTGCCTCAGGGCGTGGCTGGCGCGGTGGGGCGTGATGGCGGGCGCGGGGGCGGCGCCGGCGCTGCTGCAGGTGGGTATGTGTGTGTGTGTGCGTGTGTGTGCGTGCGTGTGGGCGTGTGTGTGTGAGTGTTTGTGTGTGTGCGCGTGTGCGTGTGTGCGCACAAATGCAAACACCATGGGTCGTGGCTGGCATGGTGGTGGGTGGTGGAGGGCACGGGGACGGTGCCAGCACTGCTGCAGGTGTGTGTGTGCGTGTGTGTGTGTGTTGTGTGCGCGCGTGTGTGTGTGTGTGTGTGTGTGTGTGTGTGTGCCATGGGGCGTGGCTGGCGTGGTGGTGCGTGATGGCGGGCGCGGGGGAGGTGCCGGCGCTGCTGCAGGTGTGTGTGTGTGTGTGTGCGTGTGTGTGTGTGTGTGTGGCACGGGTGCATGGCATGCACACACACACGTACATGTGCGCACACATGCAAACACCATGGGGCGTGGCTGGCTCGAGAAAACCGATAAGGACACACACACACACACAGGCCTGCCTCCTACCTGAGGCCTTTGAGTCCCCATCGTGGCTGGAGAAGACAGACAAGGACACACACACACACACACACGCGCGCGCAGGCCTGCCTCCTGCCTGGCGCCCCCGAATCCCCGTCGTGGCTCGAGAAGACGGACAAGGACGCGGCTGACGAGGCTTGCATAGCGCTCTGGGGGTCGAGGGCGATCCTGTACGAGGACCAGGTGTGTGTGCGTGTGTGTGTGTGTGTGTGCCACGCTCTGAGGGTCAAAGGCTATCTTGTGAGGAGGACCAGGGGTGTTTGTGTGTGTGTGTGTGTGTGTTTGTGTGTGTGTGTGTGTGGCTTGCATCGCGCTCTGGGGGTCGAGTGCGATCCTGTACGAGAACCAGGTGTGTGTGTGTGTGTGTGTGTGTGTTTGTGTGTGGACGCAGTGGCGCAGCAGCAGTGCGTCCGCCTGTGTGCGTGTGTGTGTGGAAGACCAGCAAGGAAAGTGCTGATGAGACACACACGAACATCCACACGCAAAAACACACCGGCCGGCCACCTAAAGGGCCACATTGGCACACACACACACACACAGTCTCACACACACACAAGCTTGCGTGAGAGACCGTATCACAGCAACAGAGTACTGCGGACAGCGGGGGTCCGGGGGCGCAGCCCCCGAGAAAAATGGGCAAGCCGATGAGTCCATGAGGCCCTCTCCTGGCAAGCCGATGAGTCAGGGAGGCCCTCTCCTGGAAAACTGATGAGCGGTATGCCCCCGGGTACACCCCTGACACACACACACACACACACACGCACAAACATGCACACACACCAGTGGTGTCATTAGCGCCCCCGCAGCCCCCGCAGCCTCCGCTGCGGGGGCTAACCGGGATAATTCGGGGGAAAACGCCGGGGCGAATCGTGGAAATTTCGCTCCGAAAAGTGTGACATTCAAATTTCACACTTTTCGCGGAAAACATCGCCTCCTGCGGGGGCAATTCGGCATGTTCCCTCCAATGTTGCGGGGGCAAACAGCACTTTCTCGGTTTCCTTAATGACACCACTGACACACACAAACATGCACATGCACAAACACACCGACGAGTCGTCACACCCAAAGGTCCACCTTGGCACACACACACACACACACACATTCTCGCACAAACACACACACACACACACACACACAAACACACGCACACACACACACAAACACACACACACATGCACACGCATGCAGGACGAGTCCTCTCACCCAAAAGGGCCACCCAGCGGGCCCACCGCAAACACTCACACACACACACACACTGCAGGACGAGTCCTCACACCCAAAGGGCCATCCGGCACGGGCGCCGCACACGCCCCGAGCGTCGATATCCGGGCTATCTGGATCCCCGTGGGGCGCAGTAGCGCAGCAGCAGCAGCAGCAGCAGGGGCGTGGGCAGGGGCTGCAGATCGTGGGGTCTGGACCCCCGCTCGACAGGTGTGTGTGTGTGTGTTTTGTGACATCCCCGTTATTGAGGTCCCCGACACACACACACACACACACACATGCACACACACACACAAACACGCACACACACACACATTGACATGCGCGTGCACACACACACTTGCAGCTCAAACAACGGGCCCGACGACTGGAGTGCAAGGCTTCAGCGGCACACACACTCACACACACACACACACACATGCACACACACAAAAACACAAACACGCACGCACACACACACACGGGCATGTACGTGCACACACACACACACACGCACACACTTGCAGCTCAAACCACGGGCCTGATGACTGGAGTGCAAGGCTTCAGCGGCACACACACACACACAAACACAAACACGCACGCAGACACACACACACATACACACACGGACATACGAGTGCACACACACACACAGACACGCACACTCACACACACAAACACACACACACAGCTCAAACCACGGGCCCGATGTTTGGAGTGCACGGCTTCAGCGGCACACACACACACACACACACGCACGCATGCACGCACACACACACACTTGCAGCTCAAACCACGGGCCCGACGACTGGAGTTCAAGGCTTCAACGGCAGATGTCGTATGATGGTGGTGGCAAGGTGGGCAGACACGTACACACACACACACACACAGGGCAGACACACACAGGGCAGACACACACACACACACACACACGACGACAGCGGCAGATGTCGAATGATAGTGGTGGGCAGGTGCGCGCACACACACACGCACACACACACACACACACACATACGACAGCGGCAGATGTCGTATGATGGTGGTGGCAAGGTGGGCAGAAACGCCGGCATAGAGATAGAAAGAGACAGAGCCAGAGAAATACGGTACAGTTTCGACCGCTCGGGCAGACACACACACACACACACACACACACATGCGCACGGGCATGCGCACGCAAACACACACACACACACACACGCGTGCACACAAGCACACACGTCCATGCACACGCGCATGCACGCGGCAGCGGCAGATGCCGTATGATGGCGGTGGCAAGGTGGGCACATGCACACACACAGACACACAGACACACACATGCACACACACGCACACACGCTCACACAAACAAACAAACACTCCCCTACCTCCACCCCACCCCCACACAGGTGTTTGGCGCGTGGGTCCCGCCGCTCGACCTGAGGCACGGAGGCAGGCTGACTGACGCACACACACACACACACACACACACAGGTGTTGGGCGCGTGGGTCCCGCCGCTCGACCCGAGGCACGGGGGCGGGCTGACAGGGGCACTGCTGCACTCATGCACACACACACACACACACTCGGGCACGGGAGGGGGGGG
>VFSX01000049.1:612210-627210 GCA_016618255.1 Chlamydomonas sp. UWO 241
TGTGTGTGTGTGTGTGCACGTCGGGGGCAGCGTATCCACGCCAGCTGCGCCGGTCGCGGCGGTCCTCCTGCGCAGGTGTGTGGGGGGGGGATGCGCGTGCGTGTCTGTGCGCGCGTGCGTGTGTGTGCGCGCGTGTGCGCGCGTGTGTGCGTGTGCGCGCGTGTGTGCGTGCGCGCGTGTGTGCGTGCGCGCGTGTGTGCGTGTGCGCACGTCGGGGTCAGTGTGTCTGCGCCAGCTGCGCCGGTCGCGGCGATGCTTCTGCGGAGGTGGGTGGGTGGGTGCGTGTGTGTGTGTGCACGCGTGTGTGTGTGTGTGTGTGTACGCGCGTGCGTGTATGTTTAGTTGGGTGGGGGTGCGCGCGCATGGGTGTGCGCACTCTCTCTCTCTCTCATCATCATCGCCAGCATCTGTCTCCTGTGCGTTTGCAGCGTGGAGAGCCGCAGTCTCTCGCGCTGCTCTAGGAGCTCCTGCGCCTACTTCCTCGCTCTCTTTCTCATTCTTTCTCACCTTGTCTCTCAACATCGCCTCTCTGTGTGTGTACAGCCAAAGAGTCCCTTGCGCTGCTCTAGGGGCTCCTACGCCTGCTTCCTCACTCTCTTTCTCATGTTCTCTCTCAACTTGTCTCTCAACATCGCCTCTCTCTGTGTGTTTGCAGCCAAAGAGTCCCTCGCGCTGCTCGAGGAGCTCCTACGCCTACTTCCTCGCTCTCTTTCTCACATTCTCTCTCAACATCGCCTCTCGGTATGTGTGCAGCCAAAGAGTACCTCGCGCTGCTCTGGGGCTCCTACTACGCCTACTTCCTTGCACTCTTCCTCACCTTCTCTCTCAACATCGCCTCTCTCTGTGTGTTTGCAGCGTCGAGAGCCAGGAGTCGCTAGCGCTGCTCTACGCAAACTCGCGCGGGCGGCAGCGGCAGCCCGGCGGCGTCCCCGCGACGAGCTGGTTTGCCGCGCGGCACCCGGGAGGTGAGGCCCCGCTTTGCCTTGGCGCGGGAAAGACAACTGGACCCTTGACCATCAGCAGCTAGCCTAAGGTGCCAGCAGTGATTTCCTTTTCAGGATTTGTAAGTTATCATTCCACACCGCCGCCGCGACCGCGTTGACCGTTTACCTCCCGTTGACCGTTTGTCCTCATACATAGGTCATTTGAAAGCTGTCGACGTGCTCTGTCTGGCGGGCTTGTCAGACTAACAATTAACTGCATGTGTTGAGCTGTGTGCAAGGTCAAAGTACAGCCGGAATACAGCCAAATGGCTGCGTAGAGCCGAAAAGAAAATCACTGGGTGATAGCTTTCCAACGTGCCCACCCTCGCCAGATGGGACGCAGCGTGGCAGGCCATAGGCCATGGCATGCAACAGAAGACGGGTGGAATTTGCCACACAAACGCACACACACACACCACAAACGCGCACACACACACACACACACACAAAACGCAGGCGACACAGGAACGACAGACGACATCTCAGCGAGCGCAGCACGCATGGCGGCGGGCGCATGGGCCAAGCTGATGCAGCTGCAGGTGTGTGTGTGTGTGTGTGTGCAAGGGGGGGGAGGGGGCTTGCTGCATGGATGGCGGCGGACGTATGGGCCAAGCTGATGCAGCTGCAGGTGTGTGCGTGTGTATGTGTGTGTGTGGTGGGGGGGGCCTTGTTGCATGGATGGCGGCGGGCGCATGGGCCAAGCAGCTGCAGCTGCAGGTGTGTGTGTGTGTGTGTGTGTGTGTGTGTGTGTGCGGGGGGGGGCCTTGTTGCATGCATGGCGGTGAGCGCATGGGCCAAGCTGATGCAGGTGTGTGAGTGGGGGGGGGCCTTGTTGCATGGATGGCGGCGGGCGCATGGGCCAAGCTGATGCAGGTGTGTGTGTGTGTGTGTGGTGGGGGGGGGCCTTGTCGCATGGATGGCGGCGGGCGCATGGGCCAAGCTGATGCAGCTGCAGGTGCAAGGTGCAAGGACTGCAACATCCTGGACTACATCCTGGTCCGCAGCTCGCACCTGTCCTCTGTCTACAATGTACGCGCCCGCTGCCCCATCACCCGCCCACTCCCCACCGTCACCCCACCCAACCACGCCCTCGTCACCGCCCGCATCCGCCTCCACTTCTCCAGAACCTGGAGACACGAACACCAGCGGCCCCCTCCCCCCCCGCGCTACTTCACTGACCTGCTCCGCGACCCAGCAACGCAGAACGCGTACGCCGAGGCCGTCGCGGACGCCCTCGCCACCCCGCCACCCCTCCCCCTTCCCCTCACCTTGGACCAGCGGATGGACCACTTGAACGCGGCCCTCCACGCCGCGGCCAAGGCGGTGCTCGGCCGCCGCCCGCCCGAAGCTCCCACCCACCTCACCCTCTCTGACAAATCCCTGTCACTCGCGCGTGACCTCCAATCCCTCCGCGTCGAGTCCGCCCTCCACGCCCGACACACTCCCCTCTCTGATGCTCTCCGCGGGAAGACCAAGCGTCTACAGACAGAGCTGAAGTCCTCCCTGACACCGACACACTGGAACACCAATGCCGCTGTCATCCAACATGACTTCGACAACCACAAACCCCACACCGCCCACCGTGCCCTCCAACGCCTCGTCAACCGCCCCTCCTCCGCCACCGCCCCAGCCATCCGCGGCGACGACGACCGCCTCTGCTTCGGCACGCAGGCCGTGGCCAACGCGTTTGGCAAACACTTTGAAACCCTCCCACACCCCCCTTCACCGTCGACCCCGCCCGCCTGGCTTCCCACCTGGCCCACACACCCACTGCCCCCCCTGCCCCTCCTGCCATCACGCCTCCCTCCCCCCGCCCCCGTACCCGCCCCCATCCCCTTCCCCCACACTCTCCCCCCCGGTACCCGCCCACGCCCACGCCCCCCATTCTTTCCCCACACCTTCCGAGCCCTCACGAGACGAGATTGAGGCCGCCATCAAGGCACTCAAAAACACCTCCCCGGGCTCCGACGCCATCACCGCTCCCCTCATCAAGAGCGGCGGCCCCGCCGTCGCCTCCGCCCTCCACGACATCATCCGCTCATGCTGGGACACCAACACCACTCCTACCTCGTGGAGACAAGCAGAGATCTGCCCCCTCTACAAGGGCGCATCCTCAGGCCCGACCACTCTCTGCAAGTCCTACCGTGGCATCTCCCTCCTGCCCGTCCCAGGCAAAGTCCACACCCACATCCTCCTCGGCCGCCTCGGACGGCACCTGGAGCCATCCCTTCACACCTCCCAGTTCGGCTTCCGGCCCGGCCGAGGCACTACTGGCGCCATCTTTGCCCTACGCCGCCTCCAGGAGGAGTCCCACCGTGCTCACGCCCCCTTCACGTGGCCTACGCTGACCTCTCGAAGGCGTTCGACCGTGTCAACCACCCCGCGCTCTGGGAAACCCTCCGCCACCGCGGAGTACCCCCTGACCTCCTCGACCACATCAAGAGCCTCTACTCTGATGCCACGGCCCGTGCCCGCGTCGGCGACGCACTCTCTGCCCCCTTCCCTCTGGAAACCGGTGTCAAGCAAGGCTGCCCATCTCCCCCCTACTCTTCAACGTCTACATCGACACCGTAATCAGATCCCTGATTGCCCAGATCCCCAACGCTGGCATCCAAATCGGCTACGTTGCCGACGGCGTCCTCCACACCCCCGAGTCCCGCAAAGACTACGACACCACCGTCCTCCCCCTCCTACTCTATGCCGACGACATCGCCCTGCTCTCCCTCTCCGGGGACGCCCTCCGCACCGTGCTCACCCTCCTCGACGGCACCTGCTCTGACCTCGCGCTTGAGATCAACTACAGCAAAACCGTTGCACAATCCCTCGGCCACCCGTCTGCCCACACCGCCCCCACCACCACCCCCATCGCCATCTCCTCCAACTCCTCCCCTACCCCCCACCTGGTCCACCACACCTCCAGCTTCAAATACCTCGGCAGCATTATGGCCTCACCCCCACCTACCCCCCTTTCGACGACCCTGACCCCCCACCGCCCACCAACATCCTCGACGAAGAAATATCACGCCGGATCAGCTCCGCATGGTACGCCTTCACCCGCCTCACCCCACGGTTTTGGAAATCAGATGAGATCACCCTCACCACCAAGATCAACCTGTACAATGCCTTTGTTGTATCCGCCCTCTTGTACGGCTGCCAAACCTGGACGCTGAACAAAACTCACATCCACCGCCTCGAGGTAACCCACAACCGCTTTCTCCGCCGCCTGAAAGCCCCCTCCCGCCACACCTTGGAGCAAAATCTCCACTGCCAAACTACATGCCGCGCACCCTCCCACCACTCCTATCATCGTCACGATCAACAAACACCGATGTTGTTCATTGGATCCCTTCGTCCGCCGCCTCCCCACCTCCACTCCTCCGCCCCCCACCCCTGCCAACCCCCCTCCCTCTCCCCCCTTGCCTCCCACGCCTCCTCCGATCCCTCCCACGCCCCCTCCGATCCCTCCCAACCCCGCTCCCTCTCCCCTCCTTGCCTCCCACGCCCCCTCCGATCCCTCCCACGCCTCCTCCGATCCCTCCCAACCCCCCTCCCTCTCCCCCCTTGCCCCCCACGCCTCATCCGATCCCTCCCAACCCGCCCTCTCTCCCCCCTTGCCCCCCGCGCCTCCTCCGATTCCTCCCACGCCTCCCCCGATCCCTCCCAACCCCCCTCCCTCTACCCCCTTGCCCCCCACGCCTCCTCTGACCCCCCCCATGCCTCCTCCGATTCCTCCCAACCCCCATCCTTCTCACCCCTTGCCTCCTCCAACCCCCCCCTCCCCTTCCCCGCCCGCCGAACCCATGTTCCCAGCCACCGCCGCCCTCTTCATGCACCGACGACCAGACGTGATACCCTACCAAGGTGGGGTCATCACCTCCTACCGTGAGAATGTCCAAGACATTTTCGACTCCTACGTGTTCAAGACTGCCGTCACAACGCAGTTTGACAAGGCCAAGAAGGAGTACGCCGAGTCCCCACCGGAGTCCCAGCTGAAGACGTCCCCGAGCTTGCTGTGATACTAGCGCGCAGGCGGCCTCCCGGGTGGCTCACCCTCGCGAGGTTCCCACGCCTGTGGAATGGTATTTGCAGAGAGATGGCAGCCAATGCGGGAGCAGCCAGCCAACAAAGTAGATAATGATGATGATGGTGGTCACAGTCAGAAAGCCTTCAGTCAGCAAGCCTTTAGTTAGATGCCAGTGCCTCAGAGGCAACCCCGCGACCCCCCCAAACCAAGGATACTATCCACTCGATTCAGGCGCTGGTCGGTCACCCGCTATTCGAAAGACATCCCAGTGCACGGGTTAGACCTCGTAACAATTGCCGGGGTGTACTGCTGTTAGTAGTACAGGCATTGCCGGTGCATGCGGACGGCCTCATGTAACGCTTGGTTGGTGGTTGGTTGGTTGTGGGTGGGTGGGTGGTGGTGGGGCCTTGTTGCATGGATGGCGGCGGGCGCATGGGCCAAGCTGATGCAGCTGCATGTGTGTGTGTGTGTGTGCGGGGGGGGGCTTGTTGCATGCATGGCGGCGGGCGCATGGGCCAAGCTGATGCAGCTGCAGGTGTGTGTGTGTGTGTGTGTGTGTGTGCGGGGGGGGGGCTTGTTGCATGGATGGCGGCGGACGCATGGGCCAAGCTGATGCAGCTGCAGGTGTATGTGTGTGTGCGTGTGTGTGTGTGTGTGGTGGGGGGGCCTTGTTGCATGCATGGCGGCGGGCGCATGGGCCAAGCTGATGCAGCTGCAGGTGTGTGTGTGTGTATGTGTGTGTGTGTTGTGGGTGGCTGGGTGGCTGGGTGGCCGTATGTGAGGGGGCGAGGGGAGGGCAGTCACACAGCATGGCGACAGATGCGTGTGGGTGGACACTGGCGCGCGAATGCGCCCCCCTCCCCCTTCCCACACAAACACGCACACACACACACACACACACACACACACACACACAAACACGCCACTGCAGGCGCAGCAGCAGCAGCTTGAGGGGGCTTCCCGGAGCGAACTGTAGCGCCGCGCCGAACTGCTCAAGTGTTGGCTGACCCCGGCAGGCACAGCAGCAGCAGCAGCAGCAGCAACAGCACGCGGACGCAATCCCGGAGCGAGGGCTGTAGCGCCGCACCGAGAAGCACACTGAAGGACTGATCCCGTCAGGCGCAGCCGCAGCAGCTTGAGGGGGCATCCCGGCGTGAGGGCTGTAGCGCCGCGCCGAACTGCTCAAGTGTTGGCTGACCCCAACAGGCGCAGCAGCAGCAGCAGCAGCAACAGCACGCGGACGCAATCCCGGAGCCAGGGCTGTAGCGCCGCGCCGAGCAGCTCAAGTGTGGCCGACCCCAGCAGGCGCAGCAGCAGCAACAGCACGCGGGGACCTCCCGGAGCGAGGGCTGTGGTGCTCGCAGAGCAGCACACGGATGGGCCGATCTCGCCAAGCAGGCAGGCGCAGCAGCAGCAGCACGAGGAGGCCTCCCGGAGCGAGGGCTGTAGCGCCGCACAGAGCAACAAGTGTGGACCGATCCTGCCTGGCAGGCAGGCTCAGCAGCAGCATGGGTATCCCGAGACTGTGACGCCTCACGGAGCAACTAGTGTGGGCTCACCCCGGCAGGCAGGCGCGGCAGCAGCGACAGCAACAGCACGAGGGGGCCTCCCGGAGTGAGGGCTGTGGCGCCGCGCAGAGCAGCACACGTGTGGGCTTGCCCCCGGCAGGCGCAGCAGCAGCAGCAGCAGCAGCATGAGGGGGCATCCCGGAGCGAGGCTGTAGCGCTTGTGTGGGCTAGTGTGGGCAAGTTTGGGCTAGTGTGGGCTAGTGTGGGCCGGCCCCGGTGGCGGTGGCGGCGTTTTGTCGGAGGGGGGGGGAGGGGGCAGGGGGGGGGGCAGGGGTAGGGTACAGGTGTCTCGGTAGCTTCCGTTTGTCAGACGACCTCCGCCCAAACGCCAAACGGGGGTAGACGGGGTGGGTATTTAGCTAGCTAGCGCTCGACCGCGCACTCACTGAACAGATAGATATGCAGGCATTTTTTCATGACGTACTATCTGGGTACTCTCTACTATGTGTGCGTATCAGCTGAGGCTCAGGCGGTGCAGGCTGGACTGCGGCTCTCCTGCGCCTGCTCGCCTCGGCCATTACGGGGGTCGGACAACGCCTCTTTGATTTTGGTCGGGAATAACACTCATTGGATACACATCCAGGCAGTGCGCTGTGGGGGCTGCTTTGTGGGCGGGTGGGTGGGGGGTGTCTGACGCTGCTAAGCTACCTCTTGTGCGCGTGTGTGCAAACTTTGAGAGCGGCAGGCAGTTATTAGGGTAAGCAGCAGCCACTCCACGACACGACACGAACCGGCACATGTGTCGGTGCACACACCAAGGCACACTCACACACAAACACACACAGAAACCTGGCCGGCCATGTAACGAGCTGTTGTTCGCCCCGCTGTCACACACACCTCCCGTGACTCGGCACTGTAAGGAGGAGGGAACTCGTTGCCCGTTACTCTACACCCGCGCAGCTGCAGTCTGGCTCAGCAGCTGTGATGTACTCCACGGGCACCTGTGATGTACTCCGCCGGCTCCTTTGGCTCCCGGGTGGGCCCCAGCAGGGTTTCCCCTTTGTCTGCCCCCACAGCATCCCCCACCCCCACCCCCCTCTTAGCTCATATGTCAACCCCCCCCCTACAGCCTCTGTGCTGCCCCTGCTGGAGCAGTGTTTTTACATTTTTTACATGTACGCGCCCGGAAGACTCCGGGGCGTGAGTTAAGGCCTAGACTACACGTCTAGCTAGGGGAGCTCTACTAGTAGAGCCCGCAGGGCCACGCAGCATGCCACGTAGCATGCCAGCCTACCAGTCTGGAGCAGTGCTGCACCCACTCGAAGCAGTGCGGAGATGGGGAAGGGCTGGGGTTGGGTTTTGTTCACTGTGGGTTGGGACGGAGCTTGCGCCAATGGTGACACGGGCGCGCGGGAGTTAACATGGATTCTCTCTCCCTTGGTAGTCTGGCGCGCTGCGTGGCCTTGCGGGCTCTAGCAGATCTCCCCTAGACGTGTAGTCTAGGCCTGAACTCACGCCCCGGGGGTCCTCCGGGCGCGTACTTGTGACAACTGTAACAACTGGACTCTTAACACATGTGTATGGAGGTATCTCAGTTTCAATGAAAGTTCCAGTTTTGTGTCCTCACCTGCTCCTCTGAAAGATTCCTGTGGATTCGGACGCTTCCCACCAAGCTCTGGATGGTGGCTTGGGGTCATTTAGTCGGCCTTCCCCCTTTCTTGCAGCCCCCCACCCCACCGACCCCAAATGAACCACACAGTGCTCTCCCTGAATCGAGCCCCTCCCCGACTCCTGGCGGCAAGCTGTGTGCAGTTGCGCGCGTACTGAGCTGCTCACGGGCGTGCTTTGCACTTCCCCTCCTTCGCTTCTTGCTCTCCATTGACGCGGTTTTGTTGTTTTCACGGTGAAACACAACAAAACCAATATTTCTAGGAGTGGACTATCGCGGCTTTCACGACTCGCTACTCTCGCCCCACGCTCGCCCCTCACCCGCTCCCATCCCGACCCTCGCTACTCCGCAGCCACGGCCCTCCCCGCGGCCGCCGCCTCGTGCTCCTCTGCCTTCTGCCGCAGAGCCGCCAGCATCGGGCCGAGCGCCGAGCGCCGCGCGCCAGGGCGCGCTCCGCGGTGCCGCAGCGGTGCCTCGCCCTCCTCCCCCTCGGCCCCCCCGCCTGCCGCGCCCTGCTGGGGAATCAAGGAGCCCGGCAGCTCCTTTCTTGCGCCCGCTGTCTGCGCGGTGTGCGGCGACAGCGCGGCTGCTCCCTCGGCCACCGGCAGCGCGCCCCCCTGCCCCTGCTGCCGCTGCAGCTCGGCGCGCCGGCGCTGCAGCTGCTGCTCCAGCGACGACCAGCCGCCGCCGCTCGGGATGATCGCGTCTCGACGATCGCCGCTGCCGCCACCGCTGCCGCTGGGCGTGGCGGCCGCGGGGTCGGAGGCAGGCGCCGACGGCGCGCCCCCCCCCGCTAGCGACGCCGCGCTGCCAGCGCCGCCAGTTGCGTGGCTGCGCGTCGTGACGCCGCTACCGCCGCCGCCACGCGCCGGTGCAGGTGACGGCGCTGGCGAGGGCGCTGGCGGGCCGCCTCCCCCTCCGCCTCCTCCGCCGCGTGAGATCCCAGGCGGGGTGCGCATCGGCGGGCCGCCGGGCGCGCCGGGGCCACCGGCGGGGGCGCGCGGCGTGCCGGCCGCGGCGGGCGGCCCGGAGGGCGGGGGTCGCTGCTGCTTCGCCGGCTGTTGCTTCTGCGCCGCCCCGTGCTGCTGCTGCTGCTGCTGTCGCTGCTGCTGCCGCTGCGGCGCCCGCGGCGCGGCTGCCGCCGCGGCGGGCAGGACCTTGACCATCGGCAGCGGCGGCGGCGGCCCCGCGGCGCGCGCGCCCGCTGCCGGCTGCTGCTGCTGCTGCGACGGCGGCTGCTTCGGCTGCACCTGCGGCGACGGCGGCTGCTTCGGCTGCACCTGCGGCGACGGCTGCGCCTGCGCCTGCACCTGCGGCGACGGCTGCGATGTCGGCGTCGGCGGCAGCGCGCGCGCCATCGACACGACGCGCACCTCGGCGAACTCGTCGACGGCCGCCACGAGCGTGCCGTCGTCGAGATAGGGGCTCGCCTGTGTGTGTGTTTGTGTGGTGTGTATGTTGTGTGTTGTGGGGCTCGCCTGTGTGTGTGTGTGTGTGTGTGTGTGGTGTGTGTGGTGTGTGTGTGGTGTGGTGTGTGTGTGTGTGTGTGTGTGTGAGTGGTGGTGTGGTGGTGTGGTGTGTGTGGTGTGTGTGTGTGCATGGTGGTGTGTGTGTGTGTGTGCACGGTGGGGTGGTGGTGGTGTGTGTGTGTGTGTGTGTGAGAGTGGGGGGGGAGGGCTGCAAGTGTGTGGCACGCACAGTTTGAGGAGGGCCGACCAAACATACCAGGTAGCCAGCCAGTTCCAGCTTGAAACTGAGCTTAGGCGCCGGGCGCTAGCGCCGACACAGGTCTCATACATCATAACTGGTAATAATAACACAGACTGTGAGATCCATCATCATCATGAGGGGGCTCGTCGTACATGAAGACGAGCTTGCTGATTTTTTTGGCTTTGCGTGCTCCCTCTCTCTCGATTAACGGGGGCACGTTCTCGTCGCCGAGCCCTGGACCCAGCAATGCGGCGCTGCTGGTGACGAGGATCTCCGTGCCGCTGATGAGCGGGGTAAAATACGACTGGCCCGGCTCCTGCTAGACTGCCCCTCGGTGGAACACTTCAGGAGCGGCTTGCCCGGCGCTGCCATGGCTTGGCGAGTAGCCGCGGCGCTGCCGCGGCCCGTGCTGGGAGACGGCCCTTATCCTCCCCCCATGCAGGACGCCATGCGGCACCGATCTCGACGAGTTGATCGACGAGCGCAGGAGCTGGCGCCCGTCAATGCATGCTGGACATTGGTCAAGATGGCTGCCCGTGGAGGCGGGCTACCATCACGGCTTCAGCGGTGGCGACCGCCGAGGCAACACAGAGTAAATCCGCTTCACCAATCGCAGCGTTCGTCACCGCGCTCATCCTCGGGGTCGCTCGTCTGCCGGTGACTGGCGTTGGAAGGTCTTCAGGCAGCCTCCATGACAACTCTGTCGTCCATGCACCCCTGGAGGGTGGGACCTGGCCATGCATGAGGCATGGGGCACCGGCTGAGCCCCATGCAAACGAGAGCTGGACAGCCATGCACTGCCAGGCGGGGACCGTTCCAGTCAGCGCCAGTCGGCTCTGCCGGCTTGACTGGCCACAAGGCCACTACTGTGACCCTGAGGAAGGTCCTCTCCTATATGCTCCTTGCCAGACATGTCTCTCAGAGACCGCTGTTTGGGGTAGTCTAGCCGGCGGGAGCGGTAGTCTATCGGCCGGGAGCCGGCGGTACTCTAGTACTTAAGTGTGCTGGAGTATCGGCGGGTGTCTCTAGTAGAAGAGTAGCCTGCTTAGCTGGAAACCCCGTGTTACTGTTACTGTTACTGCGTGCTCCCTCTTCCTGGCTTTGTTATTTGAGCGATAGCCAAGTGGCAAGCCGTTTTGGGCTTTGGTCTCGAGATCACAAGCTCGAATCTTGTTCGCGCCGTAAAACCAAATCAGCAAGTACAGTACTCGCCCTTTGCCTTCGCGATTGATAATTCTTATGGACTCCCTCACGAAGCTGAAAACAACAAAATAAATCGCGAAAAATGGGATTTGGGGCGTCAAATCGACTGAAATCGGCGAACAACGACCCCCGCGGAGCGCGATAAACAATCACATTTTCCACCCCCCGCGAAAGCTATGGGCGCGGTACGGTAACGGAGTCAAGGGGCTCGCCTGGAACGGAGAGTCGTCGTACATGAAGACAAACTCCTCGTCGTACTCGGACTGCGCGTCCGCCCACGCGTTGATCGCGGGCGCGAGCGGGTGCGCGCTGCGTGACGGCCACGGCGCGAGCAGCAGCTGGGGGCACACACGATAAATGAGGAGTGTGGAATCAAGGGTGGGGGTGGGCCGTTGCGTTTAATGTCAGGGGGGGAGGGGGGACAGAGAGCGGGTGCGCGCTGCGCGACGGCCACGGCACGAGTAGCACCTATTAGGAGTGTCACACACATGCGGGCACACACGGTACATGAGGAGTGTGGAATCAAGGGTGGGGATGAGCCGTTGCGTTTAGTGTCGGGGGGAAGGGGGGGCAAAGAGCGGACGCGAGCGGGTGAGCGCTGCGCGACGGCCACGGCGCGAGCAGCACCTGCTGGTGGCGACTCACAATAAATGCAGCCACACGCGACTGGCAAGCTACACACCGGTGTCTGTGCACACACACACACACACGCACACACATACACACACGCACACACACGCACACACACACACGCACACACACACACACGGCGCAAGCAGCACCTGCTGCGACGTCGCCGCGCCACCTGCGCCCGCCGCGTGCGCACATACCCACACACGCACACACACACACACACACACACACACCTGCTGCGACGTCGCCGCGCCGCCTGCGGCCGCCAGCTGCGGCAGCACGCGCCCGCCGCGCACACACACGCACACACACACACACACGCGCGCACACACACGGCGCAAGCAGCACCTGCTGCGACGTCGCCGCGCCGCCTGCGGCCGCTAGCTGCGGCAGCACACGCCCACCGCGCGGGTCCGACAGACGCGGCGTGAGGGACCCATTGGCGCCGACTTCGATCTGCGTGGTGGGGCCGGAGAGGATGGGGTGGGACGCTGGTGGTGTGCGTGTGTGTGTATGTGTGTGTGTGCGTGCTTGTGTGTGTGTGTGTGTGCTTGAGAAGGTGATGCAGGCGCAAGTCAAATATGCCACCAGAGGCGCCCAACAGAGACTATTGTAAAATCGAGCAGCACGCGCAATCCACACACAATCCACACTACCCCTGGTGCCCTGACTAGGTCCAGGGCGTGCGCGCACGTTTGGGTTTACTCTCACCCCTACCAGGTAGCCAGCCAGTTTCAGCCTGGAACTGAGTCAAGGTGTCAGGCGCTAGCGCCGACACAGGTCTCATACATCATTACTGGTGTCACACAGACAGCAAAAAATCCATCATCATCATCGACCAGAACGCACAATCCACACACAATCCACACTGCCCCCACACCTCGAGCAGGCGGTACGCGAGCACGTCGCCGGGCGACAGCGAGGGGAACGCCTCGGGCGGCAGCAGCGGCAGGGTGGCGAAGTGCGACAGGGCGTCTGCATCCGCGCCGGGCGAGCCACCACCGTCCGCGGCGGCGCCGTCCTTGTCACCGCCCACGTCTTCATCGTCGCTGCTGCTGCTGCTGCTGCTGAGTTCGCTGCTGTCGTCGTCGCTGCTGCTGCTGCCGCCGCTCTCGCTGCCCTCCTTCTCCGCGCCGTCCTCGCAGCCCTCCTTTTCCGCACCGCCGACGCTGCTGGGCTCGCTGCTGCTGCCATCGCTGCTGCTGCTGCTGTCGTCATCAGAGCTGCTGTCGCCATCATCCGAGCTGCTCGCGGCAGCCGCTGGAGCCGCCGCCTTTGCGGGCGCTGCCTGTGCTGGCACTGCCTGCGCCTGCTGCGACTTGGTTGCTGCCTGTGCTGCCTGTGCCGCCGCCTTTGCGGGCGCTGCGGCGGCCTTTGCCTTCTGTGATTTCTGCGCTGCCTGTGCCGGCGCTGCCTGCGCCTGTTGCGCTGCCTGCGCCTGTTGCGACTTCTTTGCAGCCTGTGCCGCCTGTGCTGCGGCCTTTGCGGGCGCTGCGGCCGCCTGTGCCTTCTGTGCCTTCTGTGCCACGGGTTGTGCTGCAGGCTGTGCAGTGAGCTGTGCTGCGGGCTGTGCTGCGGGCTGCACATGCGCTGAGGCCGCCGTGAATGCGGGCGCCCACCCCAGCGGCGAAAACGCCGGCGCCGACGCCGCGCCCACGCGGTTCGGGTCCATCGGCGACGCTGACCGCATGAGCGCGAGGATGGGCGACTCGGGCTGCTCCTGCTGCTGCTCCTGCTGCTGCTGCTGCCGCGCTTGCGGCAGGGGCGTCGGCGTCGGCGTCGCCGCCTGCTGCGCGCCAGCCTTACCCGCGCTCCCCACCTGCGTGCCGGCCTTTGCGACCCTGCCCGCCTCCCTCCCCGCGGGCCTCCCCGCGTATGGCAGCACGCCGGTGCGTCGCAGCTTGCGCTTGGCCGCCTTGCGGCGCGCGCTGCGGCTGTTCCCCGGCTTGCCGTCCTCGCCTGCAGCCAGCGGCGACGCGGCAACGTCGCGCGAGGCTTCGCCGCCGCTTGCGCCGGGCGCGACTGCACCATTCGCCTTGGGCTGCTTCTGCTTCTGCTGCTTCTGCTGCTGCGAGCCGGACGGCCCCGCCGCGCCGCCAGCCGCGCCCGCAGACGGCTGCGGCTGGGGCGCAGGCGCAGCGGCCACAGGTTGTGATGACGGTCCTGCTGCGCCGCCTGCGCCTGCCGGCTGCGCGTGGCGGCTGCGCTTGGCAGCTGCGCCCTGCGCCGCAGAGCCGTCGCGCGCGTGCTTGCCGGCGGCCTGGGTGGATGGCGTGGCCTGGACGCATGTGGGGGGAGGGGGCGGAGGGTCGCACGCCGCGGCACATGGGCTTGCATGCGTCGGCAAGACGGGTGCCCATGCTGCGCTGCATGGCAGCATGCCTACCTGCTGCGACGCGCCCGTCCCGGCCAGCAGCAGCTGCAGCAGGTCGCCGTCGCGTATCACGTCGGAGTCCTCGCACGGCCGCAACAAGAAGCCATCCAGGAACAGCTGAGGCGCCTCTGCCCCGACACGCAGGCCCATGTCTGCGCAGATCTGCTCTCAAGAGCCACCATGCATGCATGCGGGCCTCAGTTTGCAGGGCTGTTCCAGGTGTTCACATGCGCGCCCCCCGGGGCCCTTACCTGGGCCACGAGCTGGCTCACGGTGGCGGCTGAAGGTGGGGGGCAGTACCTGTGACAAGGGGCGTGCATGCGATGGGGGCTCCTTCAGCGCACACCGCACCTGGCTGCATGCTGCCATGCATGCATGCATGCACACAGCAAGTGCCATCATCTGGCGCCAGACTCACCAGCACCGCTGCGCCGCGCAGAAATCTGGAGCGGATCCACCGCATGCCAGCACGCCTGCCGCTCCATCCGCCTCGACCTGCCGATCTACAGCCGCCGCACCGATCTCAAGCCGCACGCGCACGCGTTTTGAGCTCATAGCGTCACCGTGCGAGCATGGGGATGGGGTATATGCGTGCTGGATGGCAAATCGTTGTCGTCACAAGGGATCCTGCTGAGAGATGGTGTGAATGTATGGAAAGGGGCCCGTTTTCGAAGCAGAAGCCTGGCTTTGAACCAAGACTTCTTCTTACCCAACAGAACACCCAGCATGAAGAAAGGAAGACTACTGCCGTTGATTCTGGCGGTACTAGTACTAGCTGGTAGGGTTGCCAGCTCGCAATTTCGTTTTTCGAACAAATCCTTAACACTCCTCACCTACTCACATCCTCACATCCTACCTAATTACAGGCGCCATCGCGCAGGACGAACATCCACCAC
>VFSX01000049.1:632210-642210 GCA_016618255.1 Chlamydomonas sp. UWO 241
TGCGTGCAGGGGGTGCAGGACAGGGCGGACGCGCTATGCAGCGCCATGCAAGCGCCCCATGCACACCCCTCGCCTTCTCCTCACCCCCGCCTGCTTGGCACCCACCCAATCCTCACCACCCCCTGCACATGCAGATCATCCTGTCCGTTGCGGAGCACCACAGCAACCTGGTCCCGTGGCAGCTGGTCGCAGCAAAGACGGGCGCGGTCATCAAGCATGTGAGGCTCACGGCACACACGCACGAGCTCGACATGACGGTGGGTGTGTGCTGCGACGGGAGCAGCAGCAGCAGCAGCGAGGGGCGGCCGTGTCTGCTGGCACGTGCGCATGTGCACTGCGCTTGTGCCTGCCTGCCTGCCTGCCTGCCTGCTGCTCTTCTGCGCTGGTGAACTGCTGGGCCTGCGGGTGCGTGACGGCGCACACCGCCATCACAAGCACAGCAGCAGGCCCCCGCCCGCCTCCTACCCGCCCGCTCACCCGCCCACCCGCCCACCGTCACCAATCGCCTATCTGCCCGCAGCACTACAAGGAGCTCCTCTCCAGCAAGACCAAGCTCGTGTCGCTCGTGCACGTGTCGAACGTGCTCGGGTGCGTGTGCCCTCGACATCGACTCTGTCGTGGCGGCAGTTGTGCATGCATTGTGCACTGTTTGTTGGGGCATGCACGCTTCCCACATCTGGCTTTGGCCTCGGCAGTGCACGTGTATAAACTCTCGGCCTGCCTCGTTCGACTCGTATGCACATACACAGCCTCGGCCTCAGCCATGCACATCCACATACACACTCGGCGGCATGCGTGCATTGCATCGCGTGCATGCCTGCATTTCAGGATCGCCTACTACCTGCACCCACACACTCACTCGCACCGACGCTCACGCTCAACACATGCATGCGCTAGGTTTGTGCTCGACACCGACTATGTCGTGGAGGAGGCCCGCAAGGTCGGCGCGTGCGTGCTACTTGACTGCTGCCAGTCGGTGCCGCACATGCCGGTCGACGTGCAGGTGTGTGGGTGTGGGTGGGTGTAGGTGCGCGTGTGTGTGTGTGTGTGTGTGAGCTGCTCGACTGCCAGTCGGTGCTGCACATGCCGGTCGACGTGCATGTGTGTGTGTGTGTGTGTGTGCATGTGTGTGTGTGTGTGCGTGAATGGATCGTTGGCAGCATCCACACGAAGTGTCTCTCGAAGTGTCTGTGAGGGCACAGACGCACACAGCTCACGCCCCCGCTGCCTCCCCCCCCCTCGGCGCTCGGGGCCAATTGGATCGTGGGCAGCAGCCACAAGATGTGCGGGCCGACACACACACACACACACACACACACATGCACACACACCACAGGCGCTTGGTGCCGATTGGATCGTGGGCAGCAGCCACAAGATGTGCGGGCCGACGGGCATCGGCTTCCTGTGGGGGCGCGCCGACGTGCTCGAGTCGATGCCACCGTGGATGGGAGGAGGCGAGGTGAGCCCGGGTCGGTGATCTCCTTTTCGGCTCTCCGCAGCCATTTGGATGTATTCCGGCTGTACTTTGACCTTGAACACAGCTCAACTCACCCAGTGGATTTTTTGGCTGACGAGCTTGCCAGACGGAGCTCGTCTAGAGCTTTCAAGCGACCTACATATGAGGCCAAACGGTCAACGTGAGGTCAACGGTCAACATGGTCAAAGTAAAATCCGGCTGTGGAAGAACACTGGCCCGGTTGGAATTGATGATGATGGATGTTACAGTCAGGGACACCTCTAAAGGCATTTAAGACCGTGCTCAGCGCGTATGGCCCGAGCACCTTGCTGAGATGGCTGGCTGTTGGTGTTAGGGAACCCCAACTCTGAATTGGATGTCGCTGAGCCATACCAAACCGTTCAACACCAGCGCGGCACAGCCCAGCCCAGTGCATACCAAATACGCCCTCCCCCCCCGCCACACACACGCACACGCACGCATGCACGCACACACACACGCACGCACACACAGACACACCTCCCGGGCCCCATCCCCCAGATGATTCAAGACGTGTTCCTCGACCACTCGACATACGCGCCTCCGCCGGCGCGGTTCGAGGCTGGCACGCCCGCAATTGCAGAGGTGCGTGTGTGTGTGTGTGTGTGTGTGCGTGTGCGTGTGTGTATGATATACGCGCCTCCGCCGGCGCGGTTCGAGGCTGGCACGCCCGCAATCGCAGAGGTGCGTGTGTGTGCGTGTGTGTGTGGGGGTGGGGGGGGGTGCGTGTACGCACGCACACACGCACACACACACACACACACACAATGCAGGCGATCGGCCTCGGCGCCGCCGTCGACTACCTCTCCTCTCTGGGCATGGACCGTGTGCACGAGTTTGAGGCAGAGTCTGGCGCGTATCTGTGGGAGCGGCTGAGCGCAGTGCCGGGCGTGACGCTCTACGGGCCGTCGCCGAGCGCGTCGCGGAGAGGTGCGCATTGGTACAACTCATGAGTTTGCAGAGCCTGTTGACAAACGTCCAGAGGCCTGTGAAAGTGGCGAATGAGATGTGTGTGCTGGCGCCCATATTTGGGGCCGCGGCTGAGCGCCGTGCCGGGCGTAACGCTTTACGGGCCGTCGCCGAACGCGTCGCTGAGAGCTGCGCATTAGAACAACTCGGGAGTTCACAGCCTTTTGCCAAACGTCCAGACGCCTGTGATCGTGACGAATCAGACGTGTGTGCTGGCGCCTAGATTTTGGAGCATGGCTGAGCGCCGTGGCGGGCGTGACGCTCTACGGGCCGTCGCCGAGCGCGTCGCGGAGAGGTGGGCGTTGATACAACTCACGAGTTTACAGCCTTTTGACAAGCGTCCAGACACCTGTGATAGTGGCGAATAAGACATGTTTGCTGGCGCCCAGATTTGGGAGCGCGGCTGAGCGCCGTGCCGGGCGTGACGCTCTGCAGGGCGCCGCCAAGCGCGTCGCGGAGAGGTGCGCATTGGTACAACTCATGGGCTGACAGTAACAGTAACACGGGGTTTCCAGCTAAGCAGGCTACTCTTCTACTAGAGACACCCGCCGATACTCCAGCGCACTTAAGTACTAGAGTACCGCCGGCTCCCGGCCGATAGACTACCGCTCCCGCCGGCTAGACCTCCCCAAACAGCGGTCTCTGAGAGACATGTCTGGCAAGGAGCATATAGGAGAGGACCTTCCTCAGGGTCACAGTAGTGGCCTTGTGGCCAGTCAAGCCGGCAGAGCCGACTGGCGCTGACTGGAACGGTCCCCGCCTGGCAGTGCATGGCTGTCCAGCTCTCGTTTGCATGTGGCTCAGCCGGCGCCCCATGCCTCATGCATGGCCAGGTCCCACCCTCCAGGGGTGCATGGACGACAGAGTTGTCATGGAGGCTGCCTGAAGACCTTCCAACGCCAGTCACCGGCAGACGAGCGACCCCGAGGATGAGCGCGGTGACGAACGCTGCGATTGGTGAAGCGGATTTACTCTGTGTTGCCTCGGCGGTCGCCACCGCTGAAGCCGTGATGGTAGCCCGCCTCCACGGGCAGCCATCTTGACCAATGTCCAGCATGCATTGACGGGCGCCAGCTCCTCCGCTCGTCGATCAACTCGTCGAGATCGGTGCCGCATGGCGTCCTGCATGGGGGGAGGATAAGGGCCGTCTCCCAGCACGGGCCGCGGCAGCACCGCGGCTACTCGCCAAGCCATGGCAGCGCCGGGCAAGCCGCTCCTGAAGTGTTCCACCGAGGGGCAGTCTAGCAGGAGCCGGGCCAGTCGTATTTAACCCCGCTCGTCAGCGGCACGGAGATCCTCGTCACCAGCAGCGCCGCATTGCTGGGTCCAGGGCTCGGCGACGAGAACGCGCCTCCGTTAATCACCCAACGGCAGGTTTCAAAGGCTTACAGTAACCTCGACTTCCAGAAAAGCTGGGCTGACAGCCTGTTGCTAAATGTCCAGACGCCTGTAGCGAATTATATGTGTGTGCTAGCGCCTAGATTTGGGAGCGTGGCTGAGCGCCGTGCCGGGCGTGACGCTCTACCGGCCGTCGCCGAGCGCGTCGCGGAGAGGTGCGCATTGGTGCAACTCATGAGTTCACAGCCTTTTGCCAAACTTCCAGACGCCTGTGATAGTGGCGAATTAGACGTGTGTTCTGGCGCCTAGATTTGGGAGCGCGGCTGAGCGCCGTGCCGGGCCTGACGCTCTACGGGCCGTCGCGGAGCGCGGCGCGGAGAGGTAGGGGCGATCGGCGTCCCATGCTGGATCTCACAGCCTGTTGGGCGCCTCTCATGGTCGTCATCCTGAACCCCAAACCCCGAAACATGTCGGTGCAGGAAGAGCATCGCTCGCGTCGTTCAACGTCGAGGGCCTCCGCGCAGACACACACAAATGCACGCCCCCCCCACCTTGTGTTGTTCAACGTCGAGGGCCTCGACGCACACACACACACACACACACACGCCCCCCCCCGTCCACCCACTTAGGCAGAGCATCGCTCGCGTCGTTCAACGTCGAGGGCCTCCACGCGACCGACGTCTCGACGCTGCTAGACTTCTCGGGCGTCGCCGTACGCAGCGGGCACCACTGCACACAGGTGTGTGCAAAATCCGGGGGGCTGCGGTGGCGTATCCGCTTATGTCTGTTGGACAGTCCGACGAACAGGGTGAAGCACGGTGGCGAGCCCACCTGAGGGTTGGGCTTCGCCGGAAGTTGTTTGGCGCAGCGGGCACCACTGCACACAGGTGTGTGCCGCGCGCCGCAAGGGTTGAGGGTTAAGGGTTTTAGGGTTTTAGGATTTTGGGTTCAGGGTTGAGGGTCAAGGGTTAGGGTGTAGGTCGAGGTGCGAGGCACACACCGCAGCGCGCAGCGGGCATTACTGCACACAGATCAGTGTTTCCGATAGCCAACCCGCGACCTGACAAAGTGCACTTTCGGGCTGAGACTGGCCGCTTTGGGCTGGCGCGTCGCGTTGAGATTGCGCGAATTCCGACCCGAAAAAGTGAACGGTATTTTCACACCTTTTCCGCCGAAATTCGGCTACGTCGGGTTGAGATTGGCGAAGTGAGCGTGAGGCCCGGGTTGAGCCATCATTTCTCCAAGATTCCTGACGGCACCGCTGCACACAGGTGTGTCCTGCGCGCCGCAAGCGCGCTGCAGTGTGTGCCTCGCACCTCGACCTAACCCTACACCCTGAACCCTGAACTCTTAACCTTAAGACCCCATAGTTAGGGTTTAGGGTTAGGGTTCAGGGTTTAGGGTCAAGGGTTAACAGGTTCGATACCCTTAACCCGGTTTAGGGTAATGGGTTTAGGGTATAGATACCCTAAAGCTTAAACCCTTTACCCCAAACCCTAACTAGTCCCATCATCACCACCACCTCGCTACCCCCCCCCCCTCTTCCGCACGCTACCCGCCGCCTCGTCACCATCTCAATCACCACCACCCCTCCTAACAGTAACATCGGCTTTCCAGCGAAGACTACCTTCTAGTCCTAGTACCACCGCCTAAAACCAAGTCACCACCACCAACTCCCTTCCAATCATCCCCTCCCCACGCAGCCGCTGCACCGCGAGCTCGGGATCCCCGCGTCCGCGCGCGCGTCGCTGTACATCTACAACACGCATGCAGAGGTGGACGCGTTGGCCGAGGCGCTGGTGGGAGCAATCGACTTCTTCAAGGCGAGCGCATGACGACGGCGCCGATAGGCGCAGCAGGTCCTCTCCGAAGCAGACCAGAGCAGGCTGTCTCAAACCAAGCTACAGACTTGAAGCAGATATTTCAAGTCTGAGGCTTGATGGAGAAGCTTTCAGATTCTCGGTGTCAAAGAGCGGGCCTGACCCTTTTTCTGGCTAGAGCGGCGGGCTGGAGGTGGCAGCCCACATTCTTTCATGCACGCGGGTCCGTGCGAGTAGCTGTTCTCTCTGTTGTTATTGTCACGCTGGTGGACGCGAGAAGAGTCCTCCAAAAAGAGCGCAGTTGAGTTCTGATTAATCAAGTCGAGCATCGCATTTTTCTCGCCCCAGGGTCCTCCGGGCGCGCACGTGCAAAACCTGTAAAACCAAGCTTTGCATTGCATGATCTTCTCGCATTTGATGATGGATGTTACAGTCAGGGACACCTCTAAAGGCGTATAAGACCGTGCTCGGCGCCATATGGCCCGAGCACCTTACTGAGATGGCTGGCTGTTGGTGGTAGGGAACCCCAACTCTGTAAAGAGCGTGGGCGCACCCCTAGGTCCCCTACCGCAGCGGCAGCAAACGCTTGTTGAAGTCGGTGAGCGCATGTTGGGAAACGGAAAACGCAAGGCAGGTTCGTCGCCAATTGCCAGAAGAGACATCCCCCCGTGGGGAGAAAGGCCAAGACGTGGCCGAAAAGGATATCATTTAGAATGCGGGCAACATGTGCAGCGCGTGGCAGCGCGAGCGAGCGCAGCCGCACGTCTTCATAAGAGATTGAGAGAAAGGGAGAGAGAGAGCATTCAGCCGCACGTCTTCATGAAAGAGAGAGATGATGATGATGATGATGAGAGTTTTACAATCCACTTCTGGCGGTCACACGTACGGTTCCAAAGCTCCAGTGGGACTTAGAGAATCAAGGCTCAAGGCCCACAAAAGGTCAAGCTACAAGTAGCCCACGGTAACGCCATCCACACTTGGTGGCGGGCGCCAAGCAAGCAGCACCACTGTGCAGGCTGCACACCCAGCCCCTCAAATGGCCAGAGGGCGGACCCAAGGTATAAAACCATGAAGGGACCAAAAAGCCCTCCCCCAGACCACCGGAAGCGGGGCTAGTAGCACACCCGCCGCAGCACTCTACTCAGCGACCACACCGCACCCGCCACCGCACGCGTGTGGCGCCACCTCCCCTTCAAAAACACACCCAGAGGGAATGCCATCTAGCAAGCAGGTGCAGGCACCCGCTCGCCGTCAACGACGAGGCGCGCGCGGTGGAACTGCGCCCGCTTCCCCGCAGCCTTGGCGGCGAGGAAAGCGGGCCACAGCGCCCGGTGCTGCGCCTCCTCGCGGTCACTGAGGACGTCGAAGACAGCAGCCGACGGGTCCACGTCGCGCAGGTTGCGGCGGGAGCGCACGACGGTGTCGGCCACAGCGTCAGACGCCACGGTAAAGAGCACACGTAGCACGCCGCCCCGGCGCGGCTCCACACCAATGCCCCCGACGGCAGGCTTGGCGTTGAGGAACGACGCGGACACGACCCCGCCACCAGCCGGCCTATCCCGGCCAGAGACGTCGTGCACAAAGCGCACGAGATTCATAGCCAGGCAGACGGCCAGGCGGCAGGTGCTGCTTGCCAGCCACACGGGACCCAGGTGCTCTGTTGTTCACACCTCTGATGTGCACGCAAGCAACGCCCATGGCCATCCAGGTATTCTGCAGGGTCTCTACAAGCCTCTGCGGGATTGTCATTTCTCCGCCGCCCGCCGCACTTCCTGAAGGGCCCCCTTTCCCCCTTCTACTACATATTAGTAGTTCAGCACCCCCAATGTGCTTAACTACTAACATGCAGTAACGTTGACGTCAGCCTGTCTCGTCTAGTGTGAGGGTGTGGGGCAAAAAGGCATCGTTTTGCACGCTCTTGCACACCCTTGACGCCCCGACATCGCACGTGCATGGAGCCGTAGTTGATAAGGACGCGATCTGAGGAGGGGCGCACGCGGCATGGCACCCCCAAAGCATGTCCATCGGCGAAGTCGCTCGCGCCTTGCCCAGGAGCTCGGGCCCTCCCTGGGGTTCGGCGTTGGCGTCTCCTTGGTGGCGGCGGCCGCTGTGAGGCAGGCGTTGCGGCGTAAACCTGCGAGGTTTGTGCGAGGCAATAGGGTTGCATGAGTCGCTACCTGAACAACACCAAGCCAAAACGAAGCCACAGCAGCTCCGCCCAGCCTGAAACGCGCGACGTGCTTACATGACACAGGAATGTCTTCACGTATAGCGACTGGAGGGCGGCGCAGGCCCCAGATGGCAGCATTCCAGACTGGCTGGGAGTGCTGGCGCACATCAGCGACAAGGTGCGGGTGGCTCCCCTGGCGTCACCGCATTGATGGCACACGCCTGCATGCGAGGGGGGTGGGGGGTGCAGGCGACACGTGCAGATGCTCCATGCAGGGGGGGGGTCCTGCCATGCACGCATGCAGCCTGCATGGGGCCGCGCACAACCCGCAACGTGTGGTGTCCTCTGCGTGTGGTGCCTCTGCAACCTCTGCACCTGAAGTCCCGCACTCCACCGACCCATGGTCCCTTGCCTGTCGACGTGTGCCCCCGCCCACAAACACATGCACACGCACGCCCACGCATGCGCACCAGCGCGCACACACACACACACGCGCGCGCCCTCGCCCCCCCCCACACACAATCACACAAGAATGCACACACGCACACCCACCCACCCACTACATTCAAACACGCACTCAGGGCATCAAGGAGACTGAGACCAAACGCGAGCTGTGGCCGCTGCTACTGGGCGTGTTTGAGCCGGGGGCGCCTCCAGCGGTGCAGGTGTGTGGTGTTGTGCATGTGTGTTTATGAGTGTTTGCCCTGAACGCGCTGCGTGCTCCTTGGTTAGTTTTAGCTGCTGCTGCTGTGTGTTTCTGTGCGTGTGCCCTGCACACGCTGCGTGCTCCTTGGTTGATTTTTAGGTGCTGCTGCTGTTTGTTATGCATGTGTGTTTCTGTGTGTGTGCCCTGCCCTGCACGCACTGCGTGCTCCCTGGTTGGTTGTTTTTCAGCTGCTGCTGCTGCTGCTGCTACTGCGGTGTGAGTGTGTGAACATCCACACCGCACCGTCCACACCGTCCACACCGTCCGCACCGTCCACACCGTCCGCACCGTTCACACCGCACCGTTCACACCTGCAGGCCGCGGCGCTCAAGGCGTACCGCGACGCGTACTCATCGCTGATCGGGAATGTGAAGGACATCGACCGTGACATCCTGGAGCGCGTGCTCAGGCAGCAGCAGGTGGGTGGTGGTTATCTCATGAGCACCAGCTAGCTTCACCAGCTAGCTTCACCAGCTAGCCTCACCAGCCAGCTTCACCATCTTACCTCATCAGCTAGCTTCACCAGCTAGCCTCACCAGCTAGCTTCACCAGCTAGCCTCACCAGCTAGCTTCACCAGCTAGCCTCACCAGCTAGCTTCACCAGCTAGCCTCACCAGATAGCTTCACCAGCAAGCTTCACCAGCTAGCTTCACCAGCTGGCTACCTCGTCCGTCAGATGAGCGACCAAAGTTCAGCACGGTAACATGGGCTGTGCGTAACTAGGGGTTTTCAGCTTAGTGGGCCCGACAACTCTTCCCTCTCTTGCACACTAGGTCTCGGGGGTGGCTCTGCCCGGGCGCCGATGCTTCTGTCACTGCAGTTCGGTTGCCTTACTGGAAGCCACTACCGGAAACCACGCTTGCTGCACAGATTGCTGCAGAGGCGGCAGCAGCAGCAGGTGGGTGTTGTTGTAGGGTTGCATGACGATGCTTCCTCGTGTCCAGACGAGCAGTCAAAGTTCTCAATACAGCTTTCCCTTCAGGCTTCCTCACGTCAAGAGGAGCAATCTCTGTCCAATGCAGCAGCAGCAGCAGGGGGGCGGTATCAACACAGCTTCCTGATACGACTCCAGTACGGCATCCGTGCGTCAATACGGCTCCCTTACATGCCGCGCCCCTCTCCTCCGCTGCTGCGCAGATTGCGGCGGAGGCGGCAGCCGCTGCGGCCGCGGAGCAGGCCGCAGCCGCGGCAGCAGCAGCGGCCATCGTCACGGCCGCCGCCGCCGCCGCTGCGGCCGCAAACGCGGCGGCGGCTTCGGCCGCGGCGCCCGACGGAGCGGCAGACGCTGGCAACGACGGCGGCGGCGGCGGCGGGCGGCGGCGGGCGCCGCAGCCGCCGCCGCGGCCGGGGACGACGGCGGCTGCGCCCCCGGGGCGGCGGCTGGTGCCCCAGAGGCGGCAGCAGCCCCCGCCCCTGCCGCTGCTGCCACGCCCGCTGTTCCAGAGGCGCCGGCGTTGCCGGCGCCGCCCGTGGCGACGGACGGCGCCGGCGCTGCCGCGGAC
>VFSX01000049.1:649710-716016 GCA_016618255.1 Chlamydomonas sp. UWO 241
GCGCCAACACGGCAACGCGCTCACGCGCTCGCACTTGCGCACACACGCTCACACGCACGTGCACACGCGCGCACACACACGCACACGCACCTCACCTCCCCCACAAAAACACACATACACACACACACACACACACACACACACACGCGCGCACGCAGCGGAGTGGCGTACCGGGAGCGAGCCGCCCGCGGGGCCTTCAGGCGCGGGCACCGGGGCAGGGGAGAGGGGCGCAGCGTGCGAGGGGGAGTCGCCGTCCACGGTGCCCCAGGTGTGTGTGTGTGTGCGTGCGTGTGTGTGTGCGTGCGTGCGTGCATGCATGCATGCGCGCATGCCCGCGTGCGTGTTTGGTTTTGCAGCCAGTTAGACGTTCATGCTTGGCGCGTTTTGGCCCCGCGTGCTTGTGTGCATGCGTGCGTGCGGAGTGGTTGTCGCCGTTGTCGACACTCTCACACGCGTGCGCCGCGCCCGCGCTCGCACGTGCTCATCACCCCGCAGGGCTGGACGTCGCGTGTGCTCGACGCGCTCCGCGGCTCGAGCACGTCGCTGGTATCTGCGCGGGGCAGCGGTGGCGGCGTGGCGAGCACGTCAACCGCCGACGCCGCGCGCGCGGCAGTCGGGGACGGCGAGGGCGAGGGCGAGGAGGCGCGCGCGGCCGCGCGCGCGCGCGACGCCACGGCGCACTCGCGCGGCCCGTCGTCGCACGAGCTCCCCGGGGACGAGTGCGCGCTGCTGATGCCAGCAGCGGGGGGGGACTCGCCAGACCCGGGGGGGCAGGGGCAGGGGCGCCGCGCGGGCGGGGTCGGGGGCGGCGGCGCGTCCGCCGCCGTGCCGATGCCGCCCACCGCGTTTGCCAACGACGCGGAGGCCGCGGCGACGGCGGCGGGCACGGGCGTGGAGTCGTCGTGGACATCACGCATGTACGCCAAGCTGGTCACGGCCGCAACGGCGCCGGCCACGTCGGGGCTGTCGCGCGCGAGCAGCGCGGCGCCGGGCGACCTTGGGGCTGCCGCGTCCGCCGCGGCTCCCCCGCGCGCCTCGAGCAGCGGCGGCGGCGCGCCGCCGTCGACGCCGCCGCCACCGCAGGCGCCGCGCGGCGCGCCCGGGGTCCCCGCTGACTCGACCGCGCCGTCTGGCACCCCTGCGGCAGAGGCGGCGGCGGCGGCGGCAGGCGTGCCCGCGCCCGGCAGCGCGGGCCCCTCGCCGTGCCTGCCGCCGCTCGCGCGCGCGTCGCTGTCGACGGTGCCCGAGGTCGCGGCCCCCCAGGTGCGCGCCGCAGCTTCCACGTGGGCGACGCACACATGTGCACCCCCCTGGCTGACCCTCAACCTGTTCCTCACCCGACTCGACTCCAGCCCCTGCACATGCACACGCACGCACACACACACGGACACGTTCGCACACACGCACAAGCACATACACCCACGCACACACGCACACTCACGCACGCACACACACGCTGCCGCACCAGGTGTTGTCGACGTCCACGTCCGCCTGGACCTCCCGTCTCTATGCGTCCCTCGTGGGGCGGGCAGACACCGACACCGTGTCTGCTGACGCCGCCGCGGCCGTCGCCACAGACGACGCAGCAGCAGCCCTCGGCTCCCTCGCGCGCACCAGCGCCGCGAGCACCGGCGGCGGCGGCGGCTGGTTCCGCGACCGTGTCTCGGAGGACTCTGCGGGGACCCCGCAGAGCGCGCCGGCAGCGGCGGCGGCAGCGGCGTCCGCAGACGCGGCCGAGTCCGGCTGGACCTCCCGCCTGCTCGCCACGCTCAAGTCCGCCCTCGCTGGCGCAGCCGGCGGAGGGAGACCCAGCAGCGAGTTTCCGCGGCCGGCGGCGGCAGCGGCGGCGGCGACTGCCGCTGCTGCGGCTGCGGCCGCGGCGGCGGCGCGCGTGGTTGTTGTGTCGCTGACTGTTGACAGTGTGAGTGGGCACGTGGCGGTCGCGATCACGCCGGTTGTCGCCGGGCCTGGTGCGGACGAGGCTTCAGGCGCGAGCGCGGCTGACGAGGCGGCGGCGGCAGCGCGCGTGGTGGTTGTGTCTCTGAGTGTGGACAGTGTGACTGGGCGCGTGGCGCTTGGCATCACGCTGGCCGTCGCTAGGCGGCCTGGCGCGGGCGCGTGCGAGGCTGCGTGCCAGGGCGCGGCTGACGAGACAGCGGGATCAACGCGCGTGGTGGTTGTATCTCTGAGTGTGGACAGTGCGACTGGGCGCGTGGTGCTTGGCATCTGGCCGGCCGTCGCCGGGCAGCCGGCGCCGGGCGAGGGTTGCACAGTGGGCGTTGTTGTTGAGGCGGCGTGCGAGGGCGGCAGCGGTCGTGCCGTGGAGCAGTGTGGCGCAGCGAGTGCAGCAGGCGAGCATCAGCCAGGGCCGGCCGATGCGGACGCCTCTGGCGCAGCCGCCGCCTCGTCGGCTGGCAGCAGCAGCCCAGCGCCGGCCGAGTGGGGCGCCATCGACAGCACCAGTGGCAGCGACGGCGCCCCCAGTGCTGACAGCGAGTCGGGAAGCCACGCGGCGGTTGGCGGCAGCGCCAGCGGAACGCCAGAGCCAGAAACGTCAGAGCCAGAACAGGGTGGAAGCTGCCGGATAGCTGCCCCGGCGCCCGTATCCGCCTCGGAAGAGTTGTGCCCCGCTGATGATGCTGCTGTAGTGGCAGAGGCAGGCCCGTCGGCGAACGCCGCTGCTGTTGCTGCCGCTGCTGCTGCTGCTGCCGCTGCCGCTGCTGCCGCTGCCGCTGCCGCTGCCGCTGCTGCTGCCGCTGCTGCTGCTGCCGCTGCTGCCGACGACAACGTGACGAGCTGCGAGCACGCGCACGCGACCGTGGCGGCGGTGCGCGCCGCCGCCGTGTCCCTAACCGCGGCCGTGTCGCCGCTGACGCCACGCAGCGCCGCTGCAATGGAGGCCGCCGTCGACTTTGCAGTCGAGGAGCTGCTGGACGCTGCAGCGTCTGTCGAGTTCGATGGCGTTGCGGCTGAGCGGCTGGCCGTTGGCTCTGTGGGAAATGGCGGTGGCACGGAGGGCGGCTCGGCGGCGGCGCGGTTTGCAGGCGGCAGCAACGGTGGCGGTGATGGTGATGTGGGCGCCAGCCCCGCGGGGTCGGTCGTCGTGCGAGAAGACTACGACGACGCTGCGGATGGGGACGTACAGTTTGCCGACAGCGACGACGAGGGCGACGGCGAGCCGTACGTCGATCCGGTGCCCGGCGCTGCGCCCGGTGGGCCGGCAGTTGTCGCAGTTGCGCCTGGTGGTGGTGGTTTCTTCGACGAGCTGGCCAGCCCCGCTGATACGCCGCACATTGGTGCACACGCGGGGACGCTGTCTAATGACGACGTGCCGTCGGCGGCGCCCCTGGCGCAGCAGAAGCAAATGGACCTGTTCATGTACTTCGTTGCGGCGGCCGTGGTCTCGCAGCGGCGCTGGATGCTCGACGCGTGCCACGACTCTGACGACATGCTGAAGCACTTCCAGACGCTCAAGATCGATGTGAACGACTGCGTGCAGCGAGCAAAGGAGTTCCGCACGCAGCACAGGCAGACGCTGGCGGTCGCTGCTCAGGAGGAGGCGGCCACCGCCGCCGCCGCGCTGGGGGCTGTGTCTGCGGGCGCTGCCGCTGCTGCCACAGAGGGAGAGGCGGGCGGGCAGCAGACGGCTGAGGCGCAGTAGTGGTGACACGTTGAGGGAGGGGGTCGCGAGGGGTCGCGATGGCGGAGATCGCAGTACTAGTACTAGTAGGAGTGGAGTGGTTTTCGCTTCACCATGGAGGGTGCAGGAGGGCGTGAGCAAGGGGACAAGGGGAGAGGCGTGATCGGTTTGGGCGTGTGAGTACATTTCAAGGCGACCACCGGGTATACCCTTTAGAGGCTTGTGATCAGATCAGGCTGTGGAGCATCTGATCTAGATGTCTGTATTGAAATCGGTTGCCGGTCCACAGGCTTCTCTGAGTGCTGGCCAGGGTCCCTGCGATGTGTCATCGGGGTCCCTGCCGGTCCAGCTGCAACACACGCGTCCACACCTGGCTCAACTCACCTTGCGCAACGCCGCGAGCACAATCGGCCCGCGCGATGTCCTCGGGCCTGGTGAAACGGCTGGGCGCTGTTGCGCCCCACGGAGGAGGCTTGCGTGTGCCGCTAGCATTGAGGCAACACTCGCTGCCCTCCTGCCGCGGCGGCCTCATCGTCACGCGTGCCGTGCGTGGCCGTAAACGTGGGTCACTTCTGTGCATGCCTGTGGTTCAGCACGCACGCGGGGAGGTTCAATTGGCCTCCCATCGTCCACATGCTGACTCGCACATGCATGCGGCGGCGTCTTGTGCATGCGCGTAGCCAAGCCAAAGGAGGACGAGCCCGCCGATGCGGATGGGGAGGCCATTGATGGAGGTGTGTATGCGTGTGGGGAACAGGGCTGCATCGATTCGTTGCATGCATGCATGCGGCGGCGTTGCTAGAATGCATGAACCGATTGCTCCCGCATGTGACACATGCGCAGCGACCAAGAAGCGCACCCGGAAGCCGGCTCTGGCAGAGGTGGAGACGCCGCTGCTGCAGCAGGTCCGTTGCGCATGGCGTACATGGGGACACGCCATGCGAGAGCTGCATGCGCAGCTTTAGCGTCCGAGTGGATGAGTCAAGCCGCACGACATGCGGAGCCAGGGACCTGCGGGGCCAGCTCGCTAAAACAACAGTGGTCCGCGTGCGGTCTGGCGTCGCGGGCACGGCGCGCAGAGCCCCACTGATGACGCGACAGCGCGTGTGTCAATAGCTACACGTTTGGCACACACACACACACGGCGGCGGCGCGCTCGCTTGACCGACACCCGTCCGCCCGCCAGGTTGACACTGAATACCTGGAGCAGCTGAAGGCCAAGGCGACAGAGGAGGAGGCGCAGCGCGCGCTGAACGCAGACAAGGAGGACGACCCCCGGCGCTTCAACTTCCACAGGTCAGCTTTCCTTCGCTCCGCTCGGCTCAATCCACGCCCGTACGCCCAGCGCCGCGCTCTTTGAGATCCTGTGGGGGTACCCCACGCAGCGCGCAAGACCTGAAGCGTGGGGACTGTGCCATCCCACCGCGCATCACACCGCATGGGAGCGTACCTGTGAAACTTGTTTGACCTCCACCTCCACAGGCTCCTGCTCAACGCGGCGCAGCGCGGCCTGGTTGACAAGGCCGAGGAGGTCATCGCGCAGATGTACGAGTCGGGGCTGGAGCCCGGCCCGCGCGCATTCCACTGCCTCGCGTTCGCGCACGTGCGCGCAAAGGCGCCGCAGGAGGCGCTGGCGACGGCGCGGCGAGCGAGCGACGCAGGTGTGCACGCGCGTGTGCGTGTGTGTGTGTTTGTTTAGTGGTGTCTCTCTCTTTCTGTAGTGATGCACCACAAGCTTTATTATCATCTATGGTCATGGTGTCGTGTGTTGTGTGTGTGTGTGTGTGTGTCTGTGTGTGTGTGTGTCTGTGTGCGTCCGTGTGTGTGCGCGAGTAAAGGCACCGCAGGAGGCGCTGGCGACGGCACGGCGAGCGAGCGACGCAGGTGTGTGTGCGTGTGTGTGTGTGTGTGTGTGTGTGCAGTGGTGTCTCACAGACTGTTAACAGAGAATCTGCTTAAGAGAGAGTCTCTCTTTAAGCTTGGCTCGTTTCTCTGGGCCGCGGTAAAAAGCTAAATGGCCTGGGAATCCATGGTCGTGGTGGTGGTGTGTGTGTGTGAATGGGAAAATGCATGTGTTTGTGAAGTGGTGTCCCACAGACTCTAAATCCATCATCAGTTTGCCAAACCCGTGGTGGCGGTGGCGTGTCTGCGAGTCTGCTCGGGTCCCCGCCGCCTCACCGCCCACACCTTGCACGGCCACACCCGCCAGGCTTCAAGCTGCTCCCCGAGACGTACGTCGTCCTCATCTATGTGCGTGTCTGCGCCCCCGCCACCTCATCGCCAACCACCACCTCATCACGAGCCAGAAACCTCGGAATCCTCATTTGGTCGCTAGCCTTGCTAGGCAGCTTCTACGCCCGGAGGGTGCGTACTGTAAGCCGTAAACGAAACCCTCCCCTTCCATGGCCACACCCGCCAGGTTTCAAGCTGCTCCCCGAGACGTACGTCGTCCTCATCTACGCGTTCCTTAACCTTGAGACCGGGCCCGACGTCCCCACCGCGATGTCGCTGCTCGAGTCGCTGAAGGCTCAGGTGGGTGGTTGTCCCTATTGGGATTCAAAACAGGCTTCCATATGTTCGGACAAGCAGTAACAGCAACAGTAACATGGGGTTTCCAGCTAAGCAGGCTACTCTTCTACTAGAGACACCCGCCGATACTCCAGCACACTTAAGTACTAGAGTACCGCCGGCTCCCGGCCGATAGACTACCGCTCCCGCCGGCTAGACTACCCCAAACAGCGGTCTCTGAGAGACATGTCTGGCAAGGAGCATATAGGAGAGGACCTTCCTCAGGGTCACAGTAGTGGCCTTGTGGCCAGTCAAGCCGGCAGAGCCGACTGGCGCTGACTGGAACGGTCCCCGCCTGGCAGTGCATGGCTGTCCAGCTCTCGTTTGCATGGGGCTCAGCCGGCGCCCCATGCCTCATGCATGGCCAGGTCCCACCCTCCAGGGGTGCATGGACGACAGAGTTGTCATGGAGGCTGCCTGAAGACCTTCCAACGCCAGTCACCGGCAGACGAGCGACCCCGAGGATGAGCGCGGTGACGAACGCTGCGATTGGTGAAGCGGATTTACTCTGTGTTGCCTCGGCGGTCGCCACCGCTGAAGCCGTGATGGTAGCCCGCCTCCACGGGCAGCCATCTTGACCAATGTCCAGCATGCATTGACGGGCGCCAGCTCCTCCGCTCGTCGATCAACTCGTCGAGATCGGTGCCGCATGGCGTCCTGCATGGGGGGAGGATAAGGGCCGTCTCCCAGCACGGGCCGCGGCAGCGCCGCGGCTACTCGCCAAGCCATGGCAGCGCCGGGCAAGCCGCTCCTGAAGTGTTCCACCGAGGGGCAGTCTAGCAGGAGCCGGGCCAGTCGTATTTTACCCCGCTCGTCAGCGGCACGGAGATCCTCGTCACCAGCAGCGCCGCATTGCTGGGTCCAGGGCTCGGCGACGAGAACGCGCCTCCGTTAATCGAGCCTCGGATAAGCAAAACCTTGTTATCATCAAGCCATTGGGCCCCAATACGGCCTCCTTTGTCCGCAGACGCAAGCCTGTAATCAAGACTTGAGAGAGAGAGAGACCCCTAGGGTGGTTTTCCTGATGCTGCGCAGCCCACAGCTCTCTCCCATATCGCGCAGGAGGGCTGCGCGGCTGGCTCATGGCGTGCCGCGACCCCTCTCCTCCCCTACCACTCGAACCCCCAAGCATTAAAAGCCCAAGCCCCCAATCCCAAACCCCTCAACCCCATATGCAGGAGGGCGTGGCGGGCGGGCGGCCCGGCTGGCACATGGCGTGCCGCGAGCTCTTCTCTCCACATACCACTCGAACCCCCAATCATTAAAACTCCAAGCCCTATTAAAACCTTGAAGCCCAACTCCCAACCCCCGTATGCAGGAGGGCGTGGCGGGCGGGCGGCCCGGCTGGCTCATGGCGTGCCGTGACCTCTCTCTCCCCCTACCCGGAACCGAACCCTCAAACTCCATATGCAGGAGGGCGTGGCGGGCGGGCGGCCCGGCTGGCTCATGGCGTGCCGCGAGCTCTTCCGCAAGGCCATGCCCGACGAGGCGATGCCGCTCGTGGCGAGGGGCTACGACGACGGCTACACGTGCGACGCCGACCTCTACAAGAGCGTCATCAACGAGCTGTGCAAGGTGCGCGCGGATGCGCGGGCGTGGTTGGTGCTATGCATGCATTCTGTTCACGCAAGCACGCACGCATGCATGAATACGTCGACGGCTACACGTGCGACGCCGAACTCTACAAGAGCGTCATGAGCGAGCTGTGCAAGGTGCGCGCGGATGTGCGTGGGTGCATGCCGTCCATATTACCTGCCTTTCCGGGGGGGGGGGGGCAGGGGGGGGGTCGAAACTGTGATTGTTTGATCCAAGTGCGGGGGTCGTTTTTCGTCGATTTGACGCCCCAAATCGCAATTTTCGACGATTTATGTTGGTTTCTCAACTTCGCGTGGGGTGATGAACGATAGTCGTTCGCAAAGGCAAACCGGACGGAACTGTGCACGCGCGCATGCATGCATACGACCGGTCACGCCCATGCCGACATACCCGACCTCTACAAGAGTGTGATCGGCGAGCTGTGAAAAGTGCGTGCACGCCCCTACCACAATCCCAACTCCTGAGGCGCACAAGTGAAGGCAGCCATAACGCATCAGGCGGTTGGGGGTGCACCTCAGGCGATGGTGGGCGCCCAAGGTGGCACCTGGGGCGGCGCTCAGGCAGTCGGGGGTGCGCCTCAGGCGGTCTCGACGCACCTGATCCGCGCAAGGGAAGGCGCCGCCTGAGGCGCTGCCCCAGGCGGTGGGAATGTGGTACGGCCACGCGCGCGTTGGCACGGTTCGTGCTGCGTATGCATGCACGCCTGCATGCCCGTTCACGTTCATGTTGGCATACCCGACTTACACAAGAGCGTGCACGCATACACACACACACCCTGCAAGTCGGATGATCCTCTCAAGGCGTCCGACTGACTGTACAATCGACAACACACACTCACGCACGCACACACACACACACACACACGCCGCAGGCCGCCCTCACCCAGCGTGCGCTCGAGGATCTGGGAACCATGGAGACGCTAGGCTTCACGCCGACTCCGGACCACTTCAACCAACCGCACGCACACGCGCGCACACACACACACACACACCCCGCAGGCTGCCCTCACCCAGCGCGCGCTCGAGGAGATGGGAACCATGGAGAAGCTTGGCTTCACGCCGACTCCGGATCATTACAACCCGATCATCCGCGCGGTCGCGGCGGGCGGGGACGCCGAGCGCGCGCGCGCGATGATCGCGGACGCGGCGCGCAGGTCAGTGGTTTCCTTTTCAGGATTTTCAATTAATTATTCCACAGCCGGATTTTGCTTTGATCGCGTTGACCGTTGACCTCCCGTTGACCGTTTGTCCTCAAACATAAATCATTTGAAAGCTGTTGACGTGCTCTATCTGGTGGGCTCATCAGACTTACAATCCACTGCATGAGCTGAGCTGTGTGCAAGGTCAAAGTTCAGCCGGAATCCAGCTAAATGGCTGTGTAGAGCCGAAAAGGAAATCACTGGCGCAGGTGTGGTCGATTTTACAGTCGGTCGGACGCCTTTGATGGCGCATTGGCCCCTAGGAAAGAGGCCGGAAGCTGTCTTAATTAGGCCCCTAGCATGCCATCTGCCATCGTGATTGCTGTGCACACGGTGTGTGTCTCAAAACAGGCGACAAGGAAGTCAGCCATCTCTCGCAACCCCTCGCGCGCAGGCCCGGCTGTGCATGTCTCCCAACGTCGGGTCCAACAACTCAATCCTGGCAGGCATGGCGTCGTCGCACCACTCAACCCGCCCCCCCCCCCACACACGCACCCGCACCCGCACCCACACCCACACCACCCAACTCTTAACCCCTCTGCCCTTACGCGCAGGCCCGGCTGGGCGTCTCGCCAGACGCTGAGTCGCACACCTCACTCCTGGCAGGCATGGCGTCATCGCACCACCCAACCCGTACCCGCACCCACACCCGCACCCACACCCCTCAACTCGCAACCCCTCTGCCCTTGCGCGACTGTTCGACCCACCGTCATCAATCCATCGGCATCAGCATCGACTCGCAACCCCTCTGCCCTTGCACGCAGGCCTTGCTGGGCGTCTCGCCCGACGTCGAGTCGTACAACTCCCCCCTGGCAGGCATGGTGCCGTCGCACCACCCAACCCACACCCGCACCCGCACCCGCACCTGCACCCACACACGCACCACTCAACGCACAACCCCTCTGCCCGCACGTGCAGGCCCGGCTGGACACCGCCCGACGTCGAGTCCTACAACTCGCTCCTGGCCGGCATGGTGGCATCGCACCACTCAACCCGCACCCACACCCGCACCCACACCCACACCCGCACCCGCACCCACACCACCCAACTCGTAACCCCTCTGCCCTTGCACGACTGTGTAACCGTCCGTCATCAATCCATCGGCATCAGCATCGACTCGCAACCCCTCTGCCCTTGCACGCAGGCCTGGCTGGGCGTCTCGCCCGACGTCGAGTCCTACAACTCCCTCCTGGCAGGCATGGTGCATTCGCACCACCCAACCCGCACCAGCACCCACACCCCTCAACTCGCAACCCCTCAACTTCCCGCACGCGCAGGCCCAGCTGGGCGCCGCCAGACGTCGAGTCGTACAACTTACTCCTGGCAGGCATGGTCTCGTCGCACCACCCAACCTGCACCCGCACCCACACCCGCACCACCCAACTCGCAACCCCTCTGCCCTTGCACGACTGTATCACCGACTGTCATCAACCCATCGGCATCAGCATCATCTCTACAACATAGCATCATCAACCCAGCATCATCAATCCACCATTCCAGCATCGATCCATCGGCATCAGCATTAACTCGCAATGCCTGGCCCTTGCATGCAAGCCCGGCTGGGCACCTCGCCCGACGTCGAGTCGTACAACTCGCTCCTGGCTGGCATGGCGTCGTCGCACCACTGAACCCACACCTGCACCCGCACCCGCACCCACACCACTCAACTTGCAACCCCTTTGCCCTTTCGCGACCGTATAACCGTCCGTCATCAATCCATCGGCATCAGCATCAACTCGCAACGCCTGGCCCTTGCACGCAGGCCCGGCTGGGCGCCGCCAGACGTCGAGTCGTACAACTCGCTCCTGGCCGGCATGGTCTCGTCGCTGAAGCCGGGCCAGCTCGAGGGCGAGGCTGCCAAGGCGATGGAGCCGGTGTTTGGGAAGCTGCGCGAGGAGATGCTGCGGTACTCGCTGCGGCCGTCGCCCGCGACGCACGCGCGCATGTGCGAGGCCTATGTGGTGCTCGGCGACCCCGACCTGGCGCTCGGCGCGATTGAGTCGCTGCAGGTAGGGTGTGTGTGCAAGATGACCCCTTCTCAGTTCCTTAGCTCTGGGCGCTGCTAGGGGCCCTTCCCCCGTCCCTGCTTCAGTGGAAACATGGATTACATACATCCCCCTGCGCCAAAGTATTGGTGCTTGCCCACAGTGGTGCTCGGCGACCCGGACCTGGCGCTCGGCGCAATTGAGTCGCTGCAGGCAGGGAGGGGTGGTACGGGAGGGAGTGCGGGTAACATGATTATGCGCGAAAGTATTCCCTGCGTGTTGCGAGGCCTACAGTGGTGCTCGGCGACCCGGACCTGGCGCTCGGCGCAATCGAGTCGCTGCAGGCAGGGAGGGGGGGTGCTGCGTACGGGTTTTATTACATATTGCTCGCCTTCCTGAGGGTGGGAGGGGCAAAACTTTAATTGTTTAATACGTTTGTGGGGGTCGTTTTCGTGCTGTTAGTCGGTTTGACGCCCCAACTCGCGATCTCCGACGATTTGTAGCAGTTTTTTAACTTTGCGGGGGGGGGGGCAGGGCAGGGAGGGGGGGAGGGGGGGTACAAAACAGTACTTGTTCGGAAAGGCAAAGCACACGTACGGTATATATGAATGGTCCCCAAACGCCGCAGTCCAGCTAGGAATCTTTCACGCCCCAGTAGGGGTGTCGGGACCACCCCGCCCGACCCGGCCCGGCAGGGATGGGTTCCCCCCCACATATGAACAGCTCAAGTCCAGAAATGGGCCAAGGGCAAGGCACACAGCCAGGCAGCAGGGGTCAGCTGGAATACAGCCAAGTGAGCGAATTTGCCCCTGAGCGAATTTGCCCCCCCTACCCCCTGCTGCAGGCCGCCAACGGCACGACCAAGCTGCTCGGCCGCAAGTACCTGTCGAAGCTGCTGCTCATGCTCGCCAAGGAGGACCGCCCGGTCGACATGCTCAACATCCTGCGCGCGATGGTGCAGGTGGGGCGCAGGGAAGCCCTGATGCATACCTCCCTACCGCCTTACTGGCGTCCCCTATGTGACTTTCTTGTAAGGGCCAACGGCGCGCCAAGGAGGACCGCCCGGTCGATATGCTCAACATCCTGCGCGCCATGGTGCAGGTGGGGTTTTACAGGTTTTGCGCGTATGCGCCCGGAGGACCTGACCCCGGGGCGTGAGTTAAGGCCTGGACTACACGTCTAGGGGAGCTCCACTAGTAGAGCCCGCAAGGCCACGCAGCGCGCCAGCCTACCAGGTGCAGGTGGGGAACATACCGCCGCGCTCAGCGTCTCCTGGATAGATTCTGATGGGTGGATTTCGTATCACTGGAGGCCAGCCGTAGGCACCGTTTGTTTTGCTTACTCGTGTGAAAATCGTCGACTTGCTCAACATCCTGCGCGCCATGGTGCAGGTGGGGCGCAGGAGACGGTGGTTCCCAGTGGTGACAGTAGCGCCCCCGCAGCCCCCTCAGCCCCCGCTGCGGGGGCAAACAAGGATATTTGGGGGGAAACTGCGGGGGTGAATTGCTGTAATTGCACTCCAAACATCGTGGAATTTGACAATTTTCACACTTTTCTGCACAAAAAACCTTGTCCTGCGGGGGCAATTCGGCATGTTCCCTCCTATGTTGCGGGGGCAGACCGGACATTCTTGGTTTCCTTAATGAATCCACTGATGGTTCCGCTAAGGAATTTAGGAAGTGATGGCTCAACCAGGGCCTCGCAGCTTCCTCAATCTCAACCCGCGCTAGGCTCTTTTGTGTGAAAATTATTGCAGGTTTGCGGGTTGCGGGTCGGCTAGCAGAAACACTGGGTCCATTTGTCCGTGTGTGTACCAAGCCTGTATCACAGAGGGGACCAAAAGGGACCTAGGTTGTCATTTCTGTAATGAGGTCATGATGATGATGATGATGATGATGATGGATTGTACAGTCGTGTGTGACGCACCCAACAGGCAGCTTCAGTCATATAACAGGCAACGTCAGTCATAAGGGCCCCGAGCTCTATAACTGACAACCTAGGCCCTCTTTGATCCCCTTTGTGAAGTCTGCCCCACTATCTATGAGGTCATGAGGGCCCCGAGCCTGTCTACAACTGACAACCTAGGCCCATTCTGATCCCCTTTGTGAAGTCTCCCCGCTGCACCCGCACCCCCACCCACCCGCGCATGCATCCGCCCCCAAATGCGGCTCCTGCAGGGCGCCACGAGGATTCTGGCCGCAACGCTCCGGGGGCGAGACACGACGTTGACTCAATCACTACACCACCGACCCGCCTGCACCCAGTAACAGTAACACCGGCTCTCCATCGAAGACTACCTTCCCAGTCCTAGGACCACCGCCTAGACCCAAGTCCAGCTCTGGCCCTAACAATTACTTGTCAGGGCCGGAACTGGACAACCGGCTGCCTGCCAACGTGTATCATGCACCCACCTACACCGATTGCCCCCCCCCCGCACCGCAGGACAACCTGCGCCTGTCCCCGAGCGCGACGTCCCCGCTGCCGAGACCGGGCGACCCATACGGCCTCACTCGATCGTGTCCCCTTGGATGGAGTCGCACCTAGACCATCGACTCCGCACCCACCCGCACCCACCCGCACCGATTGCCCCCCCCCCACCAACCGCAGGACAACCTGCGCCTGCCCCCGAGCGCGACAAACCCGCTGCCGGGCGACCCGCACGGCCGCTCTATCGTGTCGTCTTGGATGGAGTCGCACCTGGACCACATGCGGCGCAACCGCGGCAAGAGCAGCCAGGAGGCGATGATGACCGAGGCGCGCGAAGTGCAGGCGAGCTGCGCACGGACTCGTGTGTGGCCGTGTGTGTGACCGTGTGTGTGTGCAGGCCAGCTTCGCACATCACACAGTGTGCACCACGATGACTCATGTGTGACCGTATGCGTGACCGTATGTGTGACTGTATGTGTGACCGTATGTGTGCAGGCGAGCTTCGCACATCGTGTGGACAACAATGACTGATGTGTGACCGCATGTGTGACAGTGTGACAGTATGTGTGACCGTATGTTTGACCGCAGGTCGTCGACGGCGTGCGGCTGGGCATGGGCAAGGCCGTCGTCGACGACGACGGGCTGTACATCTCGCCGGCCAAGATGACGCTCACAGAGCTGCAGGTGGGCTCGTTGGGGCTGTGTTGGGGTGGTCGATTGTGCAGTCCGTCGGACGCCTTTGATGGAACATTAGACCCTAGGAAAGAAGCCGGCAGCTGTCAAAATTTGGAAATGTGGTAAGGGCAGTAGCAACCGGTTGAGCCAAAGATTGTGCAGGTGGCCACGGGATACTGTGCAGCGGCAGCGTGTCGAAAGCAGCAGCAGCGCGTCGCGTCCCTCATCGCCATGGGATACTGTGCAGCAGCACCGTGTTTTCCTTGCCTCCCTCATAGCCGACTCGTGTCGCGAGCCTCCAGTTAAGAGCAGGGAGGCGCTGCCAAGAGCGCAGGCGCGCGTGGTCGATTTTACAGTCCGTCGGACGCCTTTGATGGCGCATTAGACCCTAGGAAAGAGGCCGGCGGCTGTCGAAATTAGACCCCTAGCATGCCATCTGCCGTCATGATTGCTGTGCGCGCGGTGCGTGTTTGAATGCAGGCGACAAGGAAGTCAGCCATCTCGTGCCAGAACCTGGGGTGTGTGGTTGTGGGTGTATCAGTGATGTAGACAATTCTTGGCGTGATGGCCGTCATCTGACGCGGAACCAGCCCCGCATGGCCGCTTTGGAGCAATTGGGGTCGATCTTGTGACGTGGAAGTGTGAGAATCGCCAATTTTCACACTTGTCACACAAGAGCGCGTCGCTTCCCGCGCTCCGGCGTGACGCGGGGGTCCCGCCAAACGACCCTCCCGTGTGACGCATGCATCCGCGTCACGCCATTCTGAACCACTGGTGTGTGTGTGTGTGTGTGTGTGCGTGTGTGCCACCCACCCCCCCTTTCTGAACCACTGGTGTGTGTGTGTGTGTGTGCGTGTGTGTGTGTGTGTGTGTGTGCGTGCGTGCGTGTGCGTGCGTGCATGTGAGTGCGTGTGCACGTGCGTGCGTGCCACAATCCCCCCCCCCCCCCCCTTGACCTACGTCTTTGCCCACCGCAGACCGAGAGCGAAGTGAGCGGCCTGCCGGTGGAGGGGCTGTCGCGCGGGCAGCTGGTCAAGCAGGTCAAGGTAGGTGGTGTGCGGCTGTGTTTTTGGTGAGAGGACTTTGAATTGATTTCCTGCAGCAGGAAAGTGTGAAAATCCTGCTTGGGACACTCCGCGCTTCTGACCAGAGTGTCATTCATTTTCGTGATTTGAATTGATTTCCTCGAGCCATTTGACTGGATCTCCGGCTCTCTGGCTCCAAGATCCGGCTCCCCACGCCGGAAAGGAAATCACTGGTGGTGGCAGCCTGTCTGCATGCATGTGTGGCAGTGGTCCCGCCAAGGATCTTGGGGGGGAATATGGCCCAACCTCGGCCTATCATGGCCCGGGCCTCACGGCTCACTCCCCAATGGCCCCGGTGGAGGGGCTGTCGCGCGGGCAGCTGGTCAAGCAAGTCAAGGTAGGTGGTGGCAGCCTGTCTGCATGGGTGGTGGTTCCGCTAAGGCTCTTGGCCGAGTTATGGCCCAACCTTGATTAATTATGGCCCGGGCCTCACGGCTCACTCCCCAATGGCCCCGATGGAGGGGCTGTCGCGCGATCAGCTGCTCAAGCAGGTCAAGGTAGGTGGTGGCCACAGTGATCCCCCTGCAAGCCCGTGTACCGCTTTGGCCCGGATGTCCCATTCCCCAGGAAATCACCCCACACTTGGTGGAGAGGGCGTGGAGGGGTGCGTTGGAAAGCTCTCGCCGAGAGCAGCACAGCGGCGTGCGTTGCGTGGACACCCGCTATGCATTAAGTCTGGTGATGAACAGTCAAAGTTGCTCGAGCCGGGGGGGAAATAATTGCCAACATCCTTCCCAGGGGTCCAGGTAGGTGGTGGCCAGTGTTTCCCTTTTCGTGGTTTTTGTTTGGTTTTCTGGAGCCAGTTGACTGGAAATCCGGCTCTATGGCTCCGCGAAGGCCTGCCCGCGTCCTCCCCCTCCCTCGCTTTCCCGCTCTCCCCAAGCCCCCCTGCTCCCTCCTCTCCTCGCCCACCCCCCTCCCCACCCACCCCTGCTCCCTGCTCCCTCCTCACCCACCCGCCCACCCCGCTTGTGTTGTGCCCAGCTGCGGCGCGAGGACCTGCCCGTGTTCATCGTCGAGGCACAGGCGACGCTCAAGGCGACCATCAAGCGAGAAGCCAAGGTGCGGGTGCAAACGTCTGTCCCTGTCGTGTTGTGCACGACTTGAAACGCAGACCGGCAGACTCCCTAAGGGCGGCGGTGGTGATGCCCCCCCCCCTCTCCCACACGCACACATGTACCAAGGGAGGTGGTGGTCACGGCGTGCCACCAACACCACCAGACACACGCTCGCACTCATAACCACGTACACATAGCAGGGTGTGACAACACACACACACACACACACACACACACACGCACACGCACACACACACACACACGCTCACACGCATGCCAGCAGATGGCACGCCAGGGGCCTGATTTCGACAGCTGCCGGCCTCTTTCCTAGGGACCAACACGCCAATCAAAGGCGTCCGACAGAGTGTAAAATCGACCACACACACACACACACACACACACACCTTTGCGGGCACACCGTGCCCACGATCGTGTCGCGTGCTCGCATCGGCGTGTCATGCTGCCTCACACACACACGCACGCACGCACACACACACACACACACACACACCTGCCCGCGACGAGATCGACCCCATTCACGACCGCAGGTCGCGGGCGTGTCCGGGGGCAAGAAGCGCGACGGCAAGGTGGTTCAGAAGCGCTTCCGCGTGATCCGGCTTCGCGACGGGAAGGTCGCGCGCGTGTCGAACGTTGTTCAAGAGGTGTTCCAGGGCAAGGGCAGCGGCCACAGCGTGGAGCGCACGTCGGGGCGGGGCGGCCCGGACGAGGCGTACGGCGATGCAGAGGTGGGTGGCCGAGTCACATGCGCGCACGCACACAACACACACACACGCGTGCTCTCTCTCACACATATGCATACACGCACACACACACACACAACACACATACACACACACACGCGTGCGCGCGCTCTCTCACGTGAGCATGCACACACACATGCACTCCGTCTTTCACCACGAGGCGTACGGCGATGCGGAGGTGGGTGGCCGCGCCACATGCGCGCACACACATAACACACAAACACCCACACACACACACATACACACACACACGCGCGCGCGCTCTCACACACGTGAGCACGCACGCGCGCACACACACTCTGCACACATTTGCGCACGCACACAACACATACACACACGCATACGCTCTCTCTCTCTCACACGTCAGCATGCACGCACACACGCACTCCGTCTTTCACCACGAGGCGTACGGCGACGCGGATGTGGGTGGCCGCACCACATGCGCGCATGCACACAACACACATACACACATACACGCACACACGCACGCACGCACACACACACACACACGCGCGCGCGCTCTCTCGCATGTGAGTATGTACGCACACACGCACACACTCTGCGCACATGCGTGCACGCACACAACACACGTACACACACGCGTGCTCTCTCTCTCTCATGTGTGCATACACGCACACGCACACGCACGCACACACACACACACACACACACACTCTGCGCACATGCGCGCACGGACACAACACACATACAGACACACACGCGTGCTCTCTCTCATGTGTGCATACACGCACACACACACACACACACACACTCTGCACACATGCGCGCGCGCACATACACACACACACATACACACTCTCTCTCTCTTACACGTGTGCATGCACGCACACACACACACACACACACACACACTGCACACATGCGCGCACGCACACAACACAAACACATACAAACACACACGCTCTCTCACACACGTGTGCATGCACACACACACACACTCTGCACACACGCGCGCACGCACACAACACACCTACAGACGCACACGTGTGCTCTCTCTCTCATGTGTGCATACACACACACACACTGCGCACATGCGCGCACGCACATGCGCGCACGCAGACAACACACACACGCACTGGCGCTCTCTCACACACGTGTGCAGGAACGCAAACAAACACACACACACACACTCTGCGCACATGCGCGCACTCACACAACACACATACACACACGCGTGCTCTCTCTCTCATGTGTGCATACACACACACACACACACACTCTGTGCACATGCGCACACGCACACATACACACACATACATACACACACACACGCGCGCGCGCTCTCTCTCACGTGAGCATGCACGCACACACGCACTCCGTCTTTCACCACGAGGCGTACGGCGATGCGGAGATGGGTGGCCGAGTCACATGCGCGCACGCACACAACACACTTACAGACACACACACACACACACTCTCTCTCTCTCACACACACACGTGTGCATGCACGCACACACACACACACACACACACACTCTGCGCACATGCGCGCACGCACACAATACACACACATACACATACATACACACACACACACGCGCGCGCGCTCTCTCACACATGAGTATGTAAGCACACACACTCACTCTGCACACATGCGCGCACGCACACAACACACACACATACACACGTGTGTGTGCTCTCTCTCTCATGTGTGCATACACGCACACACACACACACACTCTGCGCACATACACACACACACACACATACATACACGCACACACTCTCTCTCTCACACGTGAGCATGCACGCACACACGCCCTCCGTCTTTCACCACGAGGCGTATGCGATGCGGAGATGGGTGGCCGAGTCACATGCGCGCACGCACACACCACACTTACAGACACACAAACACTCACGCACACACATGCATACACGCACACGCTCTCTCTCACACGTGAGCATGCACACACACACGCCCTCCTTTGTTTCACCACGAGGCGTACGGCGACGCGGAGGTGGGTGGCCTACTTAAGCCGCCACCCAGCCCACTGCAACTACAACCCCTCGAAGGAGTCTGACGGATTCGGCGGTGGCGATGAGGACGACCTCGACGACACCACGCACACATACTCTCTCACACACACACGCACACACACACGCACACGCACACACACACACACACAAACATACACACATGCACAATACATACATACATACATACACACACACACATGCAAACATGCACAATACATACACACATACATACACACACACACACATGCACACACACGCACATGCACACATGCTCGCAGGAGTCTGACCGATTCGGCGGCGGCGACGAGGACGACCTCGACAACACCATACACACACACACACACACACACACGCGTGCGCGCACATATACATACATACAAGCACACACACACACGCACACATACATACATACATACATACATACATACAAGCACACACACACGCACACACACACGCATACACACCTTTAGAGGTGTCCCTGACTGTAACATCCATCATCATCATCACACACGCTTGCAGGAGTCTGACCGATTCGGCGGCGGCGACGAGGACGACCTCGACAGCATCATGATGTCGGGTCTGGACGAGGGCGTGGGCGACATCCTGCGCGACGAGGACACCACTATGGGCGACGACGTGGGTGTGGATGTGTGGGGTGTGGACGAGTGCGCGTGCACACGCATCCACTGCCCCACCACATTCAAAACACCTCAGGCGGCGCCTCAGGCGTCCCATTCACTTGCGCGGATCAGGCGGCGCCTCACGCGCTCCGACCGCCTGAGGCGCCGCCTCAGGCGCACCCTTGATCGCCTCAGGCGCCACCTCGACCGCCTTAGGCGCCCACCACCGCCTGAGGCGCACCCTGGAGCGCCTTAGGCGATGTGGCCGCATTCACTTGCGCGGATCAGACGATGGGACTGTGGCAGGGCTCGGTTCCTCCCTGCACAGGGCTGCCTCAGCAAGCGGCGCGGTCGCTCCCTGCACGGGGCTGCTCCCTGCACGGGACCCTGCACGGGGCCCTGCACGGGGTCGCTCCCTGCATGGGGCTGCCTTAGCAAGTGGCTCGGTCGCTCCCTGCATGGGGCTGCCTTGGCAAGTGGCATGTGCACCGTCAGCCTCAGTGGTGCCATAAGCGCCCCCGCAGCCCTGGAGCTGTGGTAGGGCTGGGCGCATGTCGCACACTGCTGACGCGCGCACCAAAGGCCCCACGTGAATCGACTCACATGCAGGAGGCGATCAACACCGACGACCATGACGACGGCATGGACATGGTCATCGATCACTTTGATGCGCGACTGCTGAACAAGACCGCGGGCATGGCGGTTGCGACAGAGCTGCTCAAGCTGGTGGAGATGCTCAAGGTTTGTGTGTGTGTGTGTGTGCGTGTGTGCGTGTGTGTGCGTCAGTGTGTGTGGTCGATTTTTTTACAGTCTTGTTGGACGCCTTTAATGGCGTATTAGACTTGTGCTTGCGCACTCAATCCCTGAGGCAGGCAGATACTATCACCCGCACTAGTCCTCTCAGTGGATACACATTGACTGTGTCCATCCCACTAGCTCTAGTACATCTGGTCGCGCCATGCGTCTCAGTTCGGGCAGCCAGCCTGGCCACCCTCCTCCTCCTCCGTTCATGTGGCGCACGCCCGACATACCGCCAGCCTCCATGCATGGCGCTTGCGCTGCGAGGGCGCTTGCTGCCAGTGCATCTCCGTCGTCATGTGTCTCATGCAAGTAAGATTCGCCCTGCATGGAGACCCTCCATGCAGGTCACTGAAGTGCCCCGCGATTCGTGCCGTAGCTGCAGTCCGTAGGCCGAAGCCGTCGCCGCAGCCGATGTCAGTAGCCGTGGCCGTAGCCGTGGCCGATGCAGATGCCCAGAGGGCGGACGTGTAGTAGTAGATGTGTGTGTGTGTGTGTGTGTGTGTGCGTGTGCGTGTGCGCGTGTGTGGCTGCTCAACAAGACCGCCGGCATGGCGGTTGCGACAGAGCTGCTCAAGCTGGTGGAGATGCTCAAGGTGTGTGTGTGTGGTCGATTTTACAGTCTTGTTGGACGCCTTTAATGGCGTATTAGACTTGTGCTTGCGCACTCAATTCCTGAGGCAGGCAGATACTATCACCCGCACTAGTCCACTGAGTGGATACATATTGACTGTGTCCATCCCACTAGCTCTAGTACATCTGGTCGCGCCATGCGTCTCAGTTCGGGCAGCCAGCCTGGCCACCCTCTTCCTCCTCCGTTCATCACGTGGCGCACGCCCGCCATGCCGCCAGCCTCCATGCATGGCGCTTGCGCTGCGAGGGCGCTTGCTGCCAGTGCATCTCCGTCGTCATGTGCCTCATGCAAGTAAGATTCGCCCTGCATGAGAGACCCTCCATGCAGGTCACTGAAGTGCCCCGCGATTCGTGCCGTAGCTGCAGTACGTAGGCCGAAGCCGTCGCCGCAGCCGATGTAAGTAGCCGTGGCCGATGCAGATGCAAATGCCCTGAGGGCGGACGTGTAGCCGATGCGATGTGAGTGCAGATGCAGGATGTCCCTAGCCGTAGCCGAAGCCTTAGCCGATGTCAATCAATAGCCGATGCCCATAGCCGGTGCCCTGGCTGTAGCGTAGCTGCAGCCTCTGCCCGGTGCCGGTGCCCGTGGCTGCATGGGGGTACCGACGATGGCGGCGCCGACTCCTGCCAGCAGCCCGCCCTCCGTCCCCGCATGCCTCGCAGTTGCCTGCCGTATGACGCCGTGCCTCAAACAGCCACTAGCGCTCTGGATCAGGGCAAATCGGCGACATAGCCGATTTTCCAAAAAAACAGAGTCGCTCACGCTGCAGCAGCACCCTGTCAGCCCAGTTGGTCCGCCATTGGCGGCGTCGGGGCGGGAGCCCCCGACGATTTTGATACCACTTGAAGTTTCTCTGTGTGTGTGCGTGTGTGTGTGTGCGTGTGTGTGTGTGTGCGTGTGCGTGTGTGTGGCTGCTCAACAAGACCGCCGGCATGGCGGTTGCGACAGAGCTGCTCAAGCTGGTAGAGATGCTCAAGGTGTGTGTGTGTGTGCGTGTGCGTGTGCATGTGCGTGTGCGTGTGTGTGTGTGTGTGCATGTGTGTGTGTGTGTGTGTGTGTGTGCGTGTGTGTGGCTGCTCAGCAAGACCGCCGGCATGGCGGTTGCGACAGAGATGCTCAAGCTGGTAGAGATGCTCAAGGTGTGTGTGTGTGTGTGTGTGTTTGTGTGTGTGTGTGTGCGGAGATGCTCAGGGCGTGTACATGCTGTGTGCTGTGGGTGCGGCTGTGCAGTGTGGGGCCACCTCCAGGAGCCCACTCGTGTCCCACCAACACTTTGCCCGAGCGTGAGCCTGAGCAGAGATGACGAACGGGACATGCCTTACCTTGGCATGATCACGGGTCGCCCTATCCTGTTTGGATGGTGAGCTTAGTGAGCTATGTGAGTTGCATGGTGCAGGGCAGGCCGAGCGACTTCGACCTTTTGATGATGGCGACAGGCACAGCTGCAGAGGCCATCCCAGGACCTACTGTCAAATCCAACTAACGTACGTGGACTTTGCCTTCACGAATCAGTATTGTTGTGGACGCCCCCGCGAAGCTGAAACCGTTGGAAAAAAGGGGAATCGCGATTGGGGGCGTCAAATCGACTGGAATCGAAGGAAATCGACCCCCGCGGAGCGATTAAACAATCACTTTTTTGTCGACCGGCGCGGTGACAGAGGCCAGCCCCGAGGCCATGTCTACTCCTTTTTGTCACTCTTCGGCCACTGTGATGCCTCTCTGATGTCACTCTGATGTTACTCTGATGTCTCTGGCACGCAAGGCAAGCCGAGCGGCCCCGCCCGCGAAATGATGGTGACCGCGGCGCGGTGACAGAGCCGGCCCCGAGGCTTTGACCAATTAATCCGTTTTTTCTCTCTGATGCCACTCTGATGCCACTCTGATGCCACTCTGATGCCACTCTGATGCCACTCTGATGTCACTCTTATGCCACTCTGATGCCTCTGGCACGCAGGGCAAGCCCAGCGGCCCCGACCTCGAGATGATGGTGACCGGCGCGGTGACGGAGGCCAGCCCCGAGGCCGCGCTGTACCTCTCTGAGCGCCTGCACGTGCTGCTCAAGCTGCCGGGGTACACCTCGGAGCAGGTCGCGGGCATGTACGCGCAGCTGGCGCAGGTGTGCGTGTGTGTGTGCGTGTTTTGTGTGTGTGTGTGTGTGTTTGTGTGTGTGTGCGTGCGTGCGTGCGTGCGTGCGTGTCTGTGAGGCCCTCAAGCTGCCGGGGTACACCTCGGAGCAGGTCGGGGGCATGTGCGCGCAGCTGGCGCAGGTGTGCGTGTGTGTGCGTGTGTGTGTTTAATTTGCACTCGGGGTGCAAACAGGCGTGTGCAGATGCATGTGTTGCGGGCGCGCGCGCCCACTCAACCCTGCCTCATCCCCCTTCGGAACCCTGCACCACCCTGCGCCTTGTGTGTGCCGCTCAGTGATTTTGTTTTCAGTCCTTTTAGTTACTTTCTGGGAGCCGGCGCGCGGACCAACGTCCCGTTGACCGCCTTGACCGCTGCCTTAACGTTGACCGTTGACCATCAAATGTAGGTAATTGTTGAGCTCTTGACGAAATCTATCTGATGGGATTGTCAGACCATCAAGCAACTTGGTTGGTTGAGCTCTATCTGATGGGATCATCAGTAGCCAAATGGCTCCCAATGGCTCCCAGGAGCCCAAAACAAAATCACTGGTGCCGCTGGAGGTGTGCCTCGACACCGCGCGCATCGGGTTTACAGACGCCGTGATCGACAGAGGTCGCAGCTTACTTGCTGTCTGCTGGTGCCCTTTTTACCATGCGCTGCTGCTGCTGCTGCTGCAGGTGTGCCTCGACACCGCGCACATCGGTTTTGCGGACGTCGTGCAAACACGCATGTGCATATGATCTGCACATGCCTGTTTTGCGGGCGCGGGCCCCCTTTACCTGCCCCCCCTGCCCCTCCCCCCCCCTCCGGAACCCCGCACCACCCTGCCCTTGTGTTTGTCGCTGCAGGTGTGCCTCGACACCGCGCGCATCGGGTTTGCGGACGTCGGGCTCGACAGGGGCAGAGCGCAGCTTACTTACTTCCGCAATCTGCTGTCTGCAGCTGCCCTTTTGGCCCCTCCTCACCCTATTTTAACCATGCGCTGCTGCTGCTGCTGCTGCTGCTGCAGGTGTGCCTCGGCACTTCGCGCATCCAGTTTGCATCCGTCGTGATCGAGAGGGGACGCAGCCGACTTACTTCCGCAATCTGCTGTCTGCAGCTGCCCTTTTGGCCCCTCCTCATCCCCTTTTAACCATGCGGCGCTGCTGCTGCTGCTGCAGGTGTGCCTCGACACCGCGCGCATCCAGTTTGCAGACGTCGTGATCGACAGGGGACGCAGCCGACTTACTTCCGCAATCTGCTGTCTGCAGCTGCCCTTTTGGCCCCTCCTCACCCTATTTTAACCATGCACTGCTGCTGCTGCTGCTGCTGCTGCTGCTGCTGCTGCAGGTGTGCCTCGACACCGCGCGCATCGGGTTTGCAGACGTCGTGCTCGACAGGGCCGAGCGGCGCAGCCTCGAGGTCGACCCGGTCATGGTCGCCGCGCTCGACAAGGCGCTCATGGGCCGCAAGCGCCAGAGGGACCTGGCTCAGTCAGAGGTGGGGATTACGGGTCGGGTTTTTAAGGTTCGAGCTGGGAAACGCGCTAGCTGTGGCGCAGTCAAGAGCCTGGGTGAACGTTGGACGACCTCGGTCAGGGCAAAAGTGCCTCACAGCAATCACTCGCGCACACACTTACCACGTCGCCCTAACTCCTCAACCCTACAACATGAAAACTTAAAGCCCTTAACCCGGACCCCTCCACCCCTCCACGCCCCCTGGCAGATGGACGAGCTCCTCGCTCAGAGCAAAGTGCCTCACAGCACTCACCCGCTCACACACTCATCACGCCACCCTAACTCCTCTACCCGGTCAGGGCAAAGTGCCTCAATGCGCTTACTCGCTCACACACTCACCTCGCCACCCTAAATCCTCTACAATATCGAAACCCCAAAGCCCTCAACCCTGAACCCCCCCCCCCCCTCACCCACACCCACACGCCCCCCTGAGATGGACGAGCTCCTGGGCAAGGGCGAAGTGCGAAGTGCCTCAAAGCACTCACTCGCGCACACACTCACCACGCTACCCTTACTCTCCTACCCTACAACCTCAAACCTTATTACAGCCCTCAACCCTGAACCCTGACCTCCCCCCCCCCTCCTTCACGTCCCCTGGATGGACGAGCTCCTCACTCAGGGAAAAGTGCGTCAAAGCGCTTACACACTCACCACGTCACCCTGACTCCTCTACCCCACAACATCAAACCCTAATAAAACCTTCAACCCTGAACCCTACCCCCCACCCCCCACCCCACCCACCCCCCCCCTGGCAGATGGACGAGCTCCTCGCTCAGGGCAAAGTGCCTCACAGCGCTCACCCGCTCACACACTCATCACGCCACCCTAACTCCTCTACCCGGTCAGGGCAAAGTGCCTCAAAGCGCTTACTCGCTCACACAATCACCACGCCACCCTTACTCCTCTACCCTACAACATCGAAACCCCAAAACCTTGAACCCCTGCACGTCCCCTGGCAGATGGACGAGCTCCTGGGCGAGGGCGAAGTGCTTGGCGACAGCACCGCGCAGCTTCTCAACGAGGACGATGACGACGAGGAGGAGCAGGTGGGAGCGATCTGAGGTTACCCGTGGGGTAATCTCAATCTTACGATTTGTTCCTAAATCTGCCCTTCATCTGAAGATCGAACCGACACGCATTGGGCGGAACGGGGGGTGTTTGCCTGCTCATCAAGGACGATGACGGCGAGGAGGAGGTGAGGACGATCCGGGTTGCCTAAATCGTAAGATCTGTCCCTAAATGTGCCCTGCATCTGAAGATCGAACCGACACACATTGGGCAGAACGGGCGGTGTATGCCTGCTCATCAAGGACGGCGAGGAGGTGGGGTTGCCTGCATCTTGAGATCGGCCCGTAAATCTGCCCTGAATCGAAATAAACTACATCGGAAGATTAGACCGACAACACATTGGGCGGAACGGGGGGGTGTATGCCTCTTCTCATCGAGGACGATTACGGCGAGGAGGAGGAGGTGTGGACGGTCCGGGGTTGCCTAAACGTAAGATCTGTCCCTAGATGTGCCCTGCATCTAAATATCAAACCGACACACATTGGGCGGAACGGGCGGTGTATGCCTGCTCATCAAGGACGATGAGGGCGAGGAGGAGGAGGTGGGGACGATCCGGGGTCGCCTAAATCTCAAGATCTGTCCCTAGATCTGCCCTGCATCGAAATATCAAACCGACACACATTGGGCGGAACGGGCGGTGTATGCCTGCTCATCAAGGACGATGACGGCAAGTAGGTGGAGACGATCCGGGGTCGTCTAAATCGTAAGATCTGTCCCTAGATCTGCCCTGCATCTGAAGATCGGACCGACACGCATTGGGCAGAACGGGCGGTGTATGCCTGCTCATCAAGGACGATGAGGGCGAGTCTGGAGTATCAGCGCTTGGTGGGAGTCGGGAGGACAAACGCCCCCACCTCCCCCCTCTCTGCCCCCGCCCTCCTCCTTTCCACTTTCCCTTCCCCAAGCCTCTCCCTCTCTTTTCTTGTGTGGTGCCTGGCTTGCGGTGCTGCTTGCTTGGCGCCCGCCACCTCGTGTGGGTGTCGCTACCGTGGGCTACTTTTTGTAGCTTTTGACCATTTGGTTGGTGGGCCTTGCGCCTGCTGTCTGATAGTCCCGCTGGAACCTTGGAACTGATTGTGACCGCCGCCTGTGGATTTGTAACACTACTCTCCCTCTAATGTGTGCGAGCTGAGACACGCTTACAATATGGCCCTGCATCGGCGTGATGATGTGCCCCCCCCCCCCCCCGTGTATGGATGTGCATGCTGGTGTGTGTGTCTTGATCGGATCTTTCTTGCTCACGTACAGGACGAGGACGACGTCTTTGCGGCGTTCGACGACGACGATGACGAGGACACGCCGCTGCTGGGAGACGGGCGCGGCGGTGCATGTGTGTGCGTGTGTGCGTGTGTGAGCGTGTGTGTGTGTGCGTGTACGTGTGTGTGTGTGTGCGTGTGTGTGTGCATGTGTGTGTGTGTGGTCGGTTTCACAGTCCGTCGGACGCATTTGATGGCGCATGTGTGTGTGTGTTTGTCCGTGTGTGTGTGTGAGTGTTAGTGTGACGAGGATACGACGCTGCTGTGCGACAGTCGCCGGTGTCGGCCGCGTGACGCCTTTATCAGTGTCGACGACGCGGCGGCGGTGGTTACGGATTTAGGGTTTAAGATTTATGATTTAGGGTTTGGGATTTTGGCTTGAGGATTTTCAAGGGTTTGGGGTTTAGGCTCGATTTTACAGTCGGTAGGGCGGCAACGCCGGCGTATCAGCCCCATGTGTAGGATGATTGATGACGATGATGGATATTACAGTCTGGTCAGTGACTTCCGCTTCCGGCGTTTTGGAGCCGGATTCGGGAGCCATGGAGCCGGATGTTCAGTCGAATGGCTCCAGAAAATCAATTTTAACTCATGAAAAGGAAATCACCGAGTCAGTGTGACACCAGTAATGATGTATGACACCCGTGTCGGCGCTAGCGCCCGACACCTTGACTCTGTTTCAGGCCGAAACTGGCTGGCTACCTGGTAGTAGGGGTGAGCGTTAACCCCCACATGCGCGCACGCACTGGGTCTACTAGACCGGGCGCTAGGCCCCCAGATCCACCCTCTCTATATATACATTTATACCAGCCTTGTAGTATGGATTCGCTCACCCACGCACCTGCCGCTGCCCCCTCCCACCACCGACCACAGCCCAGCCTGGAGCTTCCTCGCTGTGGGTCGCGGCGCACCACGCCCCCAGATCCACCCTATACCACCCACGTATCATGGATCCGCTCACACACGCACCTGCCGCTGCCCCCTCCCGCCACCGACCACAGCCCAGCCCGGAGCCTCGTCGCTGTGGGCAGCGACCGCCGGCGCCGCGGGAGCTAGCGGCGGCACGTCGGCGGCCGCAGCGGTCGCAGCCGCGACCGAGGCTGCCCTGTCTGCTGTGCTTGACCCCGAGGACGCAGCGGTGCTCGGGCCGGCGGCGGCGCGGCAGGTGTGCTTGTGGGGTGATGGCATTAATATTATTATTATTATCAGGGGGGGGCAGAATAGTTTTTCTCAGACCTCATGTTGACTTATTTTCAAAACGGGCCTTGACCCCCCCCCCCCGTACACCCAGACCTTGTCTGCTGGAGCTGAAACTTGGTGGGTAGCTTCCTAACATCATTCCCATCACATCGCACTATTTGGGAGGCTGCAGAGCCCAGTCCTACTCCTGAAACTGGCCCCAGAAGACGGCCACACGCCCTGGTGCAGCCCCACACACCGAGGCCCCTTCCACACCCTCCCAACTATTGAACCACATGAATGACAATGGATTTGGCATCCCTGTCGTGAGACAAATCCATTGCGGCCTTCCCCATCCCAATCGGAGGTCTGCAGAGCATTCTGGCTCCGAGGGGGAGTGAACCAGTGGTCCACACCAATCGCCCTGTGTGGACCCCCTCACACCCCCACACCACTGCACTATCTATTGGGTGTATGGGGGATCTGAAGGTGAATTTTGACTCCTCTTGACGAGAGGAATCCAGCGCACCAACTGTCGTGTCGAACGGATGTCAGAATAAAAAGTTAAATTAAAATTCTGAGAAACGCTTTAGACCCCCCCCCCCCCCCGCTGCCCGTTTTTTTTAGAGTGGGTTTCTCTCTCATTTAGGGAGGGGAAGGGCATGGCGCCGGTCCGGTGTGAAAATTCAAAGTATTTCGACATGGTGTCTGTTCCTAACTTCTCTGCCCCCCCCCTGCTTTTATTATTATTATTATTATAGAAAAAGGCTGCGGTCGCAGCCGCGGCCGAGGCGGCCCTGTCTGCTGTGCTGGACCCCGAGGACGCGGCGCTCGGACCGGCGGCGGCGCGACAGGTGTGCTTGTACGCTGGTGGTGCTGCTTGCTATAGCATATAGATAGACAGGTGTGTGTGTGGGCTGATGGTGCACATGCTGCTTGCTTTGGCATATATAGATAGCCCCATGCAGGGTGCGGCTGTGCCCTGCCACAGCCCCGTTGTCTGATCCGCGCGAGTGAAGGTGGTCATAACGCCCGAGGCGGTCTGGGCTCCGCCTCGGGTGGTGGTGGGCGCCTGAGGCGGTCGGGGTGGCGCCCGAGGCGGTCGGGATGACGCGTAAGGCGGCGCATGAGGCGATCAGGGGAGCGCCTCACGCAGCGCCTCAGGCGGTCGGCGCGCATGAGGCACCGCCAGATCCGCCTAAGCAAAGGTGTCGCCTCAGGCGCCGCCTCAGGCGTCGGGAATGTTGTAGGGGTGTGCGTTGCGTTTGGCATATTTAATTTAGCCCCGTGCAAGGCTCATCGGCACTGCTTACTTGCGGGTACCCTACTAACCCTACAAACCCTGTATACGCTACTTGCACTACGAACCCTAGTACAAACCCTACTTATGAAACCTACTACAACCCCTACTTATGAAACCTACTACAACCCCTACTTACCCTACAAACCCTGCTATGCACGCGCAGGCCGCGCGGCAGGTGCTCAGACTTATGTCGCTAGCGGAAGAGCGGGTCGGCGAAGGCGAGGAGGGCGCTGGCGGGGAGGGGCACGAGGCGCTCGACGCAGACGCGGCGCAAGAGGCGTACGCGCGGTACGAGTCTGGCGAGCTGAGCTTGTTCGAAGCGCTCGGACTAGGCAGCGGAGACGGTGCGCGGTCAATTACACAGTCTGTTGGACGCCTATCAGATAGGCCTGCGTGTGTGTGTGTGTGTGTGTGTGTGTGTGTGGTTGTGTGGATGGGGGGAGGGGAGGGATGCAGCGTACGCACGGTACGCGTCTGGCGAGCTGAGCTTGTTCGACACGCTCGGGCTCGGCGGCAGAGACGGTGCGCGGTAGATTATACAGTCCGTCGCGGACGCCTATCAGATCGGCCTGCGCGTGTGTGTGTGTGTGTGTGTGTGTGTGTGTGCGTATGTGTGGATGGGGGGGGATGCGGCTTAGGCGCCGTATGCGTCTGGCGAGCTGAGCTTGTTCGAAGCGCTCGGGCTCGGCGGCGGAGACGGTGCGCGGTCGGTTACACAGTCCGTCGCGGACGCCTTTCAGATCGGCCTGCGCGTGTGTGTGTGTGTGTGTGTGTGTGTGGATGTGTGGATGGGGGGGGATGCGGCGTAAGCGCGGTATGCGTCAGGTGAGCTGAGCTTGTTCAGAGTGCTCGGACTGGGCAGCGGAGACGGTGCGCGGTCGGTTACACAGTCCGTCGCGGACGCCTTTCAGATCGGCCTGTGCGTGCGTGTGTGTGTGTGTGTGTGTGTGCGGATGTGCGGATGGGGTGTGTGTGTGCGGCTTAGGCGCCGTATGCGTCTGGCGAGCTGAGCTTGTTCGAAGCGCTCGGGCTCGGCGGCGGAGACGGTGCGCGGTCGGTTACACAGTCCGTCGCGGACGCCTTTCAGATCGGCCTGCGCGTGTGTGTGTGTGTGTGTATGTGTGTGTGTGCGTATGTGTGGATGGGGGGGGATGCGGCGTAGGCGCGGTATGCGTCTGGTGAGCTGAGCTTGTTCAGAGTGCTCGGACTGGGCAGCGGAGACGGTGCGCGGTCGGTTACACAGTCCGTCGCGGACGCCTTTCAGATCGGCCTGCGCGTGCGTGTGTGTGTGTGTGTTTGTGTGTGTGTGTGTGCGTATGTGTGGATGGGGGGGGGTGCGGCGTAGGCGCGGCATGCGTCTGGTGAGCTGAGCTTGTTTGACGTGCTCGGACTGGGCAGTGGAGACGGTGCGCGGTCGGTTACACAGCAGTGGTGTCCCTAAGGAAAATGACAAAGTCGTGTTTGCCCCCGCCGCTTCGCGGCCGAAACCTTGGTTTGCCCCCGCCGCCATCTGAGGGTCAAGCCAGCGGCCGGGGGCTGCGCCCCCGGACCCCCGCTTACCGAACTGAGTTGAGATGACATGTGAGGCAAGAAATGTGAGGCCAGAACCAGCATAGTTACATGTACCTCCACCTGCTCTTCTAGCTAGTTACCTAGCTCTGCCCCCGCTGCAGCACAGCCTTGCGCCTCTTGGCCGCGTCCGTGCGGCGCAGCTTCTTGTCGTGCCAGAACTTGAGTGCCTTTGGGAAGTCGAAGTTGTCGACCAAGTACTTGGGGGCCTTGAACAGCCGCGCCGCAGCAGTCAGGTACTCAGCCAGCAGCCGGTTGCGCTGGACGTTCTTCAGGAACTTCATGGTAGCGAACATCCTCTCCTCCTCCGCCGACCCGGGCACCAGAGTGAAGGCCAGCTTGGCGAGCAGCAGCCACTCGCGCATGCCGCTTCCCACGGGGCTGCGCGCTATGCGGACTATGACTAAGCATTAGCAGGCAACCGGCTGGTGGGTACGCCCCATGGTACGCCCCTCACAAGTGATTGCTGGGGTCAGAACTGGACTTGGGTCCAGGCGGTGGTACCAAGAGTCCTAGCTAGTCTAGAACTAGAAGGATGACTTTGCTGAAAAGCCGAGGTTACTGTTACGGCCGTAAGAGCCTGCCATTATTAAAAGCTGGCCGTTTGCCCCAGAAAAAAAACTGATGCCAAAGACACTGAAACCAGCGCAGCGGAGTTTTTTTTGTTCTTTCGGTATACTTACGCAAAACGCTTACTTGGGTTACTAGCCACACTGTTGCTAGTGACAGCCCCGGCAAGGTCTTGAGCTAGCCGCGGAGCGACGTGGCAATTCAGCCAAGCCAAGCCCCCCCCAGGCGAGCTCTTATTATATGGTCTCTCACACACGCACACACAGATGCATGTACATGCACGCGCACCCACATAAGCGCGCGCGCACACGCCCGCACACACCCAACACACACACACACACACACAGCAGGGTGTGACACACATGGTTGTGTATCACATAGCAGGGTGTCACACACACACACCACACACACACCTTACACACGCACACACATGCACACACATACACACACACACACACACGTGCGTGCGCGCGCGCGTGCGCCACAGATGGGTGCGCGCCGGGTGCGCGCAGATGCGCATGCATGCATGCACATGGGCACAGGGGCACCATGTCCATGCCATGCCATGCGCGCATCCTTGGCACTGTTCTGACCCTTCTCCCTCGCGTAGCACACCTTCAGTCCGCGCCCTCCCCTCTAACGCGACCGCGGACACACAGTGCGCAAGCGACGCGGTAACTGACCGATCCCCGCTAGCCCCATCTGGGTCGCCAGGCAGCAATGAACTTGCTCTGAGGTGCAATCCTAGGCAGCCCCTGGCGCTCCACGCGCCCTCTCAAAAAACGTATCTGCCCCCGCCTGCGGGGGGACGGCCGGCTACGCCGGCCGTCTGCCCCCGCAGTTTCCCCCCGATTTTCCCGGTTTGCCCCCGCAGCGGGGGCTGCGGGGGCTGCGGGGGCGCTAAGGACATCACTGTTACACAGTCCGTCGCGGACGCCTTTTATATAGACATGCATGTGTGGGGGGGTAGGACCTATTTTGGAGGCGTCGCACAATAGCTCTCCTTTTTGCTCTGGGACTACATGTTGGCAGGCAGCCGGCTGGTGGCTACCGCCCCTCACAAGGAATTGCTAGGGCCAGAACTGGACTTGGGTCTAGGCGGTGGTACTAGGACTAGAGGTAGTCTTTGCTGGAAAGCCGATGTAACTGTAACTGTAACGGGGGGGGGGGGTCACTACGCGCGGTCCGCGTCTTCGCGAGCTGAGCTTGTCTGACGCGATCGAGGCGGCCAGGCTGGGGCCTGGGCGGAGATGGTGTGTGCGTGCGTGTTTGGTGGTAGAGTGGGGCGCCGCAGGTGTGGGCGCAGCTTCCGGGCAGCTTCCCGCCGAGGACGAAACACGCACTCGCGCGCACACACGCGCCACCAACACACGTACACGCGCACGCGCGCGCACACACACAAGCCCGGCCACCGACCGCAGGTGTGGACGCAGTTTCCGGGCAGCTTCCCACCGAGGACGAGACACGCACTCGCGCGCACGCACGCGCCACCAACACACGCACACGCGCACGCGCGCACACTCACACAAGCGCGGTCACCGACCGCAGGTGCGGACGCAGCTGCCGAGCAGCTCCCCACTGAAGACGAGGCGCTCGCCGAGTCGTTCCTTGCAGCGGCGCGCGGCGTGCGCGAGGCTGGTGCGTTCCGGCCAGTGCTGACCGTTGACAGTTGACAGTTGACAGTTGGCAGTTGACAGTTGGCAGTTGACCGTTGGCAGTTGACAGTTGGCAGTTAACAGTTTAGAGTACGCACCCTCGGGCGTGGCATTGAGGGAGCTGAGCTGCCTAACGAGGCTTAGCTACCATGGGCGCGCGGCGTGCGCGAGGCCGGTGCGTCCCGGCCAGTGTTTCCGTTAGCCAACCCGCAACCCGACAAAGTGCACTTTCGGGTTGAGATTGTCCGATTTAGGCTGGCGCGTCCGGGCTGGCGTGCGGCGCGCGCGAGGCCGGTGCGTTCCGGCGTGCGCGTTTGTAACAGCTACCCTTGCGCATACCCAGTACGGAGTCACCACAAAGGGTGCCATGTGTCCAGCCAATGGCCCGACATCTCGAGATCCGACCTTTGAAAACCCCTCTGCTGACCCCGGGGAGCGTGCGTTCCGGCCAGTGGTTCCGCTAAGGATCTTGGGGAAATGCTGGCTCGACCTGGGCCTCACGGCTCACTCCCCAATCTCAACCCGACAGGCGCTTTTTGCGGGAAGGGTGTGAAAATGTAAATTTCACACATTTCGGGCCGAAATCCCCGAAATCTCGACCCGACGCGCCAGTTTAAATCGGCAAATCTCAACCCGAAAGTGCACTTTGTCGGGTTGCGGGTTGGCTGACGGAAACACTGGTTCCGGCGTTGCGCGTTGGCAGGGACCTTTTGCATATTACCATCCAGTGATTTCCTTTTCATGATTTCAATTAATTCTTCTACAGCCGGATTTGCTTTGACCGTGTTGACCGTTGACCTCCCGTTGACCGTTTGTCCTCATACATGCGTCATTTGACGGCTGTTGACGTGCTTTGTCTGGCGGGCTTGTCCGACAAACAATCCACTGGATGGGTTGAGCTGTGTGTGCAAGATCAAAGTACAGCCGGCAAACAGCCAAATGGCTGTGTACAGCCGACAGGGAAATCACTGCTCCCACCCCTTCTTCACGCGCGGGACGGCCATGTCAGGGTGCACCGTTTATTGGCCGAGTCTGTGTGCCGAGTAATGCTGAGTCTGTGCTGAGTGTTTGTGCGGAGTCCGTGGGCTGAGCTATGGAGCTATGGAACCTACTGATGGACGCCCCCTCCCCAAACACAAGTCGGCCAGCTCTGCGCTGTGTGCTCTGGCACCACACTCTTCACACATGCACACACGCACACGCGCACACACACGCGCACACACACACGCACACGCACACACACACGCTCTGCACACGCGCGCACACACACATGCACACACACGCACACACACGCACACACACGCACACGCACACACGCGCACGCACACACACACGCTCTGCACACGCGCACACACACATGCACACACACGCACACACACGCACACACACGCACACGCACACACGCGCACGCACACACACGCACACACACACGCGCGCGCACACACACACACACACACACGCACCCCCCACCCCACCTCCACCCCACACACGCACAAACACACGCCTCACCACCACCACACACACACACACACACACCACACACGCACACACACGCACAGTCGAGGACGACGCCGACGACCGCTCCCGCGCCGAGGCGCTCGCCGATGCGTGTGCGGAGCACATCGGGGACGACGGGTCGGCGCCCACGTCCGACCCACACATGCACATGCACACACACACACACGCTCCCCCCCCCCGCCCCCCCCCCCCCACCCCTACCCCCCCACACACACAGTCGAGGACAACACCGACGACCGCTCCCGCGCCGAGGCGCTCGCCGAAGCATGGTTTGCTAAGCACATCGGGGACGGCGGGTCGGACGTGGGCGCCGACCCTAGGGCGCTGGACGCGGCGCTGCGCGCGGAGATCGCGGCGGCCATCGCCGCGGCAGGTGAGGGTTCTGCTGGCCGGGCCTCTTGCAGTGATTTCCTTTTCATGATTTTTAATTAATTCTTCCACAGCCGGACTTTGCTTTGACCTCGTTGGCCGTTGACCTCGCGATGACCGCTTGTCCTAATATTTAGGTAATCTGAAAGCTCTTGACGATCTCTAATTGGCAGGCCTGTCAGACTCGCAATCCACTCAATGGGTTGCGCTGTGTTCAAGGTCAAAGCACACCTGGAACACATCCAAATGACTGTGGACAGCCGAAAAGGAAATCACAGGCCTCTTGCCTGCCTCTCTCTCCTGTTCGTTCTTGTCCTGGTCGTTCTCTCTCTCTCTCTCTCCGACCTTGCGGGGCTTGATGATGGTGGATGGTACAGGAAGCTACGCCTCACTCTCTAGTGTGGCGCGTATGATAGCGCGCTCTGCGCTTTTGCTGGAGCGCCTAGCTGGGACCTAGCTGGGGCCTAGCTGGAGCACCTAGCTGGGACCTAGCTGGGGCCTAGCTGGACCAACCCTAGCTGGACCAACCCTGGCTTCTGCTGCTGTACACTGATGGCACGCACGCTCGCACGCAACTCCACCCCCCCCCTCTGGTCCACCCCACCCTCCCCTGCGGCACGCATGCTCCAACAACGCGCCGGCGCAGGTGCCGGAGCGCCTAGCTGGGACAGCTGGCTACTGTTGCATACTGATGGCACGCACGCTCACACGCAACTCCACCAACCCCCTCTGGTCCACCCCACCCTCCCCCGCGGCACCTACGCCCCAATTTACAATTTACAGTTTACAGTACGCGCCCTCGGGGCGTGAGATTGAGGGAGCTGCCTAACGAGGCTAGTTACCAATGCACGTTCCAGTGATTTTCTTACCGACTCTGGACCGCCATTTGGCTGTAAGCCGGCTGTACTTTGACCTTGCACACAGCTCGACTCATCCAGTGGATTGTTAGTCTGACAAGCCCGCCAGACAGAGCATGTCAAGAGCTTTCAAATGACCTATGTATGAGGGCAAACGGCCAACGGGAAGTCAACGGTCAACGCGGTCAAAGCAAACTCCGGCTGTGGAATAATTTGTTTAAATTTACAAACAGAACATCACTGATGCTACTGGCCCGGCTCCTGCTAGACTGCCCCTCGGTGGAACACTTCAGGAGCGGCTTGCCCGGCGCTGCCATGGCTTGGCGAGTAGCCGCGGCGCTGCCGCGGCCCGTGCTGGGAGACGGCCCTTATCCTCCCCCCTTGCAGGACGCCATGCGGCACCGATCTCGACGAGTTGATCGACGAGCGGAGGAGCTGGCGCCCGTCAATGCATGCTGGACATTGGTCAAGATGGCTGCCCGTGGAGGCGGGCTACCATCACGGCTTCAGCGGTGGCGACCGCCGAGGCAACACAGAGTAAATCCGCTTCACCAATCGCAGCGTTCGTCACCGCGCTCATCCTCGGGGTCGCTCGTCTGCCGGTGACTGGCGTTGGAAGGTCTTCAGGCAGCCTCCATGACAACTCTGTCGTCCATGCACCCCTGGAGGGTGGGACCTGGCCATGCATGAGGCATGGGGCGCCGGCTGAGCCCCATGCAAACGAGAGCTGGACAGCCATGCACTGCCAGGCGGGGACCGTTCCAGTCAGCGCCAGTCGGCTCTGCCGGCTTGACTGGCCACAAGGCCACTACTGTGACCCTGAGGAAGGTCCTCTCCTATATGCTCCTTGCCAGACATGTCTCTCAGAGACCGCTGTTTGGGGTAGTCTAGCCGGCGGGAGCGGTAGTCTATCGGCCGGGAGCCGGCGGTACTCTAGTACTTAAGTGTGCTGGAGTATCGGCGGGTGTCTCTAGTAGAAGAGTAGCCTGCTTAGCTGGAAACCCCGTGTTACTGTTACTGTATCACTGATGCACGCCCTAATAACACGCAGGCGGCAACAGCAGCGACGAGGACGACGACAACCTCTTCGCCTTCTCCTCCCCCGACGACCTCGGCGAGCTCATCGCCTCCGCGCGGCTCGGCGGCAGCGACGACGACGAGGACGAGGGCGAGCTGGTGCAGTCGGATGAGCACGAGTGGGAGGACGCCGACGTGGACGCGCTCGTGGAGGCGCTCAGCGACCGGGGGGGCGCGGTCGCACCGAGGTAGCACTGGGAGGAGGAGCTCCCCGAGTCACTGGGAGGAGGAGCTCCGAGTCACTTGGCGGAGCGTGGGACGCTCGGTCGCCGGGTGCACGAACCCAACACTGTAACGAACCCTGATTTGTCTGGCTGTCCTGGGCTGAGCTGGTTGGCTGGGTCAAAGCACTCGCGCTATGGCCGCATGGCGCTTGACCCCTGCCCCCTCCGGCGAGGGTGCCGAGGGAGCGACGGCGTGATCAGGGCGCGCGCCTCGCTAGGCGTCGTCCCATGCGTGCATAGATGGGCGCGTGTCAGCAGACGACCCGAGACCTGACCGTGACAAAGAGCATCACATCCAGTGCTGTCCGCAGCTGTGCCGCGCGTCCGGGTGGGGGAGTGGGTGCGCACTGGCACCGTTGGCTTAGGCGGTTGTGCGGCAGCGGCACAGGGGGTAGAGACTGTCCCGCACCTTGTTGGATGGAGGATGGATTCCAAGGGGTTGCCGAGTTGTCGACACACAGTTGTGCCAAACACACATGGCATTTCCACAAGCGTCCAACTTGCCAGCCAGGTCTGTTCTGTGGCACTGGCAAGCACTGTCGCTCGCCTTGTCTTCACAGCTCGCTCGGTCCATGCCCACAGTGGCATGCACCAAAACACGGGTGGCTGCCCAGCCGGTCATTTAACGAGCAGAGGCGAGTGTGCCAAAGTCGGTCCGTCTCACATTCGCTGATCGTTGAGATCATTCGCTGATCGCTGATCGGTATCGGAGCTCTGTGGTAAAGATCAGGACCTCACCCCCCCCGAGTGTTCTAGAGACGTGCATGATGCTGTTGCTTGATGATGGATATTACAGTCTGTGTTTACAGCCCACTTCATGGCAACTTCTTGAGAGACCGACGTTAACACCCGACCCAAAAATGCACAATGAATACGCCACCACCGACGTCCTACCCGACACTCGGGGCTTGCTCTGCGGGCAGCGGGGCGCACCGGACGCAGCATGGTATATTAAGATTATCTCAGCAGTTGGAGTACCATCACAGGGGGTATAGGCACAAGAGTGCGGCTTAGCTATGGTTTGCACGTCTCATCGCACTTGGCGGGCTTGGAAATGTGGGACTTTGGGTTCAGATTGGTAAGGGGATTAGTGTCCGACACGTTGCGTCACCCCATGGCTCGCAAGAAAGAGATTTAATAAAAAAAAGAGGGGTCGCAGGGCGGGATCACAATTCGCATGTCATTGCATGAGGGGTCGGGGTAAGATGACGCAGAACATGCACCGAAACCAGATTTGAAAGCTTAGCCACTGAGCCTTCATCTGTCGGAGAGCTGGGTGTGGGTTCCCGCTCCAAAAGGGTCGGATCTCGAGATGTCAAACCACGCTCTGGTTTGACATAAGCACCCTATGTGCTAACTCCTTACTTGGCATGCGTATGGCTGTTACAGTTGATTTGTTGTTGTGTCTGATGGCAGTCGAGACTGGGATGCGTGGAATGATTCAAGGAGTCATGAATGGCGGCCCAGCCCCACGGTGGCTGCGTACTTGAGCACCTTTAGACGCAAAGTGGCTAAAAATGGGGCTGAGTAAATAATAATAAAATCCTGCGCCCCAGACCCCAGGCAAAGATCGAAGAGGAGGGCACTGCCCTACCACAAACCCACCCCCGAGGCACGCAACTCAAGGCGGTCGGGGGTGGCGCCTAAGGCGACGCCCAAGCCGGTCGGGTGCGTGCCGAGGCGGTCTCGGCGCGCCCGAGACGCCGCACCAGGCGTTGGGGATGTGATAGGGGTTGGCGCACCCCACCGACTCGGTCACTCCTCGATCGAGTCGAGGCTCATGTTTTCGACCACGATCGCGCACGCGTAGCGCACAGACCCGCCGGGCCGCCCCCCGGACGGCGACAGCGACCCGGGCGTCGCACCGACGGCATGGAAGGCACCGCCGGCGGGTGGCGCCGGCTGCTGCTGCTGCTCCTGCGCGTCTGCTGCGGGCGCGCGCGCCGCGGGGCCCCGCGGCGACCTGCGCTCCGGCGGCGACAGCGACTTTCGCTCCGGCGGCGGCGGCGGCGGCAGCGGCAGCGGCGTCGAAAGCTTGTGGATCGGCAGCGGAGGTGTGGTGCCGCCGTGTGCACGGCGCATGCCCTCGAGACGGGTGAGGGCCTCGTGGAAAGTCGGGCGCGCGTTGGGGTCTTCCGCCCAACACTGTTTTGGGGGGAGGTTGGTGGTTTGAGGAAGTTTCAGGGAGGTTGGTGTTTCAGGGAGACAGAGGGTTGTATGCATTTGCGCGTGTGCGTGCGCTCCGGGACAAAGGGCGCACGCTACCGGCGAAGGTCTGCTATGCAAGACAGGACCTGTCTTGCGCAGAGGACCCCAGCCTCCCGCGTGCGCACATTGGCACGCAGCTGCTTTACCCTCTCCACGCTGCTGCCTCTCTCCTTCTCTCCCCCCCCCCCCCCTTCTCTCTCTCTCCTCCTCTCTCCTCCTCTCCCCCCCTCTCTCTCCCCTCTCCATCCCTCCTCCTCTCTCTCTCTCTCACCTCTCTCTCCCCCTCTCTCTCTCTCTCACCTCTCCCCCCCCCCTCTCTCTCCCTTCCTCTCGTTTCTCTCTCTATACCTCACCTGATCGGCGAGTGCCTTGAAGGCGGCGGGCGCAGCGAGCCCGAACTGCGGACGCAGCTTGCCCCTAGATCCCACTTTGTCCCGCGGCGTACGCACACGCACGCACATGTCACCCACTCTCTCCACCTTCCCCTCCTTCTCCATCTCTCTCTATCCCACCTGTTCGGCGAGTGCCTTGAAGGCGGCGGGCGCGGCAAGCCCGAACTGCGGTCGCAGCTTGCCGACGGTGATGGCGTGGCCCAGGTGCGCGCGGTGCTCGCTCTGGAACGCGTGGCCCTGCGTGAACAGCTCCCACAGCGTGATGCCGAACGAATACACGTCGGCGGCCTTGGACTGCTTGCCCTCGAGGAGGACCTGGGGTGTGTGTGTGCATTTGTGTGTGTGTGTGTGTGCGTGTGTATGTGTGCATTGGGGGCAGCGGGAGGGAACAAGAGGAGGAGGGGGGGGCAGAAAGGAGGAGAAGCAGAGAGAGAAAACGAGCGAGACAGAGACAGAGGCAAAGGCAGAGGCAAAGACACACATAAGGAGAGAGAGAGCGAGAGAGCAAGAGAGAGCGAGAGAGCGAGAGAGCGAGAGAGATAGAGAGAGGGAGAGAGAGAGAGAGAGAGCGTGCGCGAGAGCGAGAGCGAGAGCGAGAGCGAGAGAGATGTTAAGAGGCAGGCAAGAGCTGAGGAATGCGGCCCACCTCAGGCGCCATGTGCGTCATTGTGCCCTGGTATGCGCCCGACACGTGCGTCTGGTTGTGGTCGAGCGACATCGCCAGGCCGAAGTCTGCGGTGCGTGTGTGTGTGTGTGGCTATGTCTGCGGTATGTGTGTGTGTGTGTGTGTGTGTGTGTGTGTGGTTATGATCAAGCGACATTGTGCGGCCAAAGTCTGCAGTGTGTGTGTGTGTGTGCGCGCACACGTGTGTGTGTGTGTGTGTGTGTGTGCGTGCGTGTGTGTGTGTCACACCCTGCTATGTGTGTGCGTGTGCATGTGTGTGTGTGAGCGTGCGTGCAGACACCCTCTAAAACTGCTCGAGACCCTGCCCCACACAGACACACACACCGCCCACCTGCGATCTTGGCGACGAGGCCAGAGCCAGTCTTCCCGCTCGTTTGCATCATGATGTTGCGCGCCTGTGGGGGCACCGTTTTGTGGGGGCACCGTTTTAGACGGGAGTGGGCGTCGCGTGCTGTTACAATGGTGTTGCACTGTTGCAATGGTGTTGCACTGTTACGATCTTGGCGACGAGGGCAGAGCCATTCTTGCCGCTTGTCTGCATCATGATGTTGCGCGCCTGTGCAACATGAGTGGGCGTCGCGTGCTGTCACAATGGTGTTGCACTGTTGTATTGGTGTTGCACTGGTGTTGCACTGTTGCACTTTTGTATTGGTGTTGCACTGGTGTTGCACTGTCGCAATGGTTTTGCACTGTTGCACTGGTGTTGCACTGTCGCAATGGTGTTGCACTGTTGCAATGGTGTTGCACTGGTGCACTGGTGTTGCACTGTTGCGATCTTGGCGACGGGAGTGGGCGTCGCGTGCTGTTACAATGGTGCTGCACTGTTACAATGGTGTTGCACTGTTGCACTGTTATTATACTGGTGTTATACTGGTGTTGCACTGTTGCACTGGTGTTGCACTGTTGCGATGGTGTTGCACTGTTGCGATGGTGTTGCACTGTTGCGCTGTGCGTGTGAGAGAGGCCGGACCCAGCCTTGCCGCTCGTCTGCATCATGATGTTTCGCGCCTGTGGGAGCACCGTTTTGTGGGGGCACCGTTTTAGACGGGAGTGGGCATCGCGTGCTGTTACAGTGGTGGTGCACTGTTGCACTGTGCGTGTGAGAAAGGCCAGAGCAGGTATTGCCGCGTGCCTGCACCATCATGGCGCGCGCCTCGAAGCGGTCCACACAAGTGCGACCCCCCACACAAGTGTGTTTCGTCCACAACTCGAGGCCGAGTGCAGCACGTTCACTGCGTGCAGGTGCACCATTGCCTTAACGACGCCCCGCCACCCACCCAACAAAGTGTAATATCACAGGGGAGAGCGCGAGCACATTCGCTTGCAAACGTTACCTTTCAAGGTCACGGGGACACCGCGAGCACATTCTCTCACATTCAGGTCTGAATGCAGGACGTTGACTGCATGTAGGTGCACCATTGCCTTGGCGGCGTCGCACGCGACGTCCAGCACCGTGTAATACTACAGGGAGAGGAGAGCGTGCGCCCATTCGCTTGCAAACGTTACCTTTCAAGGTCACGGGGACACCGCGAGCACAGTCTCTCACCTTCAGGTCTGACTGCAGGACGTTGACTGTATGCAGGTGCACCATTGCCTTGGAGGCGTCGCACGCGACGTCCAGCACCATGTAATACTACAGGGAGAGGAGAGCGTGCGCGCATTCGCTTGCAAACGTTACCTTTCAAGGTCACGGGGACACCGCGAGCACAGTCTCTCACCTTCAGTTCTGAATGCAGGACATTGACTGCATGCAGGTGCACCATTGCCTTGGCGGCGTCGCACGCGACGTCCAGCACCGTGTTATATCACAGGGAGAGCGCGGGCACATTCGCTTGCAAACGTCACCTTTCAAGGTCACGGGGACACCGCGAGCACAGTCTCTCACCTTCAGGTCTGAATGCAAGAGTTGACTGCATGCAGGTGCACCATTGCTTTGGCGGCGTCGCACGCGACGTCCAGCACCGTGTTATATCACAGGGAGAGCGCGGGCACATTCGCTTGCAAACGTTACTTTTCAAGGTCACGGGGACACCGCGAGCACAGTCTCTCACCTTCAGGTCTGAATGCAAGAGTTGACTGCATGCAGGTGCACCATTGCTTTGGCGGCGTCGCACGCGATGTCCAGCACCGTGTTATACTACAGGGAGAGCGCGGGCACATTCGCTTGCAAACGTTACCTTTCAAGGTCACGGGGACACCGCGAGCACAGTCTCTCACCTTCAGGTCTGAATGCAACACGTTGACCGCATGCAAGTGCACCATGGCCTTGGCGACGTCGCACGCGACGTCCAGCACCGCCCAGTAGTTGAAGACGTCGCTCAAGAAGGTGTCGCGGTCGAGGGCGTCACGCAGGCCGCCCGGGGGGGGGGGGGGGGGGGGGGGGGGGGTAGAGTTTAGGGTTAACCGTAGTACTTACCGCTTTGCCTTGCCGATGAAGCAATTCCGAGAAAGTGCTGGCAAGGTCGATTTCTAAAAAAGATAGCAAAAAAAAAACACGTCAAAAGTGACGTCAAAACGAGAAAAACAATCCCGCGGTAAGGCACCCGAATTCCAAACAATCACCCCTTATAAAAGTGGCGGCAAGGCAAAGCGGTACTAGGGGTAGATGGTCTTGTATTGTTCAAATTCAAATCCTGGCGGTTGCAGTGGGCGCCAAATGTTTGGGCGTGTTGTCCAACTACGTGACTCCCCTGGTAACTACCGCGGTATAAGCCTTCTCTCTATTGCCGGGAAAGTGTACGCTGCCATACTTCTGCACCGCGTCTCCACGCAGGTTGATGGTCAGTTGCATGAGGCTCAGTGTGGTTTCAGAAAAAGCAGAGGCACTGTTGATGCAATTTTTACTCTGCGCTCGCTGAGCGCGGCACATGCCGAGTACAAACAATGCATGGCTGTGGCATTTGTCGACTATTCTAAAGCTTACGATTGCATAAACCGTGCGGCACTGTGGAGAGTCCTTAGATTATATAGTGTTCATCCGCACATTATTGATCTGTTGGAGGATCTTCACACCAACACCGCAGCTGCCGTGCGGCTGGCTGGGAAAATCGGGCACGAATTCCCCGTGTCGTCTGGTGTGCGACAGGGGTGCGTCATTGCTCCTGTGTTGTTCAATGTTTTTATTGACCACATAGTGAAAAAGGCGCTAGACATGATGCCAGAGGGGGCTGGCGTGTCAGTCGTGACCCGAGCCGGCGGCTCTGTGTTGTCGTCGTCGGTTGAGCGCATAGTAATGCTGATGTATGCCGACGATTTATGTTTGTTCTCGCATGACCCAGCTCAGTTGGCGCTTATGCTGAAAATCCTTGACAAAGTGTCCTCTAGCTTTGGCATGCAAATCAACGCCGCCAAGACAGAAGTGATGATTTTGCCAGCAGATTTTGACGCGGATCTGCCCACGTTTGCGCTGACTGGTGGTGAAGTGAAGACCGTCTCTGCATTTAAGTATCTAGGGAGTTGGATAACCCAGAGTGGTGGTGTGGAAAAGGAGATCGGTGTGCGTGTCGGTCGCGCGCTGGGCGTGTTTGCGTCTTTTGATAAGATTTGGGCCAGCAAGAAGATGCAAGTGCAGTCTAAGATGCGGGTTTACAACACTTTCGTGCTGCCCCACTTTCTGTACGGCTGCGAAACATGGGCCCCTACTAAAACACAACTGACTCGATTGGAGGTTGCCCACTCTAACTGCCTTCGTCGCATTCTGGGTGTGCGCCTGGTCGACCGGCACAGATTAACTTATATTCGGCAGGCGTGCGACACTGAGCCAATTGAGAGCCTTGTGGCAAAGCGATCAATGCAGTGGCTAGGCCATGTGATGCGCATGCCGGCTTCTCGTCTTCCTCGTACGACTTTTGACTGCACAATGGATGTGGCTCGGCAGCAAGGCCGGCCTCCAGCCTCCTCCCGACACTATTTTCTTAAGCTACTGATTCAGCAGCTAGGCGAAACTAGTGGCACTCGTTCTGATTGGAAGACTTTTTCGGACACGGCGTTTGAGCGTGCTCAGGATAGGGTCGGGTGGAGAGCCGTGGTGTACGGTCCGGCTGCCCCTCAGGCGCCGGCCCCTCCACCACGGCGGTCAAGTAGATTGGCAAGCGCCACTTGACCCCCTATCCCCTAGAAGCAGTTAGGACCTATTTTGGAGGCGTCGCACAATAGCTCTCCTTTTTGCTGTGGGACTACACGTTGGCAGGCAGCCGGCTGGTGGCTACCGCCCCTCACAAGTAATTGTTAGGGCCAGAACTGGACTTGGGTCTAGGCGGTGGTACTAGGACTAGAGGTAGTCTTTGCTGGAAAGCCGATGTAACTGTAACTGTCCAACTACGACCAGCCCTCCTCACCTCCTCAGGTCGCAGGGGGGGGGGGGGGGCTAGAGTTTAGGGCAAAGGTGGTCTTATATTGTTCAAATTCAAATCCTGGCGGTTACAGTGGGCGCCAAAAGGCTGGACGTGTCAACTGCCTTCCCCACCTCCCGACATCGCAGGGAGGGGTAGAGATTAGGGCTCAGGTGGTCTTGTATCGTTCAGATTCAAATCCTGGCGGTTACAATGGGGCGCCAAAAGTTTGGGCGTGTTAACTGCCCTCCGCACCTCCCGAGGTCGCAGAATTCGAGCACGAGGCGGACCTCGTACGAGAGGATGCGGCTCTGTCCAAGGCCCGCGACCGAGTGCGGGCACGACATCGAGTTGACGGTGTTGGGGCTGTCCGTGTCGAGGCACGACACGTCCGCGCACTCGATGCCCTGCTGCGGGAACGGGACGCGCTGTCCGCTCTCGGACGCGTCGCAGATGGGCTGCGGATGGAATGAGAGAGAGAGAGTGTGAGAATGACCACAGTCAGTTAAGTCAGCGTACAGCACAGCGTACTTAGGCGCAGTGCCTCAGAGGCAGCCCCCCCCCCCCGCAGAGTGGCACTATATCCCCTCACAGCGACGAGTGATCACCCGCTGTCGACAGACGCCCTTATACAGACCTCTGGAACGATATCGCCGTTATATTTGTAACGATTTGGAATGGATGGATGGAGAGGGGGAGGGGGGGGGGGATTGGGGATATCAATATGGAGCCCCGACACGCGTGCAAAGCCAGTGACCTCCCCCTTCCCCCGCGCACTCTCTCCCACTCAGATGCCCCCCTCCTCTCTACACACAAACGGTGTCCTGCTTGCGCCCCCCCCCCCTTTCTGCGTTAGCCGTTCTACTACGGCCCACTGAGTCGGAGTAGGACTGGGCGAGGAGACAGAGATGCAAAATGGCAGCAGTTTTGACGTCTCGTTTAATTGGTCTCTCGCCCGACACCCCCCTCCGCCCCTACCACAGCCCCCTCTATTGCTACACGGCGATACAAGCTACACCCACAGTGCAATGGCTTTGTTACAATGCAATACAATTTTCGAAAAATCGTGTTGCATTGTAACAAAGCCATTACACTTTGAGTTACACTTGCATCGCCGGGTAACAATAGAGGGGGCTGTGGTAGGCCCCACCCAGTGATTTCCTTTTCGGCTCTCCACATCCATTTGGCTGTATTCCGGCTGTAATTTGTCCTTAAACACAGCTCAGCCCATCCAGTGGATTGTGAGTCTGACGAGCCCACCAGACAGAGCTCGTCTATAGCTTTTAAGTGACCTATATATGGGGAGAAACCGTAAACGGAAGGTCAACGGGCAACGTGGTCAAAGCAAAATCTGGCTGTGGCACAATTAATTGAAAATCCTGAAAAGGAAATCACTGGCCCCACCCCTCCTTTTCTCCACACCTTGATCGAGTAGGTGAACGTCTGGACGATGTTAGGGTGGCTCATCGACGTCGAGATCGCGGCCTCCATGATTGCCATGTGCTCGTGCTTCTGGATGCCGCTCATGTTGGATGGCAGCACGATCGTCTTGATGGCCACCTCGGTGCCGTGCCACACGCCCTTATACACCTGTGTATGTGTGTGTGTGTGCATGTGTGTGCATGCGTGCTTCTGGATGCCGCTCATGATGGATGGCAACGCGATCGTCTTCATGGCCACCTCGGTGCCATGCCACACGCCCTTATACACCTGCGTGTGTGTGCGCGTGTACGTGTGCGTGTGTGTGTGTGTGTGTGTGTGTGCCTGCCTACACCCAACTATCGCCCCATGGAATTAATCGGCCCATGAGGAGATGATACGCCGCGATTGAAGTTGAAGTTGGTTGGCCAGAGTGGCAACCCAAGTTGAAGTTGGTTGGCCAGAGTGGCAGCCCCCCCCCAGACCCCCCCAAACCAAGGATACTATCCACTCGATTCAGGCGCTGGTTGGTCACCCGCTATTCGAAAGACATCCCAGTGCACGGGTCAGACTTCGTAACAATTGCCGGGGTGTATTGCTGTCAGTAGTACAGGCATTGCCGGTGCATGCGGACGGCCTCATGTAACGCTTGGTTGGTTGGTTGGTTGTGTGTGTGTGTGCGCGTGTGTGCATGTGGGTGCGTTGGATGGCAACACGATCGTCTTGATGGCCACCGCTGTGCCGTGCCACACGCCCTTATTATACACCTGCGTGTGTGTGCGTGTGTGCGTGTTTGTGCGTGCGTGCATGTGGGTGCGTTGGATGGCAGCACGATCGCCTTGATCGCCACCTCGGTGCCATGCCACACGCCTGTTTACACCTGCGTGTGTGTGCGTGTGTGTGCGTGTGCGTGCGTACGTGCTTCTGGATGCCGCTCATGTTGGATGGCAGCACGACCGTCTTGATCGCCACCTCGGTGCCGTGCCACACGCCCTTATATACCTGTGTGTGTGCGTGTGTGCGTGTGTGTGTACGTGCGTGTGTGCATGTTGATGCGTTGGATGGCAACACGATCGTCTGGATGGCCACCTCAGTGCCGTGCCACACGCCCGTTTACACCTGCGTGTGTGTGCGTGTGTGCGTGTGTGTGTGCGTGCGTGTTTCTGGATGCCGCTCATGTTGGACGGCAACGCGATCATCTTGATGACCACCTCGGTGCGGTGCCACACGCCCTTATACACCTGCGTGTGTGTGCGTGTGTGCGCGTGTGTGCGTGAATGTGTGCATGTGGGTGCGTTGGATGGCAGTACGATCGTCTTGATCGTGTGGTGACGTGCCACACGCCCTTATACACCTGCGTGCATGTTGGGGGTTTCCTTGGGGTCAGTCATCTGTTCGTTCTCCCCCGAAGAGGGTTACCTGGTTTTGTAGGGCAGCTCAGAGAATCGCTAAAAAATGCGTAAATCGACAATTCACGCACCCACCCACCCACCCTCCTCTGCACCATCGGAGGCACGCCCTCCGGATACGCCTTTTTCCGTTTTCCAATCGGGAAGGAAAACCCTGGTGCGTGTGTGCGTGTGCGCGTGCGTGCGCGTGCATGCGTGCATGTGGATGCGTTGGATGGCAACACGATTGTCTGCATGGCCACCTTGGTGCCGTGCCACACGCCTTATACACCTGTGTGTGTGCGTGTGTGTGTCCGTGCGTGGCAACACGATCGTCTGGATGGCCACCTCAGCGCCGTGCCAAACGCCCTTATACACCTGCGTGTGTGTGCGTGTGTGTGTGCGTGCGTGTGTGCATGTGGATGCGTTGGATGGCAACACGATCGTCTGGATGGCCACCTTGGTGCCGTGCCACACGCCCTTATACACCTGCGTGCGTGTGCGTGCGTGTGTGTGCGTGCGTGTGTGCGTGTGGGTGCGTTTGCGGTTGGCAGCACGATCGTCTTGATGGCCACCTTGGTGCCGTGCCACACGCCCTTATACACCTGTGTGTGTGTGCGTGTGTGTGTGCGTGCGTGTGTGCATGTGGATGCGTTGGATGGCAACACGATCGTCTGGATGGCCACCTCGGCACGGTGCCACATGTCCTTATACACCTGCGTGCGTGTGCGTGCCCACCCTCCTCTGCACACCATCGGAGGCACGCCCTCCGGATACGCCTTTTTTTCGTTTTCCCAATCGGGAAGGAAACCCCTGGTGCGTGTGTGCGTGTGCGCGTGCGTGCGCGTGCATGTGTGCATGTGGGCGCGGTGGTGGAGGAGGCGACGGGGGCGGGGTGCGGGACACAGGCGCCCGCGCCCGCGACCTAAACCCTTAACCCGAAAATCCCAACCCTAAAACCTAAACCCCCAATTTAGGGGGTTAAGGGTTAAGGGTTTTGGGTTTAGGGTTTAGGGTTTTAGGGTTTTAGGGTTTAGGGTTTTTAGGGTTTAGTAGCGCGGCGACATGGACAACGGGCAAACAACACAACACGCTCCGCTCTCGTTAACCGAGTCACGCCAGCTCGGTGCACATCCACTGGATGCGTTGAGCTGTGCTCACGTTGCAAGTACGGCCGGACAGAAAATCACAGACAACCGCCCACCAAAGGGGGGGGGGTCCACCGTCATTGTGACCGAACCCCCCCAAACGATGCTCCCCAACTTAAGCTCACTCCCTGGGGCCAATCGGCGGAGTTTTTCGCATCGTCGATCAAGTAACCTCTCCCGATCGGTTACTTTCCCCCTGGAACGAGACGCACCCCGCGGAGCATGCGTCGGTCCCGGCCACGCCGTCGCCCATCCCGATGACTAATTTTCTTTGTGCGTCAGGTTCCAGGGCGCCTGGGAGACTGGGCAAGGCATCCGGCATACTGACCCCCCCCCTTTAACCGCCCACCAGTGGTGTCCTTAAGGAAACCGAGAATGTCCTGTTTGCCCCCGCAACATTGTAGGGAACATACAGAATTGCCCCAGCAGGCGGCAATTTTCACACTTGTTGGAGGGAAATTCCCACGATTCGCCCCCGCAGTTTCCCCCTAAATTTGCCGGTTTGCCCCCGCAGCGGGGGCTGCGGGGGCGCTACGGACATCACTGCTGCCCACCCACCTTTCCGAACGCGCCCTCGCCTAGCAGCTGTGTCTCGTCGATCTTCACTTCGTCAAGGTTGTGGCTGGTGGCGGCGAGGCGGCGGACCACCTGCAGGGGGGGGGGTAAGGGTTAAGGGTTTACAGTTTTAGGTTTTTAGGTTTTAGGGTTGTTGCTGGTGGCAGCGAGGCGGTGGATCACCCGACACCAGTGGTGTCATTAGCGCCCCCGCAGCCCCCGCAGCCTCCGCTGCGGGGGCAATCCGGGAAATTTGGGGGCAAACTGCGGGGGGGAATTGCGGAAATTTTGCTCCGGAAAGTGTGAAATTCGACGATTTTCACACTTTTTCGCGGGAAAGTCGTCTCCTGCGAGGGCAATTCGGCATGTTCCCTCCTATGTTGCGGGGGCAAACTGCACATTCTCGGTTTCCTTGATGACACCACTGCCCGACACTCCTCGTTCAGTGGTATCCTAAAGGAGTCAGATAATGTTGTATTTGCCCCAGCAACATTGGAGGGAAATGCCTAATTGCCCCCGCAATGAGGCAATTTGTTTGTGTGGGAAAGTCTGAAAACTGTCGGTTTCACACTTTCCAGGGCGAAAATCCCGTGCTTCGCCCCTCAGTTTCCTTCCAAACTCCCCGGCTTGCCCCCGCAGCGGGGTCTGCGGGGGCGCTAAGGACATCACTGACCTCGTTGCGCTGCAGTGTTGACGCCTCGATTGACAAGTGGCAAACGAAACGAAGCAACCGAGGAGGAAACCGGAACACGAGCCGGCAGTAACCGAAAACCAGAAAGAAACCGGAAAGTGACTGAAAGCCAAAAAAATAACCGACGCACCTCGATCCGCTGCAACTTCGACACCGCCATTGCAGTTTTGACGCCTCCATTGACCAGTGGCAAAAGAAACAAAGCGACCGAGGAGGAAACCGGAACACGAGCCGGCAGTAACCGAAAACCAGAAAGAAACCGGAAAGTGACTGAAAGCCAAAAAAAAAACGACGCACCTCGATCCGCTGCAACTTCGACACCGCCATTGCAGTGTTGACGCCTCCATTGACCAGTGGCAAAAGAAACAAAGCGACCGAGGAGGATGCCGGAACAAGAGCCGGCAGTAACCGAAAACCAGAAATAACCGGAAAGTGACCGAAAGCCAAAAAAATAACCGACGCACCTCGATCCGCTGCACCGTCGACACCGCCATTGTAGTGTTGACGCCTCCATTGACCGGTGGCAAAAAAAACAAAGCGACCGAGGAGGATGCCAGAACAAGAGCCGGCAGCAACCGAAAACACAGAAAGAAACCAGCCGGAAAGTAACAAAAAACCAGAAGAGTAACCGACGCACCTCGATTCGCTGCAACATCGACACCTCCATTGAACCCGGCTGCTACCGAGGAAGCAACCGAGGAGGAAACCCAAACAGGAGCCGGCAGTAACAGAAACACAGGAAGAAGCCATCCGGAACGTGACCGGAAGCCAACAAAGTAACTAAAAGTAACCTACGCACCTCGATCCGCTGCAGCATCGACACCTCCATTGCAGTGTATTGACGCCTCCATTGACCAGTGGAAAACGAAATGAAGCAACTGAGGAAACCCAAACAGGAGCCGGCAGCAACAGAAACCCAGAGAGAAACTGGCAAATGACCGAAAGCCAAAAGAGTAACCGGCGCACCTCAATTCGCTGCAACATCGACACATCCATTAAGCCCAGCAGCTACCGAGGAAGCGACCGAGGAGGAAACCGGAACAAGAGCCGACAGTAACAGAAACCCTGAATGAAGCCATCCGGAAAGCGACCGGAAGCCAACAAAGTAACCGAAAGTAACCGACGCACCTCGATCCGCTGCAGCGTCGATACCTCCATTGCAGTGTATTGACGCCTCCATTGACCGGTGGAAAACGAAATGAAGCAACCGAGGAAACCCCAACAGGAGCCGGCAGCAACAGAAACCCAGAGAGAAACTGGCAAGTGACCGGAAGCCAAAAGAGTAACCGGCGCACCTCAATTCGCTGCAACATCGACACATCCATTAAGCCCAGCTGCTACCGAGGAAGCGACCGAGGAGGAAACCGGAACAAGAGCCGACAGTAACAGAAACCCTGAATGAAGCCATCCGGAAAGCGACCGGAAGCCAACAAAGTAACCGAAAGTAACCGACGCACCTCGATCCGCTGCAGCGTCGATACCTCCATTGCAGTGTGTTGACGCCTCCATTGACCGGTGGCAAAAGGAACGAAGTGACCGAGGAAGCCGGAACAAGAGCCGGCAGCAACCGAAAACCAGAAAGAAACCGGAAAGCGACCGAAAGCCCCAACAAGTAAACGATGCACCTCGATCCGCTGCAGCATCGACGCCTCCATTGCAGTGTGTTGACGCCCCCATTGACCGGTGGCAAAAGAAATGAAGCGACCGAGGAAAACCCAACAGGAGCCGGCAGTAGAAAGAAACCGGAAAGTGACCCAAAGTAAAAAAGTAGCCGACGCACCTCGATCCGCTGCAGCGTCGACACCTCCATTGAGCCCAGCTGCGCCGCGTTGCTTGACATGAGCTCGTCGCAGCCCAGGGTGTCAGATGATGCAAAGCAAGAGATGAGGTTGAGCTGCGTGGGCGCGTGTGTGCGTGGGGTGTGTCAAGGCCAGGGCTGTAGCAGGTCGGATGATGCAAAGCAAGAGATGAAGTTAAGCTGCGTGGGCGCGTGTGTGTGGGGTGTGTGTCAAGGCCAGGGCTGTAGCAGGTTGGATGATGCAAAGCAAGAGATGAGGTTGAGCTGCGTGGATGCGCGCGCGTGGGGTGTGTCAAGGCCAGGGCTGTAGCAGGTCGGCCAGGGCTGTAGCAGGTCGGATGATGCAAAGCAAGAGATGAGGTTAAGCTGCGTGAGCGCGTGTGTGTGTGGGGTGTGTCAAGGCCAGGGCTGTAGCAGGTCGGATGATGCAAAGCAAGAGATGAGGTTGAGCTGCGTGGGCGCGTGTGTGTGGGGTGTGTGTCAAGGCCAGGGCTGTAGCAGGTCGGATGATGCAAAGCAAGAGATGAAGTTAAGCTGCGTGGGCGCGTGTGTGTGGGGTGTGTGTCAAGGCCAGGGCTGTAGCAGGTTGGATGATGCAAAGAAAGAGATGAGGTTGAGCTGCGTGGATGCGCGCGCGTGGGGTGTGTCAAGGCCAGGGCTGTAGCAGGTCGGCCAGGGCTGTAGCAGGTCGGATGATGCAAAGCAAGAGATGAGGTTAAGCTGCGTGAGCGCGTGTGTGTGTGGGGTGTGTCAAGGCCAGGGCTGTAGCAGGTCGGATGATGCAAAGCAAGAGATGAGGTTGAGCTGCGTGGGCGCGTGTGTGTGGGGTGTGTGTCAAGGCCAGGGCTGTAGCAGGTCGGATGATGCAAAGCAGGAGATGAGGTTGAGCTGCGTGGGCGCGTGTGTGGCAGTGTTTTCGTGAGCCAACTTGCAACCTGATGAAGTGCACTTTCGGGTTAGATTGGCCCCTTCGCGCTGGCGCGTCGGGTTGAGATCGCGCAAATTTCGACCCGAAAAGTGTGAAAATCGACATTTCACACTGTTCCGCAAGAAATAGTGGAGATTGGGGAGTCAGCCGTGAGGCCCGGGTTGAGCCACTGTTTCCTCAAGATCCTCAGCAGAACCACTGGTGTGTTGGGAGTGTCAAGGCTACCGTAGTACCGCTTTGCCTTGCCGCCACTTTCATGAAGGGAGTAATTGTTGAGAATTTGGGTGCCTTGCCGCGGGATTTCTTTTCGAATTTCCCCCCTGTTTCGACATAAATGTTGGCGTTTGTTGACTTAATTGGCAATGTCTTGTAGAAATCGACCTTGCCGACACGTCCTCGAAATGATTTAATCGGCACGGCAAAGCGGTACATACTATGTTGTACTACGGCAGTAAGGCTTTAGCAAGTCAGATGAAGTGACACATGATATGAGGAGCTGCGCGAGTGTGGCCGTGGGCGAAGGGAGGGGGGGAGGGGGGGGGGCACACCTGGCGCATGGTCAACACGTCGGTGTAATTCTTTTCGAGCACACACACACACACACATACACACACACACACACACACACGCACCTGGCGTATGATCAACACGTCGGTGTGATTCTTCTCGAACACACACACACACATGCACACACACACATACACACACACACCTGGCGCATAGTCAACACGTCGGTGTAATTCTTTTCGAGCACACACACACACCCACACACACACGCACGCACACACACACCTGGCGCATGATCAGCACGTCGGTGTGCTTCTTCTCGAGCACACACACGCACACGCACACACCCACACACACACGCACGCACACACACACACACGCACCTGGCGCATGATCAGCACGTCGGTGTGCTTCTTCTCGAGCACACACACGCACACACACACGCACACACACACCCACACACACACGCACGCACACACCCACGCACCTGGCGCATGATCAGCACGTCGGTGTGCTTCTTCTCGAGCACTTACACACACACACACACGCGTACACACACACACACACACACACGCACGCACACACACACACACACACACACGCACCTGGCGCATGATCAGCACGTCGGTGTGCTTCTTCTCGAGCACACACACACACACACACACACACACGCGCAAACACACACGCACGCACACACACACACGAGCCTGGCGCATGATCAGCACGTCGGTGTGCTTCTTCTCGAGCACACACACGCACACGCACACACACCACACACACACGCACGCACACAACACACAGCACCTGGCGCATGATCAGCACGTCGGTGTGCTTCTTCTCAAGCCACACACACACACACACACACACACACGCGCACACACACACCCACAACCACACGCAGCACACACACACACGCACCTGGCGCATGATCAGCACGTCGGTGTGCTTCTTCTCGAGCACACACACACACACACACACACACACACACACACACGCACACACCCACACCCACACCCACACGCACGCACACCCACACAAACCTGGCGCATGATCAGCACGTCGGTGTGCTTCGCGAGCGTGCACACACACACACACACGCGCACACACACACCCACACACACACGCACCTGGCGCATGATCAGCACGTCGGTGTGCTTCTTCTCGAGCACACACACACACACACACACGCACCTGGCGCATGATCAGCACGTTGGTGTGCTTCATCTCGAGCACACACACACACACACACACACCTGGCACATGATCAGCACGTCGGTGTGCTTCTTCTCGAGCACACACACAGACTCACACACACACACACACACACGCACCTGGCGCATGATCAGCACGTCGGTGTGCTTCTTCTCGAGCTCCAGCGCGGCGCGCGCGCGGCGCGACTCCCCGAGCAGCTCGTCCTTCTGGTCCATCAGAGCAGCCTGCTCATCCAGCAGCTCCGACTGCGTGCGCATGATTGGCATGAAGGGCATGATTGGCATGATTGTGCACAGGTCCCTGTTTAATCGTAGATCTTAAGATCGCAGATGAGCAGGAAACCAGAGTTTCTGCTTACAGCCTCAGTTCAAACCAAGGTGAAACTGAGGATCCCTTCCTGAGTAACTCATCCTGTCGATTCGTGGAAGGAAGCTTGGCTTGTGCATGATTGGCCGGGGTCGGCGCGGCTCGTGTAAGCCTAGTGAAGGGCGAAGTTATTCTTTCGGGGGCCCCGGGCCCCAGGGCAACTCGTCCGTCTGGACCATCGGAGCAGCCTCCTAGGGGTGTTTTTCCCCCTTCTTCTTTCTAGGACCCTGGGCCCCTGGGCAGCTTGTCCCTTGGTCCATCAGAGCAGCCTGCTCACCCAGCAGCTCCGACTGCGCACGGAACAGCAGGGGTGTGTGTCGGGTTTGGGGGGCCGTGTTTGCATGTTAACTAGGGTGCAGGTCTGGGTGGTTTGTTCGGGGGCCTTAGGGCCCAGGGCCTCGAGCAGCGCGCACGCCCTTCTGGACCATCAGAGCAGCCTGCCCATCCAGCAGCTCTGGACTGCGTGCGCGTGATTGGCATGATTGGCATATAATGGGTGAGGGGGCGTCGCGGCTCGTGTAGGCCTAGTGAGGGGCGAAGATTTTCTTTCTAGGGTCCTGGGCCCCTGGGCAACTCGCCCGTCTGAACCATCAGAGCAGCCTGCTCATCCAGCAGCTCCGACTCAGGGCCCCTTCCCACCCAGCCGAAATCGGCAGTTTTCGACTGTTTCGGCAGTTTTTGCGTTCCCACCAAGCCGAAAATCGGCTGTTCATGGCGGGCGGAATCAGCCGAATATCGGCTATGGACTGCCAAACTGCCGAGTGGTAAAATAGGTGTCGGCAGTTTGGCTGTTTGCCCCCACCTCTCCGACATGTCCCGCGCGGCACTCCCCGTCCTCCCCTATTGCTAAAAGCCTTGCCATGCCCAGACGCTGCGCAGGCCCTGCACGCAGCATGCAGCAGGGCATGTAGCAACAACCCATGGGCATGCAGCAGCGCATGGGCATGTAGCAGCAGCAGCCCATGGGCTGCAGTAGCAGCCCATGGGCATGCAGCAGACCACGGGCATGCAGCAGCCCATGGGCATGCAGCCTGAAGTCCTGGCCTGGCCATTATAGGAATCTGCCAATCCATCGCCGGTGGAAACACAGGTTTGGGAGTTCGGCTCTCCCGAACTGCCGAGCCTTGCCGACCCAAACTGCCGACTCGGCTGGGTGGGAAGGGGCCCTCAGTGTTTTTGTTTTCAGTTTGTTTAGTTACTTTCTGGGAGTCGGCGCGCGGCCAGCGTTCTGTTGGCCGCCTTGACTGCTGCCTTAGCGTGTTGACCATTGACCGTCAAACATAGGTCATTTCCAAGCTCGTGACGAGCTCTATCTGATGGGATCGTCAGACCATCAAGCAACTTGGTTGGTTGAGCTCTATCTGATGGGATCGTTCGGAGCCAAATAGCTCCCAAGGGCTCCCAGGAGCCCAAAACAAAACGACTGCTCCAGCTGCGCGCGCATGATTGGCATATGATGGGTCGGGGCCGGCGCGGCCCGTGTAAGCGTAGTCAGGAGAGGATACAAATGAAGCGGCCCGGTGCGAGCCTCACCCCACGCGGATTCATCCTAGGGGCAAAGTTTTTCTCTGGAGCCGGGAAATAAATAATTACCGAGATAAGATCCTTCCCAGGGGACACTGGCTTCAGGGGTGGGGGGCAGGCCATTAGGTCGCCAGGTTTGGGCCATGGGGCGCTGAGGGGCCCTCTCCGCATCCCGCGCGCAACATCTCAAACCCCTAAATCACCTTGATCCCAAACCCAACCCCACACTCCTAACGTTGAACTGACCTGCTCCACATGCGTCGCGAGCAGCAGCAGCAGCAGCAGCAGCAGCAGCAGGAGCAGGAGCGCGAAGAGCACCGACCCAACCCCCTGAATCACCTGAACCCCCAAACCCCACACTCCCAAACCTGAACTGACCTGCTCCACATGCGTAGCGAGCAGCAGCAGCAGCAGGAACGCGAAGAGCAACGACGCGAGCACGACGCCGATGGTCAGGCCGCACTGGGGGGGGGGGGCGATGGAGTTGTCAGCAGGACAAATTGAGAGAAAATAAACGGCAGAGCTGCCACGGGGCCGGGTTTGGTTCGCACCGGCTGTGATCACACAGACCCCGCAGAAGGAAAAGGAGAAAGAGAGAGAGAGAGAGAGAGAGAGAGAGAGAGGGAGGGAGAGAGACCACACTATGGGAGAGAGAGAGGAAGAGGCCGCACTGGGGTGGGTGGGGGGTGGGGGAGCAATGGAGTTGTCAGCAGGAAAGCGAATCAAACGGAGGTAAAAAAGGAACAGAGACAAGATACACAAATGCAGTTTTGCAGGAGTGTGGGGTGCAGGCGTGCGTGTTGGGGGTGCGGGGGTGGGGTTGGGTGGGGTGCAGGGTGCAGGGGTGCGGGGTGGCTTCACGGAAACACTGCAGCACGCACCCTCCAGCAACACCTTCAAAACCTTCCACACCTCGCACACCTTCCACACCTTCCAGCAACACCTTCCAGCAACACCCTCCAGCAACATCTTCCAGCAACACCCTCCAGCAACACTGCAGCACGCACCTTCCAGCCGGGCACCCACGACGAGTCGCCATCACCGACCATGCGGCCGCCGTGCGTGGATACCACGTGCAGTGTCCACTCGCTCTGTGTGTGTGGGGCGGGGATGGGGCGCGTGTGTGTGTGTGTGTGTGAGTGTGTGTGAGTGAGAACGTGTGTGTGTGTGTGTGTGAGAGAGTGTGTGTGTATACGTGTGTGTGTGTGTGTGTACGTGTGTGTGTGTGTGCGTGTGTGTGTGTGTTGTGTCGTCGCCAACCATGCGGCCGCCATGCGTGGATACAACGTGTAGCGTCCACTCGCTCTGTGTATGTGTGTCGGGGGGGATGGTGTGTGAGGAGGAGTGTGTGTGTGTGTGTGTGCGTGTGAGTGTGTGTGTGTGTGTGTGCGAGTGAGTGTGGGTGGGTGTGAGTGTGTGTTTGTTTGTTTGTGCGTGTGTGTGTGCGCGTTTGTGTCGCATGACCGTTCAGATTATCTGTGAAACGATACATGTGTGTGTGCATGTGCATGTGTGTGTGTGTGTGGGGGGGAGTGTGTGAGTGTGTGTGTGTGTGTGCAGCGCGACTGTTCAGAGCGCCTCTGCCACGATACATGCCTATGTGTGTGTGTGTGTGTGTGTGTGTGTGCACGTGTGAGTGTGTGTGTGTGTGCGCGTGTGAGTGTGTGAGTGTGTGTGGCAGGGCACCAGGGTGTCGGACGACTGGGGAACCACGTGCAGCGTCCATTCGTTCCGTGGGACGAAGCACGATAGATTTTTTTTTTTTGGGGGGGGTCTTCATCAACCCCACACTCCCCACACTGTCCACACTAACACCCACACCTGCAGCGTGCCAAACGTGACCACACGGGGTCGCGCGCCACGCAGCCGGCCAGCGTGAACCCGGGTCAGGACATTCTACAGGTTGCCGCAAAGACCGCCGTGAAGGTAAAATCAACTTGACGACCTCCCGCAACGGCACAAAGAACCCAATTAACTCATCATGTCTTCGGCAGACCCCCGCAAAGGCTAAGCGCGACTGCGGTTCCTGCGGCGCGCCAATCGTGGCCGGTCGCGCGCCATGCGGGCCAAGCTTGGATTAATCGCTCCCCACGCTGTCCACACCAACTGAAGTCCACACGACCTGACAAACACACCAACCACACCATATATAACCACACCAACTTAAGTCCACACCAACTAAAGGCCACACCAACTAAAGGCCACACCTGCAGCGCTCCAAACGTGACCGACACGGGGTTGCGCGCCATGCAGTGTGGGACCACGTTTGTCCCAACTTGATCGCCATAAGATTAATCGCTCCCCACACTGTCCACACCAACTGCCGTGCCGATTAAAGAATTCCCAGGACGTGCTGAGGACGTGCAGAGGACGTGCCGGCAAGGTCGATTAAAAAAGTTGTTGCTAAAAATAAGTCGAAAGAAACGCCAAGGTGACGTCAAAACGGGGGAAATTAAAAAACTTGGCAAGGCACCGAACTTCTAAACAATTACCCCCTTTATGATGATGGATGTAACAGTCAGGGACACCTCTAAAGGCGTATAAGACCGTGCTCGGCGCGTATGGCCTGAGCACCATACTGAGATGGCTGGCTGTTGGTGGTAGGGAACCCCAACTCTGCAAAGCGCATGGGCGCACCCCTAGGTCCCCTACCGCAGCGGCAGCAAACGCTTGTTGAAGTAGGTGAGAGCATGTTTATAAAAGTGGCGGCAAGGCAAAACGGTACTACGGCAAAGTCTCCACCTGCAGCGCGCAAAACGTGTTCCGACACGGGGTCGCGCGCCATGCATTGCAGGACCAGGTTTGTCCCAACCTACTCGCCAAAAGTGTAACCGCTCCCCACACTGTCCACACCAACTCAAGTCTACACCTGCGGCGCGCCGAAGGTGACCAACAAGGGGTCGCGCGCCATGCAGTTTGGGGCCAAGCTTGGAGTAATCGCCCACCCACGCTGTCCACACCAACTCAAGTCCACACGACCTGATGTGCACAAACACACCATGTCCACACTTCCAAACATCCACACCTGCAGCGCGCCGAAGGTGACCGACACGGGGTCGCGCGCCATGTAGTCTGCCAGCGTGAACCGGCCGATGGTGCCGTTCTGGAACGTCATGCCGCTCTTGCCGCGCGGCACCTGCGTGTACGCACAGGAACAGTAGGGTTTGGGGTTAAGGGTTCAGGGTTCAGGGCTTGGGTTTTAGCTGCTAGGGCTTTGGTTGTTTTTAGGGTTTATCGTTGGTCGACATTGATGATCAGTTATGTGCTAAGCGCTGCGGGGGTAAATCGAGGAATTTGGGGGAGACTGCAGGGGGCGAAGAGCGGGAATTTTGCTTTAAAATTGCGAAAATCGGCAATTTCACACCAATTGCAATCGACACATCCTTTGCCCCCCCCCCCACACACCAAACACAGACCACACACACAAACAGACATACAAAAAAAAAAAAAAAAAAAAAAACGCACGCACGCACCGTGACCATCCTCTTGTCGGAGCACATCACAATCGGCACGTCCTTTTGCCCCCCCCCACACACACCAAACACAGACCACACACACAAACAGACATACAACAAAAAAAAAAAAAAAAAAAAACACGCACGCACGCACCGTGACCATCCTCTTGTCGGAGCACATCACAATCGGCACGTCCTTTTGCCCCCCCCCCCACACACCAAACACAGACCACACACACAAACAGACATACAAAAAAAAAAAAAAAAAAAAAAACGCACGCACGCACCGTGACCATCCTCTTGTCGGAGCACATCACAATCGGCACGTCCTTTTGCCCCCCCCCCCCCCACACACAAATAGACACACACACACGCACACACACACACACATACACAAACACACGCACTGTGACCATCCTCTTGTCGGAGCACATTGCAATCGACACATCCTTTGCCCCCCCCCACACACACCAAACACAGACCACACACACAAACAGACATACAACAACAACAACAAAACACACACACACACGCACGCACGCACCGTGACCATCCTCTTGTCGGAGCACATTGCAATCGGCAATCCTTTTTGCCCCCCCCCCCCACACACACGCACCGTGACCATCCTCTTGTCGGAGCACATTGCAATCGGCACATCCTTTTTGCCACACACACACACACACACACACACACATGCGCACGCACCGTGACCATCCTCTTGTCGGAGCACATCGCAATCGGAACGTCCTTTTTGCCGTCCCACTCGTGCGTCATGATGAAGTCGTACGCGTCACACAGGAGGTACAGATGCGCCTCGTTCTTGGCCCACTCCCAGGACACAACAGACTGGCAAAGAAAGGAAGAGGGGGGGCAAGGGGAGGGGGAGAGTTGGACTTGGGAAGCGGGAGAAGTGAGAGGGGGGTTTGTATGTGTATGTGTGTGCGTGTGTGTGGGTACAGATGTGTCTCGTTCTTGGCCCACTCCCAAGACACAACGGACTGGCACAGAAAGGGGAGGGGGGAGTAAGACTTGAGAAGCAGGAGAAGTGAGGGGGGGGGGGCGTGTATGTGTATATGTGTGCGTGTGTGGGGGGGTGGTACAGATGTGCCTCGTTCTTGGCCCACTCCCAAGACACAACCGACAGGCAAAGAAAGGAAGAGGGGGGGGAAGGGGGGGGGGGAGTAAGGCTTGGGAAGCAGGAGAAGTAAAGGGGGGGGGGCATGTGTGTGTGTGTGTGTGTGCGTGTGTGTGCGTGCGCGGGGAGGGGGGGGGGTCATACAGATGTGCCTTGTTCTTGGCCCACTCCCAAGACACAACGGACTGGCGAAGGAAGGAAGAGGCGGGGAAAGGGCAGGGGGAGAGTTGGACTTGGGAAGCAGGAGAAATGAGAGGGGGGGGGGTATTGTGATGTGTGTGCGTGGTGTGGGTGGTGGTACAGAGGGCCCGTTCTTGGCCCACTCCCGAGACACACGACAGGCAAAGAAGGAAAGAGGGGGGGAAGGGGGGAGGGAGGAGTAAGTTTAGGGAGCAGGAGAAAGAAGGGGGGGGGGGCGTGTGTGTGTGTGTGTGCGTGTGTGTGCGTGCGCGGGGAGGGGGGGGGTCACACAGATGTGCCTCGTTCTTGGCCCACTCCCAAGACACAACGGACTGGCGAAGGAAGGAAGAGGCGGGGAAAGGGGAGGGGGAGAGTTGGACTTGGGAAGCAGGACAAGTGAGAGGGGGGGGGTATGCGTATGTGTGTGCGTGTGTGTGTGTGTGTGGTACAGATGTGCCTCGTTCTTGGCCCACTCCCAAGACACAACCGACAGGCGAAGAAAGGAAGAGGGGGGGGAAGGGGGGAGGAGGGAGTAAGGCTTGGGAAGCAGGAGAAGTAAGGGGGGGGGGCGTGTGTGTGTGTGTGTGTGTGTGCGCGGGGAGGGGGGGAAGGTCATACAGATGTGCCTCGTTCTTGGCCCACTCCTAAGAAACAACAGACTGGCGAAGAAAGGGGAGGGGGGGAGTTAGACTTGAGAAGCAGGAGAAGTGAGGGGGGGGGCGTGTATGTGTATGTGTGCGTGGGGGGGGGGGGGGCATTCATATGTGCCTCGTTCTTGGCCCACTCCCACGAGACAACGGAGTGGAGAGAAAGAGGGTTTAGGGTTTAGGGTTTAGAGTTTTAGGTTTTAGGTTTTAGGTTTTAGGTTTAGGGTTTAGGGGGGGAGGGGGAGTTAGGCTTGGGAAGCAGGAGAAGCGAGGTGTGTGTGTGTGTTTGTGTGTGTGTGTGTGTGTGTGTCAGACAACCGACTGGCGAAGAGGGGGGAAAAGAGGGGAGGAGGAGTAAGGCTTGCGAAGCAGGAGAAGTGAGGGGGGGGGGTATGTGCATGTGTGTGTGTGTGTGTGTGTGTGTGTGTGTGCGGGGAGGGGGGGGCATACGACTGTTCCTCGCTCTTGGCTCAACTCCCACGGGATGGCAAGCTGACAAAGACAGGGCGGAAGCGTGAGGGGGGAGGTGGCGTGGGAGGGGTGTGTGTGCTTGTAGGGGGAGTGGTGGTGGTGTGGACAGAGGGAAGGGGGGGGGGGGGGGGGGGGGCAGCAATCTTGCCGCATCATCGCAGGCCCTGCCTACCCCCTACCCCCTCTCTGCCACCACCCCCAGCCTTTTGCAGGGGGTGGAACCCAAACCAAGAGACTTAGCAAAATACCCCCCCCCAAACATCCCACCACAGCCCATCATAGCCCCTCCTCACCTTCGAGAGCCCCCACAACTTGGAGCGCGTCATTGGAACGTAGCACAGCTCCTCGGGGCACCGTCCGTTGCCGGGTTCGTACCATCCCGCGCCCGCTGCTACCTAGGACTGCCTACAACCAGCACACACACACCCAAACAGCCCCACCACAGCCCCTCCCCACCTTGAAGAAACCCCACAACTTGGCGCGCATTGCTGGAAAGTCGCACAGCTCCTCGGGGCACCCCCCACCCCCGTTTTCGGGTCGGTTTTACATCCCGCGCCCGCTGCGACCTAGGACTGCCCACAACTAGCGAATCCCCCCCCCTCAACATCCCACCACGGCCCCACCAAAGCCCCTCCCCACCTTCGAGAACCCCCAAAACTTGGAGCGCATCTCTAGGATGTAGCACAGCTCCTCGGGGCACCCCCCCACCCCCGTTTCCGGGGTCGGTTTTACATCCCGCGCCCGCGGCGACCTAGGACTGCCTACACCTAGCGAATCCCCCCCCCCCCAACATCCCATGACAGCACCACCACAGCCCCTCCCCACCTTTGAGAACCCCCAAAACTTGGAGCGCGTCTCTTGGATGTAGCACAGCTCCTCGGGGCAGCGCCCGTTCTCGAGGTCGTAAATCCCGCGCCCGCTGCCGCGGAGGTAGGTCGCGTTGTAGTACCTGGTGCGGGTCGTCCATGTGCGTGTGTGTGTGCGCGCGCGTGTGCGTGTGCATATGCGCGTGTGTGTGTGTGCATGTGCGCGTGCATGCGTACGCGCACACGCACTCGCTGTCCTTCGTGGCGGCATTCCCGGCGTTGGGAACGTCGTACGTGTGTGTGCATGTGTGTGTGTGTGCGTGTGTGTGTGTGTGCATGCATGTGTGCATGTGCACATGCATGCGTACGCGCACACGCACTCGCTGTCCGGCGTGGCGGCGTTCCCGGAGTTGGGCACGCCGCACTTACTGTGTGTGTGTGTGCGTGTGTGTGTGCGTGTGCGGGTGTGTGCGTGTGCGTGTGTGCGTGTGTGTGTGTGTGTGTGTGTGTGCATGCATGCATGTGTGCATGTGTGCATGCACGCGGACGCGCACACGCACTTGCTGTCCGGCGTGGCGGCGTTCCCGGCGTTGGGCACGCCGTACGTATCGGGGAAGTTGAACGTTTCGTCGACGTCGACGTCCTTGACAAAGATGGGGTTGAGGCCGACAAAAAACCAGCCGCCGAGGTTCATCTGGGCCGGTCCGGACGCGAACAGGTTGCGCGAACGGATAGCCTGCGTGTCGGGGAGTGTGTGTGTGTGCGTGTGTGTGTGTGTGTGTGTGTGTGTGTGGTTCATCTGCGCCGGGGCCGGACGCCAACAGGTTACGCGAACGGATCGCCTGCGTGCCGGGAGCGTGTGTGTGTGTGTGTGTGTGTGTGTGTGTGAATGTGTGGTTCATCTGGGCCGGGCCGGACGCGAACAGGTTGCGCGAACGGATCGCCTGCGTGCCGGGGAGCGTGTGTGTGTGTGTGTGTGGTTCATCTGGGCCGGGGCCGGACGCGAACAGGTTGCGCGAACGGATTGCCTGCATGCCGGGGAGTGTGTGTGTGTGTGTGTGTATGTGTGTGTGTGTGTGTGTGGTTCATCTGGGCCGGGGCTGGACGCGAACAGGTTGCGCGAACGGATCGCCTGCGTGCCGGGGAGCGCGCGTGTGTGTATGTGTGTGTGTGTGGTTCATCTGCGCCGGCCCGGATACAAACAGGTCGCGCAAACGGATCGCATGCGTGCCACGGAGCGTGTGTGTGCGTGTGTGTGTGTGTGTGTGTGTGGTTCATCTGGGCCAGGGCCAGACGCAAACAGGTTGCGCGAACGGATCGCCTGCATGCCGAGGAGTGTGTGTGTGTGTGTGTGTGTGTGTGCACTCCCTGGGCGGCCCACTCCCTGGGCGGCCCACTCCCTGGGCGGCCCACTCCCTGGGCGGCCCACTCCCTGGGCGGCCCACTCCCTGGGCGGCCCACTCCCTGGGCGGCGCACTCCCTGGGCGGCCCACTCCCTGGGCGGCCCACTCCCTGGGCGGCCCACTCCCTGGGCGGCCCACTCCCTGGGCGGCCCACTCCCTGGGCGGCCAACTCCCTGGGCGGCCCACTCCCTGGGCGGCCCACTCCCTGGGCGGCCCACTCCCTGGGCGGCCCACTCCCTGGGCGGCCGACTCCCTGGGCGGCCCACTCCCTGGGCGGCCCACTCCCTGGGCGGCCCACCCCCTGGGCGGCCCACTCCCTGGGCGGCCCACTCCCTGGGCGGCCCACTCCCTGGGCGGCCCACTCCCTGGGCGGCCCACTCCCTGGGAGGCCCACTCCCTGGGCGGCCCACTCCCTGGGCGGCCCACTCCCTGGGCGGCCCACTCCCTGGCCGGCCCACTCCCTGGGCGGCCCACTCCCTGGGCGGCCCACTCCCTGGGCGGCACACTCCCTGGGCGGCCCACTCCCTGGGCGGCCCACTCCCTGGGCGGCCCACTCCCTGGGCGGCCCACTCCCTGGGCGGCCCACTCCCTGGGCGGCCCACTCCCTGGCGGCCCACTCCCTGGGCGGCCCCCTCCCTGGGCGGCCCACTCCCTGGGCGGCCCACTCCCTGGGCGGCCCACTCCCTGGGCGGGCCACTCCCTGGGCGGCCCACTCCCTGGGCGGCCCACTCCCTGGGCGGCCCACTCCTGGGCGGCCCACTCCCTGGGCGGCCCACTCCCTGGGCGGCCCACTCCCTGGGCGGCCCACTCCCTGGGCGGCCCACTCCCTGGGCGGCCCACTCCCCGGGCGGCCCACTCCCTGGGCGGCCCACTCCCTGGGCGGCCCACTCCCTGGGCGGCCCACTCCCTGGGCGGCCCACTCCCTGGGCGGCCCACTCCCTGGGCGGCCACTCCCTGGGCGGCCCACTCCCTGGGCGGCCCGGCCCACTCCCTGGGCGGCCCACTCCCTGGGCGGCCCACTCCGGGCGGCCCACTCCCTGGGCGGCCCACTCCCTGGGCGCCCACTCCCGGGCGGCCCATCTGGGCGCCCACATCCCTGGCGGCCCACTCCCTGGGCGGCCCACTCCCTGGGCGGCCCACTCCCTGGGCGGCCCACTCCCTGGGCGGCCAACTCCCTGGGCGGCCCACTCCCTGGGCGGCCCACTCCCTGGGCGGCCCACTCCCTGGGCGGCCCACTCCCTGGTCGGCCCACTCCCTGGGCGGCCCACTCCCTGGGCGGCCCACTCCCTGGGCGGCCCACTCCCTGGGCGGCCCACTCCCTGGGCGTCCCACTCCCTGGGCGGCCCACTCCCTGGGCGGCCCACTCCCTGGGCGGCCCACTCCCTGGGCGGCCCACTCCCTGGGCGGCCCACTCCCTGGGCGGCCCACGCCCTGGGCGGCCCACTCCCTGGGCGGCCCACTCCCTGGGCGGCCCACTCCCTGGGCGGCCCACCCCCTGGGCGGCCCACTCCCTGGGCGGCCCACTCCCTGGGCGGCCCACTCCCTGGGCGGCCCACTCCCTGGGCGGCCCACTCCCTGGGCGGCCCACTCCCTGGGCGGCTCACTCCCTGGGCGGCCCACTCCCTGGGCGGCCCACTCCCTGGGCGGCCCACTCCCTGGGCGGCCCACTCCCTGGGCGGCCCACTCCCTGGGCGGCCCACTCCCTGGGCGGCCACTCCCTGGGCGGCCCACTCCCTGGGCGGCCCA
>VFSX01000045.1:0-25000 GCA_016618255.1 Chlamydomonas sp. UWO 241
TGTCTGTGTCTGTGTGCGTGTCTGTGTGCGTATTTGTGTTTGGCTCACACCTCAAAACCCTGCCTAAATCAGACTGACTGAGCAATACGTCCGGCACTCTGCACACACGTGCACGCACACACGCACACACGCGCACATTCTGCACACACACACACACACACACACACGAATGTGCCATCAAAGGCGTTCAACGGACTGTAAAATCGACCACACACACACTCACACACACACACACTCGTTCGCGACCGCACCGCAGATGTGGTCTCTCTCAACGGCAACCTTCCGCGCATGATGCGGCGAAAACACAACACACACACACACACACACACACACACACATGCTTCCTCACACTCTCCCCACACACCCACACGCGCGCGCACACGCTGCCACACCGCAGCTGCGGTCGCTCTCACTGGACGGCAACCCTCTGCGCACGATGCGGCGTGCTGTGCTCGACAAGGGCACGCTTGCGGTGCTCGAGTACTTGCGTGAGAGGTGCCCGTTGTGACGGCGCCTGTGTGTACACGAATTGGGGTTTCAGGGCCCCCTGCCTCGCGCCCAAACTGCCAACCCTATCGTCGAAGGGACGGGTCTCGTCCACACTGTGGCGGTCTCAACGTCAGTACTTTTTTTCTAGAAGGCACAGACTGCCGTAATAGCTACTGGATGGCATAAGTGATACCCGCAGCGAGGGGGATGGGCTTTTGAGAGGGGGCAGGGGGGATGCAGCCACTGTTGCACTCCCGCAACGACAGACCAGCGATTGCCGTGCACGTGAAGTGTGCAGCGTGCCTGGACAGGCGCTTAAGCCTTGCCACATGGTCATGACTGTACTGTTTCTGGCCCAAGGATGCACGGCCCACACCGTGCTGCTGTGTGATCTGCACCTGGTATTTTGTCGTGCTTGTCTATTGACAGGACCTGCTTTTCACAACGCGGTGTGCTTTTTCACAACCGAGCCTGGTCTCGGCTGCCCCTGCGGTCGGGGTCGAGCAGGGGGGGGGGGCCGGGGTCGAGGTAAGACCCCACTCCTTTGGGTGGACCCATGGTGCTTTCAAGACTAAAATCCCAACACTCTCCACGATCACATCGACGCTTTCGCGTGTTGCAACTGGCTCTCGTGCACCAGCTGTTTGGTCGACGCTGTGTCTTCCCCGCATCGCCTGGGCTCGTCTCCGACCACGTCACCACATCAAGGGCCCCTTTCCACGCGCATTCGTCGCCACATCGCGTGAATCTGCTGACGCGCGTCAAGCCTTCCAAGGAGACGTGAGCACAGCATGCCGCTGCATGCCCTGCCCCATTCGCATGGAGGCGACCCATGCAGATCGCGCACGCGCCCATGGCTCTCAAGAGCGCCTGCATGGCTGCTCGCATGACTGGAAGAGTCCCTGTGCCATGCATTCTGCACAAATAGACCCACCAGAGGCCGGGTCTGCAACAGCGAGGTAGCGCATGGCGTGGTGGGGGATGCACCCAAGCACTACTCGCGTGAGCTCATGGCGACCGCTGCATGCCCCATCTGCCGCCTGCACGCAGCCATGTCATCAAACACAATGCCTCCACTCGCTCGCTGGGACGCGAGGAATCTGGTGCGCAAGCTAGGCGTGAACGCTCGCCCGAGTCAACAGAGGCAGGCGCTCGACACGTTGGCAGAGCTGTGTAACGGAGATGCAGACAGCCTAAACGCCATTGCTGCTGCCAATGCCATCCCATCGCTGGTGCAGCTGCTTGGGACTGGATATCCAGCTGACGTGCAGGGGGCTGCTGCAGGAGTACTCGGCTGCATCTCTATGCACGCTGAGCATAGGGTCGCCATTGCTGCTGCCGGTGCCATCCCTTCACTGGTGCAGCTTCTGGGGCCTGGCTCTCCGGCGGGCGTGTATGAATATGCAGCAGGAGTTCTTGCAAACCTCACTTTCAACGCTGAGAATGCGGACACCATTGCTACTGGTGCCATCCCTTCACTGGTGCAACTGCTTGTGCCGGGTTCTCCAGCTGCGGAACATGCTGAAGCAACACTTTGGATCTTGCCAAGAATGCTGAAAATGTGACCAGCATTGTAGCTGCAGGTGCCATCCCTCCACTGGTACAGCTTCTGCGGCCTGGCTCAACAGCTCGCGTGCAGGAGTATGCAGCAGGAGCACTTTCCAACCTTGCTGTGGACGATGCGATTGCGGCATCCCTTGCTGCTGCCGGTGCCATCCCTCCACTGGTGCAGCTAATGGGGCCCGCCTCTATCCATGCTGCAGCAGCACTGTGGTTCCTTGCCAAGAACGCTGAGAATGCGGCCAGCATTGCAGCTAACGGTGCCATCCCTCCATTGATACAGCTTCTGCGGCCTGGCTCTACAGCTGAGGTGCAGAGGATTGTAGCACTGGTGCTGAAAGCACTCCACATCAACCCCATCAACCGTGCCACCATTACCGCTGCAGCCACTGCTGCTAACGTGCTGCCGGAGATGGAGGGGCTGGGTCTTTGCTGACGACCGCAACAGGCGAGACCTACACATTCCGCCTTTGTGTCCGATACCTAAGCACTGAACCCTGGCCATACACATCTGGAGTGTCCTCAGACGGCCTGTCGGCAGGCACTGGCGGCTTGTTATGCGTCGGTCGTGCTTGGTCAGGCCCCACACCCCCTTCCCCCGCCTACTCTCTTGAACCACATCCGGTGCAGGTAGGCGGTGTGCTGCAGCTAAGCGGCGTGCGTTCTCCTGCGTGCGCCTATCAGGCAGCTACATGGCAGCTACCAGACAGGCAGCAAGCATCAAGCCGACAGCAGGCAGCAGCCAAAAAGCGATCGGGACCCCCACAAATTCCATGTAAATCCCCGCCTCGCAAAGCTATGTACCGCCTATACAACAGCGCAGGCTGTACAAAGGTTGTTTAGTATGGAGGACCTTTGGGCGCGAGTTAACGCACACAATATAACAGACAAGAAGGGGGGGATATACCAGGGAGATCTGACGAGGCCAACAGCCCACCCAAAAGAACCACCACCGCTGAACGCGCATGCACACACGGCTGAGGGTGGCCTTGCTCGGCCCGTGCGTGCCGCAGCGGATGCCACTGCGGGTACCCTATTGTGGGGTGCCACACTTGCCGTGTGAACACGGTTGAAATAGCACCACTGCCTGCCCCCAAGCTCTCAGTTGTGAGTTCTGTACAGCCAGGGGTGCCGCACTTTAAGTTCTGGGAACACAGTTTAAAGAACGTGGCTGCAGGCCCCGAGCTCTGAGTTGTGTGACTTATGTAAACCCAGCACTTCTGTCTCTGTCTCCGTCTCTGTCACGAGAGGGTGCCTCAAAACGGTGGCTGTGACCGGGCTGGCTCGAGATGTGACAGGCCGAGCTAGACTGACACAGACATGTCATTATGAACGCTCTGCACTTAGTCAACAATGAGCCGGGGCCAGAACGCAGCCCGGTCCCCCCACGTCCTGTGACACAGGCCAGCAACAGTGCCTGTGTCAACGGCTCACTCGCCGAGCACAATGCTGTCGACCAGGCGCATGGTGCCAGTCCCGGTTCACCCGCCGCAAAGAGCCAGCCCCCTAGAACCATCGCTGACGCCTGGGCGTGTTCGGCTGTGTCAGCAGACTGGGGCAGGGGGTCCAACTACCATCACGTTACACACTCTGGCAAGTAAGGGGGGGGGGACGAGTGGGGCACGGGGGCCTCGGGGAGCAGGAAATATCCAATCAGATGTAATTTATGGATGATCTCTGGCGTTGCAGTACCGGTGGTGTGTAACGCGGCGTTCACACACTTGGTACGCGGGCAAAGAAGTGGGGTCCCTGAAAGGGTCTGGGCGTGGGGTTATTACAAAAAGTGTGTGCACGTGTGGCCAACGTTGTGGCATCATAGCCCAAGGATCCCAACTTGGATCCAACTGGCTCCTTTATTGTTGTCCCCCGCTGCCTGGCAGTCACACGTGAAGTCGGGTGCTCCACACAACACCCGGGGAGGTCAAGCCTTCTCATAGCAGGGAGGGCATCAAATAGCTCACGAGTGGCGGCCACAGCAGGTAGCTTAGTAGCTCTATGCCGCAGCAGTTACAGTTACATGGCATTCCAGCTAAGACAACACTAGTCCTAGTGCCACCGCCCTGTGAAGGACGATAGCCACCAGCCGGATACCTGCCGTCTAGACTACCGCTCCCGCCGGCTAGTTTAGACCCAAACAAGTCCCTGAGGGACATGTCTGGCAAGGAGCGTATAGGAAAGGACCGTCCTCCTCCTGGCCTTTGAGGCCAACCACAGCAGTGCCGCTCAATCACAGGGGCGGTTAGGCATCGTGTACGTGCCCCCCATTGCATGGAGAGCGGAGGGCAGGTGAATCGCTCACAAGTGGCGGCCACGGCAGGTGTCCGCATCAGAGCTCCGCTCCAATCACAGGTAGGGGCGGTAAGGGATCTTGTACATGCCGCACGTGCCCTTGGAGTTGGACGAGTTGATGAACTTGACGCGGATGTAGCCAGACTCACCCCAGCCGGTGCCCCAGCTGTTCTTGATGCGCCTGGCGAGGGGGGATGCCGGGCGCGAGGATGTGAGGTGGGTGCTGTGTCGTGTGCATAATAGGCGGGTGCAGAGAAAGGCACAGGCATGCGCACAACATCTCAACGGCCAGTTTTGTGTAGCACACACGACAGTAAAATCCACCAGCAGCAGCAGCAGCGCTAGTTCAGTGCTCAAGGGCCTCCGGCCCTTGTTAAAACACCCAAGACCCAAGACCTCAGCAGCAGCAGCAGCAGCAGCAGCAGCAGCAGCAGCCCCTCTCACCAGTACGAACCCTTGATGTATCCGACCGCGAGCATGGCGTGGTTGATTGACGTGCCGCACCCAGAGCCCGTGAAGATCCCGCTCGAGTAGAACTGGAACGCAGAGTTGACGTCGAAGTGGACGGTGGTGGGGCTGCGGTAGACGGACGCCATGAGACTGTTGGAGTTTTTGCTGGTGATCTTGTAGTAGCCCTTGATCTGAGGTGGAAAGTGAGGGGGCGTGTGGTGGGTGGGTGTTGTGTGGTGGGAAGTGGGGTGGGTCGGGAGGACAGAATGCCGTCAGAGGATGCGTAGTGAGCAGAGGGTGAGCGGCTGGGGTGCAGGGCGGGCGGTTGGGTGCGCCATGAGGCTGGTGGTGATCTTGCTGGTGATCTTGTAGTGGCCTCTGGTCTGTGGGTGGAAAGTGAGGGGGCGTGGGGTGGGGGGACATTTGAGCACGTCATCAGAGGTTGTGAGCTGGGTGGGTGGCTGGGGTGCATGGCGGCGGTTGGGGTGCGTGTGTTTGATGGGGGAGGCAAGTGTGGGGAGGGTGCGCACGCACGCACGCACGCACCCCCCCCTCAACGTGCCCTCAACGCCAACCAAGCAAGGCAGAGACACAACACCCACGCGCACCCACCAGCCCGGCGCTGTTGGCCAACGTCGCGCCCGGAACGTTGCACTCGTCGTTGTCGGTCGCCGAGTACCCGTACACGCTCTCCTTGCGCAGGCGGTTGTTCTTGGCATAGCGCAGCGCCTCGCTGACGTAGCCGCCAGAGCACGCCCAGCTCGAGTATCCGTGCCACACATCGGCGCAGTCGACAATCTGCTCCTCGCTGCGTGTGGGTGTGGGTGGGTGGGGGGCGTATGTGTGCGTGTGTGTGTATGCACGTGGTTTGTGTGCGGTCGACGATCTGCTCCTCGCTGCGTGTGTGTGTGTGTGTGTGTGTGTGTGTGTGTGTGAGAGTGAATGAGTATGTGAGTGTGTGTGTGTGTGTGCGTGTATGTTTTTACAGGTTTCACACGTACGCGCCCGGAGGACCCCGGGGCGTGTGTGTGTGTGTGTGTGTGTGTGAGAGTGAATGAGTGTGTGAGTGTGAGTGTGAGTGTGTGTGTGTGTGTGTGTGCACGTGGTTTACTGGTTTAACACGTACGCGCCCGGAGGACCCCGGGGCGTGAGTCAAGGCCTAGACTACACGTCTAGGGGGGCTCTACTAGGAGGGCCCGCAAGGCCACGCAGCGCGCCAGCCTACCAGTGTGTGCGCGTGCGTGTTGCAGCATGCGCTGTGGGGAGTCTTGGGCATCTGCTCTCAACCTGCACGCAAAACGCATGTACACACGCACGCGCACGCACCTGAGGTCGTAGGTGGTGCCGGTCCTGATCTTGAACAGCGACTCGATCGCGGCGGCGGCGGCAAACGCCCAGCATGAGCCGCACGCGCCCTGGTTGCGCACTGGAGTCATGTAGCCCAGGCTCTTCCAGTCCCACGAGGTGGGCGCCCACAGCAGGGAGCGGCGCCCGCCCGTCCTGGCGGCAAACGTCTTGCCGGAGGCGTCGAGGGCGATGGGCTCGGTGTCGATCAACTTCTTGCCGGCGATGTCGAGAATGGGCTCGGGGTCGATCGTCGCGGGGTCGGTGTCGTCGGCCTCGTTGAGGATGGGCTCCGGGTCGATGTCGGCGTCGTCGGCGTACTTGGGCGGCAGCCGGTCGGTGGCGTCGGTGTTGTTGTCGCCGATGTCCTCGTCAAAGCGTGCGCGCAGGCGCTCGGCAAACTGCTCAAACTTGAGAGCTGAGTACTCGTTGAAGCCGGCCTGGGTAGGTGAGGGGAGTATCATGTGTGTGTTAGGAGGGAGCGGTGTGAGTGTGTGTGTGTGTGCGTCACAGCCTGCTCCATGTGTTTGTTGCGTGTGTGATGCGCACGCACGCGTGCGCACCCGCGTGTGGATCCCAGTGTGTTGTTGCGTGCACGTCGTGTGACGGTGCCTCCTACCGTCCACTCCATCTCCTTCTCTGAGTTGAGGCGGAGGACCTCCTTCGCGTTGGACTGGAAGATCTCGAGTCGCGTCGACCACTCCTTCTCTGGAACGTTGACCTTGAAGGTCTGAATCCACGCGACAAACGCCTCCTTGGGGGTGGCCTGTGGGGGGTGGGGGCAAAGGAGCGTGTGTGTGTGTGTGTGTGTGTGTATGTGAGTACTAGTGGTCGGTGGGCTGGTGAGAGTGCAAGAGGTACCTCGCGGTAGGAAGGCAACACAGCGAGGGGGTGAAGCTGCGAGTCGCGTCGGTTGCACACACGCTCTAGTGCTGCCGCTCAGTGGCCCTACCAGGATGCGCTTGACCTCCTCCACAGCGTGGGCGTTGTCCTTGTAGCCGCTGAACATGAAGGCCACGTCGCGCGTGGTCTGGTGCAGCTCGCGCGTGGCGGTCGCGCCGCTCAGCATGGCCGCGAGGGCCAGCAGCAGGAGGGGGGCACCAGGGGGGCGTCTGAGGACTGGTGCCATCATGGTGGCCTTGGAGTTGTAGAGTGGGGGAGCTGTAGAGAGCGGGTAGAGAGATCACTGCAGAGCAGTTGAGCGTCTGCAGCAGCAGACAGCTGTGGGGGACAGGGAAGAGTTCTGGGGGTCAGAGGCAGCAGCAGGGCAGTAAGCAATATTTTGTTGTGCCGAAGTGAGCCGCGCGGGGGCTATTTATACTGTGTGGAGCGTTCGCTGCTCGCGGCATACCAGTTCCACCTTCCTCCGGCTTCGCGGAGAAGGTCGGCTTGAAACCAGCGCCGACAGCTCCTCCCGCGGCCCCCGACACGCAGCATGCACCTGATAACAAGCAGCTCGCGATGCTGTTGGGGTTGTAAGAGGGGGCATTTGGGGGTAAAACCCAGGGTACAGTCGTCTCGAGGTGACCAACAGGCCGCGGCCCCACTTGACACGCGGCCTCTCGTTTGGCACGCGCTGCGACCGCGACGCGTGTCAGCCCCTATCTCTAAGCTAGCCAGTACGCTAGCAAGCCACCTTCCAACACTGGGTTTGATGACTCACAAGGTTCGATCAGGCATGAATGCCAGGCACCTCACATCTCTGCGGCTACGCTTCACTTCTAGCTAGGAGGAGGGTCGCTTGGAGCACTGCCGCAACACTATCGCAAGCTCAACACGTGTCACGCCTTCCCCTTCCCCCGCCGCTGCACCGCCGTGCCAGAGCTCGCACCCGCGGCGGCACCAGTAGACATGCCGCGAGCGCCGCCAGCGGTGCCGGCTAGCGCTGCTCCACCTTGCGCCGTCGCTGCCGCCTCTGCTGCCCCGCCCGCCCGCGCACCGCCGCCGCCGCCTCCTCCCCCGCCGCGCGCACACGCAGCCCGCGCGACGGCGTCGTGTGCGGCCTGCAGGTGCCGCTCCCAGAACACGACCGCGTGCAGGTTGGCATACAGCCCGCGCGCATACGCGTTCGCCGGCAGCACCACCTTGACGCCCCTCGGCCCGCCGTAAAACGGCACGCACGACAGCGCGCGCGACAGCCACCCGCCGCCGGCGGCGCTGCTGCTGCCTCTACTGCCGCGCACACCGTCCGCGCCCGCCGCCGTCGCCGCAGCAGCGGCAGCAGCCTCCTCTGCCTCTTCAGCCTCGGCAAGCAGCAGCAGCTTCTGGCCAAGCAGGCGCCGGTGGAGGTCCATCCAGCGGAACACCTCGTACTGCGTCTTGCCCTGGGTTTGTGTGGGGTGTGCGTTGTGGTCATTTGTCGGTCTGTCGGACGTCTATGTTGGTGTATGATGATGATGGATGTTGCAGTCAGGGACACCTCAAAGTGGCTTAGGGACACCTCAAAGTGGCTTAGGGACACCTCAAAGCGGCTTAGGGACACCTCAAAGCGGCTGGGCGTGCGTGGCAGGGTGTGGCAGCTCGACCAGCGGAACACCTCTTGGCCTGCGTTTGTGTGGGCGTGCGTGCGTGTGTGGGTGTGCGTGCGAGCCAGCCGCCGGTGCAGCTCGGCCGAGCGACATGCCTCGTACAACATCTTGTCCTGTAGGAGGAGGGGGGGCAAATTGTCTCGCCGGGGCAAATTGTCTCACTTGTCCACTCCTAGTTAGGTAAAGGGTTTGGGGCTACGCAGCTGCGCCTGTGGAGGTCTGTCCAGAGGCACACGCATTGGTACAGCGCAGGAAGCAGTCTAACAGAACGGTCGACAGAAGCAGGCAGAGCACCAACATACGCACACACACACACACGTACACACACAAACACACACACACGCACACACGGCCCATGCTGTCTCATGCATTCTATACCTGTGCAATGAGGTAGAGCTGGTAGCCAAGGAAGCACTCGACCAGCACGGTCGACAACAGGAGGAAGACCGTGAGGGAGCCCGCAACTGGGTACATCTTGAGAATCCATTCGACCACCTGGCGCGCGTGTGCGTGTGTGCGTGTGTGCATTTGAGAGTGTGAACGCGTGTGTGTGAGGGGTGGGTGGGTGAGTTGGGGGAGGCTTGCGTGTGTGTATGTATGCATGTGTGTGTCCGTGGTGTCCTTAAGGAAACCGAGAATGTCCTATTTCCCCCCGCAGCATTGGAGGGATCATGCCCAATTGCCCGCGGGAAAGTGTGGAAAGTGTAGAAGTTATACATTTTGGAGACAAATTCCCGCGATTCGCCCCGCAGTTTCACCCCGAATATTGCGGATCCCCGCTGCGAGGGCGCTAAGGACACCACTGGTGTGTGTGTGCATTCTTGAGTTGGGTGTGTCTTGAACGCGCTGGAAGCCCGCCTCACGAGGCAGCTCCCTCATTCCCACGCCCAGACGGTGCGATGCGCACATGTACACTGTCACTGTTGTCCAGCGTTAAGGGTTTAGGGTTTAGGGTTTTTAAAACCCTTAAACGTGACGCTAAACGTGACCCCGGACGGTATCTCCAATCACAGTGCCTGTGAGCCCCCCCCCCTGCCCTGCCCCGCCGCATGCACCTGCTCCTGGATCCGTGGTGACTTTCTTGCTCAGGAGGTAAGTGCATCCGTGCACCGTAGGCGCCACACGACCTGTTTCAGATTTGTGTTTTGGGGTTTGGCGCCAAACCATGCACTTTGGGTACATGCTAGCCTGAGAAGAGCCTTAAACCCTGAATATTTAGCCCTGATGATGGATAGATTGTACAGTCTGTGTGTGACACCAGTAACGATGTATTAGACATGTGTCGGCGCTAGCGCCCGACACCTGAAACGCAGTTTCCCCTAAACCCTAAACCCTTACCCCTATACCCTTACCCCTAAACCCTTACACCCTAAACTGTCTCTCACACGTCGCGCCGCACACCACCCACCCGGACCTTCTTCCTGACCAGGTCCACCTTCTTCCTAGCTTCTACCTAGCTCCTCTTCCCACCTTGGCAGGCTTTGTGCGTATCGACACCGCCACTCTGGTCGCCCAGTCCATCACATGCTCGATCAGGTCCACCTTCTTCCCACCTTCTACCTAACTTCCACCTAGCCTCTACCTAGCTCCTGTTCCCACCTTGGCAGGCTTTGTGCGACACCGACTCTCCAGTCGCCCAGTCTATCACATTCGTAACCAGATCCACCTTCTCCCTACTTTCCACCTAGCTGCCACCTGGCTTCTACCTAGCTCCTCTTCCCACCTTGGCAGGCTTTGTGCGTATCGACACTGACTCTCCAGTCGCCCAGTCCATGACGCGGCGCGACAGCACGCGGTGGCGCGCCACCTCGCCTGCCTGCGTGCACGGTTGGTTGGATTGTTCGCTCAAGAAGGTTGCAGGTAGAGGGTTGAGCGGCGCGGCAGCACGCAGTGGCGCGCCACCTCGCCCGCCTGCGTGCGTGGTTGGTTGGATTGTCAGTTATCTGCCTGGCATTGATTTGATTGTCAGTTGGAGTTGGTTGTTGGTTGGTTGTTGCACTCCATGACGCGTCGCGACAGCACGCGGTGGCGCGCCACCTCGCCTGCCTGCGTGCACAGTTGGTTGGATTGTTATTTGGCTTCAAAGATGATCAGATGATGATGTTTCACAATTTTACAATTTGCGATTTCGCGTTCTTTTAGTGGACGAAAGTAGGGTTCAAGAGAGGACCTTCGATATTACAGGAGCCGCATTGAAGTGTCTCGGGCCGTAACAAAATCTTAGTTTCAGATTGCAGCGATTTCGAAACTCAGTTCGAAATCGCAAAACTGAGGTTTCAGTTTTGGTGACACACATCTATGCGGCTCCCGTAATTGTTGGGGTCGGTTGTTTGCCTGCCGACAATAGGATTTGCAGGCGTGATGATGGTGGCTTTCACAGTCGTGTGTGCCACACCAGCAGGCAGCATATTCGACCTTGCTCGGCGTGTAGCGCCCGAGCACTACAGACTGGTGGCTGGCTACTCGTGGAGTGGGGGTCTAGTGGGTGGGGCTGGACCTAGACGCTGTATCACCTAGATGCTCTATTCTGGACATTATGATGATGATGGATATTACAGTCTGTGTGACACCAGTAATGATGTATAATAATGATGTAAATACATAATAAATAATATTATAGACATTACAGGAGTAAGGCGACGGATCGGAGTGAAATGGTGGAGTGGCCCCTACCAGTACTGCGAGCGCGAGCAGCGTCCCATACAGCGCCATGAAGATGTTGGCGAGCAGAAAGAGCAGGAACAGACGCAAGTTGGCGAGCCCAACGCAGTTGTTGATCCAGCCGCTGAGGGGGGGGGGCAGAGAAGCACACGGGGGGAAGGCAGGGTTGGGTTGAGGTTATAGGCGGGTTTTAGTTAGGGGGGCAGGGTTTAGGGTAACGGTAAACCCTGGAAGAGCAACAAGAGGAAAACGACCAACAGTTGATCTTGATCCTGACGCTGTAGGGACGGGTGGGTGCAGCAGGAGGGGGAAAAGGCAGGATTGGGTTCAGTGTGTAGGCAGGGTTGACGGAGCAGGGTTCAGTAGGGTTGAGGGTACACCCTCAGCAGGAGGAACAGAAACAGGCGCAGGTTGGTGAGCCCAACGCAGTAGTTGATCCAGCCGCGGAGAGGGAGGGCAGAGGAGCACACGGGGCAAGCAGGTAGGCGTGAGCAGGAAGCAAGGCGGCAAGAAGACACGTGAGCCGGCAGGAGTAGGTGTGTGTGTGGGAGGGGGCAAACGCAGTTGTTGATCCAGCCAGGGGGAGAAGCAGAGGGGCAGACGGAGGCAAGCAGGTACGCGTGAGCAGGAAGCAAGGCGGCAAGAAGACATGTGAACCAGCAGGGAGAGGTGGAAGCGTGGGTGGGTGGGGGGGGGCAAACACAGTTGTTGATCCAGCCGCTGGAAGGGTTGAGGGGGGTGCACGGGGACAGGGAGGCAGGGTTTGTGTGAGCGAGCAGGAAGAGCAGGACCAGATGGATGGTTGGCGAGCCAAACGCACTTGTTGATCCAGCAGCTGAGGGGAGGGCAGAGGAGCAAACGGGGGCAGGACAGGGTTGGCGTGAGCTTAGTGATGTCCTTTTCGGCTTTACACAGCCATTTGGCTGTATCCCGGCTGTGCTTTGACCTTAAACAGAGCCAACCCTATTCAGTGGCTTGGTAGTCTGACAAGCCTGCCAGACAGAGCCCGTCAAGAGCTATCGAATGGCCTAAATATGAGGACAAACGGTCAACGGGAGGTCAACGGTCAACGCGGTCAAAGCAAAATCCGGCTGTGAAAAAAACAATTAAAATCAGGGGCTCGATAAACGGAGGCGCGTTCTCGTCGCCGAGCCCTGGACCCAGCAATGCGGCGCTGCTGGTGACGAGGATCTCCGTGCCGCTGACGAGCGGGGTAAAATACGACTGGCCCGGCTCGTGCTAGACTGCCCCTCGGTGGAACACTTCAGGAGCGGCTTGCCCGGCGCTGCCATGGCTTGGCGAGTAGCCGCGGCGCTGCCGCGGCCTGTGCTGGGAGACGGCCCTTATCCTCCCCCCATGCAGGACGCCATGCGGCACCGATCTTGACGAGTTGATTGACGAGCGGAGGAGCTGGCGCCCGTCAATGCATGCTGGACATTGGTCAAGATGGCTGCCCGTGGAGGCGGGCTACCATCACGGCTTCAGCGGTGGCGACCGCCGAGGCAACACAGAGTAAATCCGCTTCACCAATCGCAGCGTTCGTCACCGCGCTCATCCTCGGGGTCGCTCGTCTGCCGGTGACTGGCGTTGGAAGGTCTTCAGGCAGCCTCCATGACAACTCTGTCGTCCATGCACCCCTGGAGGGTGGGACCTGGCCATGCATGAGGCATGGGGCGCCGGCTGAGCCCCATGCAAACGAGAGCTGGACAGCCATGCACTGCCAGGCGGGGACCGTTCCAGTCAGCGCCAGTCGGCTCTGCCGGCTTGACTGGCCACAAGGCCACTACTGTGACCCTGAGGAAGGTCCTCTCCTATATGCTCCTTGCCAGACATGTCTCTCAGAGACCGCTGTTTGGGGTAGTCTAGCCGGCGGGAGCGGTAGTCTATCGGCCGGGAGCCGGCGGTACTCTAGTACTTAAGTGTGCTGGAGTATCGGCGGGTGTCTCTAGTAGAAGAGTAGCCTGCTTAGCTGGAAACCCCGTGTTACTGTTACTGTGTGTGCGTAGAGGGGGGGAGGTAGAGTGCCGGGGGGGGGGGGGCTTGTTTTGCTGCCTGATGAGATTGGCAACTGCGGGCGGATGAAGACGCTGGACGTGCGGTGAGGAGTGTCTGTGGTTTAAGAAATCGTGTGCGTGTGTGTGTGAGAGAGGGGGAGGAGAAAGAGTGGGTTGGTGGGTGGGTGCGTGGTTAGGTGGGTGGGCGTAAGAGTGTTTCTGTTTAGGGGGGATGCGCTGGTTTTGCTGCCCAATGAGATTGCAACTGCTCGCGCGGATGACGACGCTCGACGTGTGGTGAGGCATGTCTGTGGTTTTAGAAATTGTGTGCGTGTGCGGGGGGGTGGTCAGAGTGTGGGGGGTGGGGGGGAGGAGAGTGTGTGTGTTTTTTGGAGGGGGGGCTAGTTTCGCTGCCCGATGAGATTGGCAACTACGGGCGGATGAAGACGCTGGACGTGCGGTGAGGAGTGTCTGTGGTTTAAGAAATTTTGTGCGTGTGTGTGTGTGTGAGGGGGGGGGATAAGAGTGTGTGCGGTGAGTGTTCGTGGTTGGCGGCCCACAGGGGTGGCGGGGGTGGTGTGTGTGTGCAGAGAGGGGGGAGGGGGGTGCACTGGTTTCGCTGCTTGATGATGTCGGCAACTGCTCGCGGATGAAGTCGCTCGACGCGCGGTGCGGTGAGGCGTGTTTGTGATTGGCGCTTGAAACGGCATAATCAATAATAATAATAATCAATAATACTGTACAGGGCCTGTGCCTTGGCGAATATGTATTGTTTTTGACGCCCCCGCGAAGCTGAAAACGATTTACAACTCGCGAAAACCGCAATTTTGGACGTCAAATCGACTGAAATCGGGAAAAAAACAGCGGAGCGATTTAACAATGATTGTTTCGACCCCCCCGAGAAGGCTCAGGCCCTGTACGGTAACAATCAAGCATCAAATAAAAAAGGCTTGCGCCCCACTGTCACCCGCAGCAACAGCCGCCTCACGGAGCTGCCCCTAGCTAGGCCTGTGCGACCTGGACTTGGGGCTGCTTGTTACACGTGTTGCTATACATAAAATTGTCAGGGTTTTCAAATTTTCAAATTGCATGCTTTTTTTAATAAACAAACAAAACATTAAAACAATGCTGCTACCACCGCGCCACCCATAGCAACAACCGCCTCACGGAGCTGCCGCTAGGTCTGTGCGACCTGGACCTGGGGCTGCTCGATCTGCAGAACAACGATCTGAGAACGCTGCCGCCGCAGGTGTGTGTGTGGGTGTGTGGGGGCTGTGTGTGTGGGTGTGTGTGTGTGCGTGTGTGTGTGTGTGTGTGTGTGTGCTGGAGCGGTTATGTCCATTTGTGCCTTTGATTCTCAACAAACACACTCACGACCCCCCCCCCCCCAAAACACAAACGGGCGTGCACGCAAAGTTTGTGTCACAAACACAAACAAACCACACACAAACACACACACACACACACACACGCAAACACACGCACACACACACACGCAAACACACACACACACACACTCGCGCACACTGCCGCAGCTGGATCGCAGGACGACGCTTCGTTCAATGCCGCACTGGAGGGCACCCCCCCAAAGCTCATTCCCTCCACACCCCTGAAGCTCATTCCCTCAATCCCCCCCAAGCTCATTCCCTCAAGCCTCCCCCAAGCTCACTCCCTTAAACCCCCAAACGCTCAAACACTCCAACACTCCAACACTCAATACCCTCGAACCCTAAACCCTAAACCGCAGCTGGCTTGCATGACGACGCTCAGTTCAATGCCACTGGAGGGCAACCCCTGAAGCTCCCCCTCCCTCCATCAAGCTCACTCATTCCCTCAAGCTCACCCCCATCAAGCTCATTCCCTCACCCCCCCATCAAGCTCACTCCCTCATTCCCTCAAGCCCCTCATTCCCTCCTCCCCAACGTCACTCCCTCAAACCCTCAACCCTAAACCACAGCTGGCTCGCATGACAATGCTCCGTTCAATGCCGCTGGAGGGCAACCCCTGAAGCTCCCCCTCCCCCATCAGTAACAGTAACACGGGGTTTCCAGCTAAGCAGGCTACTCTTCTCCCCCATCAAGCTCACTCATTCCCTCAAGCCCCCCCCCATCAAGCTCTCTCCCTCATTCCCTCAAGCCTCCCCAACCTCACTCCCTCAAACCCCTAAACCCTCAACCCTAAACTGCAGCTGGCTCGCATAACGACGCTCCGTTCAATGCCGCTGGAGGGCAACCCCCTGAAGCAGATTCGGCGGGAGGTGGTGGCAGGTGTGGAAGGGGTTGTGTCTGGTCGATGGTGTAGTGTGGGTGTTGTTGTGTGGGTGTAGGGAGGGGCAGGGTTTGGTTGATGCCGCTGGAGGTCAGCCCCTAAAGCAGATTCGGCGGGAGGTGGTGGAAGGTGCGCCAGCGGGCTGTGGGTGTGTGTGCGTGTGTTGTGTGTGTTGTCGACGTCATAGTTCGACGGATGCCTTTGATGTGTATGCCGGAGGAGGGACAGAGCCCCCCTACACACACACACGTGCGCATGCACGCACACACACACACACACACACACTCACACCACACACACACACCAGGCCCCATCAGCGGACTCATGAAGTTCCTGGAATCGCGTATGCCGGAGGAGGGTCAGAGCCGCGCGCCGGGGCGCGCAGGCGTGACGGCGGCCCAGGTGTGACTTGGTGGGGAGGGGGTCCATGCTGGGGGGCTCCATGCTGGGGGGGGGGGCTGGAGCGGTAGAACCTAAGCCCTAAACCTTAAACCCTTGATCTTAGTTAAACCCGGAACCCTAGTTTAGGGTTCAGGGTTTAACTAAGATAAAGGGTTTAAGGTTTATATGGTCTAGGGTTTCTAAACCCTAGACCATATAACCCTAAACGACGAAGGGTGTGTGTGTGTGACGACATGACAGCGACGAGGTGGGACTTTGGGGGGGGGGGGGAGGGGAGGCGTGGGGGGAATGAAGAAGGACACGAGGGGTTGGGGGAAGAAGTACGAAAGGCGCATGCCGTAGGATGGACCTACACATGTGCCGCAGCGCGCGCGCGGGCGTGACGGCTGCTCAGGTGTGCGGGGGGGAGGTTACGGTGTAGGGCGGAAATCCTGAAACTCTAAGCCCTGAAACCCTAAATATGGAATCGGGGGGGGAGGGGCGTGACGGCGTGACAGCGGGTCAGGTGGGACGTTGTAAAGGGTGAGGTTGGGGTTTAGGGCGGACAACCTACAAACAATTGCGATCCCTGAACCCTGGAAACCTTAAACCCTTGAACCCTTAACATCGAAGGGGAAGGGGAGGGGCGTGACGGCGTGACGGCGGCTCAGGTGGAAGTTGTTTTGGGGGGGGGGAGGAAGAGGGGAGGGAAGCTGGGAGGGGAGGAGAGAAGGGGAGGACTGGTGGGGTCAGGGGAAGAAGCACGAAAGGCGCATGCCGTGTGAGGGACAGAGCCGCGTGCCAGGGTACGCGGGCGTAACGGCAACTCAGGTAAGACTTTGGAGGGGGAGGGGGGGCTAAAACCCTGAACCTTGAAACCCTGAAACCTATAAATGCTGAACACGTAAACCCTCAACGTCGAAGGGGGAGAGGAGGGGCGCGCGGGGCGCGACGGCGGCCCAGGTAGGACTTTTGGGGGTGGGGAGGGGGGAGCGGGGAGGCGAGGGGAGGGAGGGGGGGAGAGGAAGGGGGGAGCCCAAATCACGTACCCCACGCCAACATTTAGTGCGGGTGTTGTTTGCCTCAGCGGAGACGTCTGCCTCAGCGGAAACGTCTTTGGGAATGACGAGGCTGCATTTCATCCAGTGTTTCCGGTAGCCAACCCGCAACCCGACAAAGTGCACTTTCGGGTTGAGATTGGCCTCTTCGGGCTGGCGAGTCGGGTTGAGATTGCGTGAATTTCGACCCGAAAAGTGTGAAAATCGAGATTTCACACTTTTCCTCAAAACAATCGCCTTTGGTTGGGTTGAGATTGGCTAAACGAGCGCCAGGCCCGGGTTGAGCCAACATTTCCCCAAAATCCTTAACGCAACCACTGATGGCATCGCAACCTCGACCCTAGCTTCACCCCCAGCCCCAGTGCCCACCACCCGCCACCCGCCACACTTCACACCACGCCCACACACGTGCAGGCCGCGCAGACTGCCGTGCGCAGCGGCAACGTGTTAGGAAAGGACCAACACACGGACCCCTGACTCCACCCCCTCAAACTCACGCCCCAAACCCTAGCTTCTCCCCCAGCCCGAGTGCCCACCAACCATCACACCACCACAAACACACACACACAAATGCAGGCCGCGCAGACTGCGGTACGCAGCGGTAACGTCTTCGGAAAGGACGAGGGCGCGATGGCAGCCGACGCTATTCGGATGATCAGGTGTGGTGTGTGTGTGTGTGTGTGTGGCCCCAAACACAAAACCCTTGACCTTTGACATGATGATGGATGTTACAGTGACACGACCTGTAGCCTGTAACCACTGTGTGTGGGGGGGGGGGAGGCTCACTCAGGGGGGCACGCTGCGTGCGCACGCTGCGTGTGGGCTCAACGACCTTGCGGCTCTTGCCACCCCCACCCCTGCCCCCTGCGCCCCTCATACAAACACCCCAAACGCCTCACTAAAGCCCACCTCGCTCTTCCCCCCCCCCCCTTCACACACACACACACAGCCTGAACACGGCAGCTGCACAGCAGCAACTGGCAACAGGCAACACACACACACACACACACACACACACACACCACAAACGCCTCTAATATCCCCCCCCCCCATAACCACACACACAGCCTGAACGCGGCAGCTGCTCAGCAGGCGGCGGCGTACAGCGGCGGAGGGGGGCAGTACGGCCAGCAACAGCCGCAACAGGTTGGTGATTCTCCCTACCACATTCACAACGCCTGAGGCGGCGCCTCAGGCGTCCCATTCACTTGCGCGGATCAGGCGGCGCCTCAGGCGCTCCGAACGCCTGAGGCGCCGCCTGAGGCGCACCCACGATCGCCTCCGGCGTCGCCTTAGGCGTTATCGAAACCGCCTCAGGCGCCACCCCGACCGCCTCAGGCGCCCACCACCGCCTGAGGCGCACCCCGGACCGTCTCAGACGGTGTGACGGCATTCACTTGAGCGGATAAGACGTTGGTATTTTGGTAGGGTCCCTGCCTGCCTCCAAGCCTCGAGGCTTCCCTGCCTCTCTGTTCGTCACCCATCATCACAGCAACAACAACACCAACCATGCTTCCCTACCATGCGGAAAAGGGGGAGGATGGTGCGACCAGCAACAGCCGCAACAGGAGTGACTCTCTGTCTCCCCTCTGCCTCTCAGCCTGTCTGCTTTTCTGCCCTTCACCCATCCCCATCGTCTTCGCCGTTATGTCTCTCGCACCACACAAGCCTCACCGCCAAGTGTGTGTGTGGGCCAGCAACAGCCGCAACAGGTTGACAAGATTGTCTACCTCACTCTCGGCATGTCGGCCAATTTCTCTGCCGCTTTGCCGTTCTGCCTCTCTGCCTTCCTCTGCCTCTCTGCCTCTCTGTCTCTCTGCCTCTCTGCCTTCCTGCCTTCCTCTGCCTCCTTCTCTGCCTCTGCCTGTCTGCCTCTCTGACTTCCACTGCCTCTCTGCCTTCCTGCCTTCCTCTGCCTCCCTCTCTGCCTCTGCCTGTCTGCCTCTCTGCCTCTCTGCCTCTCTGACTTCCTCTGTCTCTCTGCCTTCCTGCCTTCCTCTGCCTCCCTCTCTGCCTCTGCCTGTCTGCCTCTCTGCCTCTCAGCCTCTCTACCTCTCTGCCTCTCTACCTCTCTGCCTCTCTGCCTTCCTCTGCCTCTCTACCTTCCTGCCTTCCTCTGCCTCTCTCTCTGCCTCTGCCTGTCTGCCTCTCTGTCTCTCTGCCTCTCTGCCTCTCTGACTTCCTCTGCCTCTCTGCCTTCCTGCCTTCCTCTGCCTCCTTCTCTGCCTCTGCCTGTCTGCCTCTCTGACTTCCACTGCCTCTCTGCCTTCCTGCCTTCCTCTGCCTCCCTCTCTGCCTCTGCCTGTCTGCCTCTCTGCCTCTCTGCCTCTCTGACTTCCTCTGTCTCTCTGCCTTCCTGCCTTCCTCTGCCTCCCTCTCTGCCTCTGCCTGTCTGCCTCTCTGCCTCTCAGCCTCTCTACCTCTCTGCCTCTCTACCTCTCTGCCTCTCTGCCTTCCTCTGCCTCTCTACCTTCCTGCCTTCCTCTGCCTCTCTCTTTGCCTCTGCCTGTCTGCCTCTCTATCTCTCTGCCTCTCTGCCTCTCTGACTTCCTCTGCCTCTCTGCCTTTCTGCCTTCCTCTGCCTCCCTCTCTGCCTCTGCCTGTCTGCCTCTCTGCCTTTCTGCCTCTCTGCCTGCCTCTGCCTTCCTCTGCCTCTCTGCCTTCCTGCCTTTCTCTGCCTCCTTCTCTACCTCTGCCTGTCTGCCTCTCTGACTTCCTCTGCCTCTCTGCCTTCTTGCCTACCTCTGCCTCCCTCTCTGCCTCTGCCTGTCTGCCTGTCTACCTCTCTGGCTCTCTGCATTCCTCTGCCTCTCTGCCTTCCTGCCTTTCTCTGCCTCCCTCTCTGCCTGTGCCTGTCTGCCTCTCTGCCTCTCTGCCTCTCTGCCTTTCTCTGCCTTCCTGCCTTCCTCCGCCTCCCTCTCTGCCTCTGCCTGTCTGCCTCTCTGCCTCTCTGCCTCTCTGCCTTCCTCTGCCTTTCTGCCTTCCTGCCTTCCTCTGCCTCCCTCTCTGCCTCTGCCTGTCTGGCTCTCTACCTCTCTGCCTCTCTGACTTCCTCTGCCTCTCTGCCTTCCTGCCTTCCTCTGCCTCCCTCTCTGCCTCTGCTTGTCTGCCTCTCTACCTCTCTGCCTCTCTGCCTCTCTGCCTTCCTCTGGCTCTCTGCCTTCCTGCTTTCCTCTGCCTCCCTCTCTGCCGTTCTGCCTCTCTGCCTTCCTCTGCCTCTCTGCCTCTCCGTCTCTCTGCCTCTCTGCCTTCCTCTGCCTCTCTGCCTTCATGCCTTCCTTTGCCTCCCTCTCTGCCTCTGCCTGTCTGCCTCTCTGCCTCTCTGCCTTCCTCTGCCTCCCTGCCTTCCTGCCCTCCTCTGCCTCCCTCTCTGCCTCTGCCTGTCTGCCTCTCTGCCTCTCTGCCTCTCCTCCTTCCTCTGCCTCTCTGCCTTCCTGCGTTCCTCTGCCTCCCTCTCTGCCTCTGCCTATCTGCCTCTCTGCCTCTCTGCCTCTCTGCCTTCCTCTGCCATTCTGCCTTCCTGCCTTCCTCTGCCTCCCTCTCTGCCTCTGCCTGTCTGCCTCTCTACCTCTCTGCCTCTCTGCCTCTCTGCCTCTCTGCCTCTCTGTCTTTCTGCCTCTCTGCCTTGCTCTGCTTCTCTGCCTTCCTGCCTTCCTCTGCCTCCCTCTCTGCCTCTGCCTGTCTGCCTCTCTGCCTCTCTGCCTCTCCTCCTTCCTCTGCCTCTCTGCCTTCCTGCCTTCCTCTGCCTTCCTCTCTGCCTCTGCCTGTCTGCCTCTCTACCTCTCTGCCTCTCTGCCTTCCTCTGCCTCCCTGCCTTCCTGCCTTCCTCTGCCTCCCTCTCTGCCTCTGCCTATCTGCCTCTCTGCCTCTCTGCCTTCCTCTGCCTTTCTGCCTTCCTGCCTTCCTCTGCCTCCCTCTCTGCCTCTGCCTGACTGCCTCTCTACCTCATTGCCTCTGTGCCGCTCTTCCGCTCTGCCCCTCTCCCTCAGCCCCTCATCCCTCAGCACCACCATCGCCATCACCTTCACGTCTCTCGCACCACATGCCACTTCACGCACTCCCGTCTGGGGGGCATCTCTGCCTCTGTGCCTCTCTACCTCCCTCTCTTTCCATCATCTCCTCTCACATCACACCCACCTCACACCCACCTTTGCAGCAGCAACAGCACCAGCAGCAGCAACAGCAGCAGAACCAGCAGCAGTTGCAGGCGGGCAGCCCCGGACATGGCGGCTACGCTGGGGGCTACGCGCAGCAGCAGCAGCAGCAGCAGCAGCAGGGCCCAGGTGTGCAGCCGAGAGAGCAGCTGCCACACACAGAAATACGCACACACACACACACACACACACACGCACACACACAAACAAACAAACAAACAAACAAACAAACAAACAAACAATCTACTACACCATTTAAGGCACCCGACGGACTGTAAAATCGACCACAATCCTCACTCGGCGTTTTGGGCAGCGGCCAGAAGCTCTCTTTCAAGGGGGCTGGCCTAGAGCAGCTGACACACATGCACACAAACACAACACACACACACACACACGAATACGCCATCAAAGGCGTCCGACGGAATGTAAAATCGACCACACTCACGCTTGCACGCACACGCGCACAAACACACACACACACACCACACACACTCTCCTCACTCAGGCGTTGTTGGCGGCGGCCAGACGCTCTCTCTCAAGGGGGCTGGCCTCGAGCAGCTGCCCATGGAAGTGTGGCACGCGGCGCCCCTACTGGGGAAGCTCGACCTGAGTGGCAACATGCTGGCGGGGATGCCAGCGGGCGCGCTGGGTGAGTCGGCGTGAGGTCGGCGTGGGGCATCTCTCTCTCTCTCCCTTGCTCTCTCTATCTCCCTTGCTCTCTCTATTTCGCTCGCTCGCTCGCTCTTTCTTTCTGGTGCGGGCGGTGTGCGCGTGTGTGTGTGTGTGGGGGGATTTGTGTGGGGCAACGTGGGTGCGAGCGCTCGATTTCAGTGACAACATGCTGGCGGGGATGCCAGCGGGCGCGCTGGGTGAGTCGGCGTGGGGTCGGTGTGGGGCATCTCCCTCTCTCTCCCCCTTGCTCTCTTTCTCTCTCGCTTGCTGACTCGCTCGCTGGCTCACTCTTTCTCTCTCCCTCTCTCTCCCTTTCTCTCGCTCTCTCGCTCTTGCTCTTTCTTTCTCTCTGGTGGTTGCGGTGTATGTGTGTGTGTGGGGTGGGGGATTTGCATGTGGCAGTGTGGGTGCGAGCGCTCATCCTCAGTGGCAACATGCTGGCGGGGATGCCAGCAGGCGCGCTGGATGAGACGCTAACGACGGTGTTAAGAGGCAACGGTATTGAAAGCAGGCCATACAAGTCAAATTTGACAGCATACGCACACACACCCTCCTTGCGGCGCCCTTCACCTGGCAAGCCTCAACCTGTTGTAACCTTCCCCCCCCCCACACCTCCCCCCCCCACACACACATGCTCGCCCACCCACCACCCACCACCACACTCCCGCTCCCCCAGCACACACGATTTTCCTATTAGCCCCCTCACCCCTAAGCTTCGTGCAGCGCCCTTCACCGCCCTGACTAGCCACAACCCATCGCAGTCGCGCCCCCCCCCCCCCCACCCACCCTCCCCACCCCACCCCACACACACTCCCCCCACCCCACCCCACACTCCCCACGCCCTTACCATCCTCATCCTGTGACTCCCGCCTCCCACGTGTTGCAGCGCCCTTCACCGCCCTCACGAGCCTCAACCTTTCGCAGTCGTGTACCCCCCCCACACACACACACACCACACACGCCCCCACACACAAACACGCACGCACTCCACACACCACGCGCACTAACCGTCCTCCTCACGCCCCACCCTCCCCATTCTTGCAGCGCCCTTCACCGCCCTGTGACCAGACACTTCAACCACACTCTTCCACACACAGCAGACTCAATCGCCCTCTCCCCCCCCCCTTTCTCGCAGCGCCCTTAACCGCCCTGATCAGCCTCAATCTGTGTCACACACACACGTTCACACTCCAGACACTTCAACCACACTCCCCCACACACAGCACACTCAATCGCCCTCCCCACCCCCCACCCTTTCTCGCAGCTCCCTTCACCGCCCTGATCAGCCTCAACCTGTCACAGTCATGTCTGACGCAGTGGCCGCTGCCGGTGCAGCCGGGCCGCATGCACCAGCTGCAGGTGCGTCACCAACACACACACACACACACACACACAGACACACACTCAGACAAACATGAGCATGCACAAGCTGCAGTTGCGCGACCAAACACACACACACACACATACTCACTCAGACAAACATGAGCATGCACCAGCTGTGGTGCGTGACCAACACACACACACACATGCACACACACACACGCACACACACAGACACACACTCAGACAAACATGAGCATGCACAAGCTGCAGTTGCACGACCAAACGCACACACACACACACACATACTCACTCAGACAAACATGAGCATGCACCAGCTGTGGTGCGTGACCAACACACACACACACACACACATGCACACACACACACACACACACACAGACACACACACTCAGACAAACATGAGCATGCACCAGCTGCAGTTGCGCGACCAAACACACACACACACACACTCACTCAGACAAACATGAGCATGCACCAGCTGTGGTGCGTGACCAACACACACACACACACACACTCAGACAAACATGAGCATGCACCAGCTGCAGTTGCGCGACCAAACACACACACACACACACTCAGACAAACATGAGCATGCACCAGCTGTGGTGCGTGACCAACACACACACACACACACACACATGCACACACACACACATACACACTCAGACAAACATGAGCATTGACCAGCTGCAGTTGCTTGACCAAAACGACACACACACACATACACACACTCACTCAGACAAACATGAGCATGCACCAGCTGTGGTGTGTGACACACATTCACACACAAAACACACACACACACACATGGGCAGCATGGGCGTATGCACCAGCTGCAGGTGCATGACCAACGCACAGAGAGAGAGAGAAAGAGAGAGAGAGAGAGGGAGAGATAGGGAGAGATTGTTACAGAGAAGCAGAATTCGGTGGTTTGATGGCCTTGTTAATCACACACACACACACACTCCCCACACACACCCCAGGAGCCCATCCTGTCGCACAACCTGCACTTGATGCCGCCGCCCGCACCCTGTGCCGTGCTCGCACAAACACACACGCACACACACACACACACGCACACACACAAACAGACACACACAGACACACACACACACACACACTCAGAAAGAGAGAGAAAGAGAGAGAAAGGGAGAGAAAGGGAGAGAGAGAGATGCACACACACAAACACACACTAAGAGAGAGAGAGAGAGAGAGGCACACACGCACACACACACACACACACACCAGGAGCTCATCCTCTCACGCAACCGCGACCTGCGCTCGATGCCTCCGCCCGCACTCTGTGCCCTGCCCGGCCTCAGGACGCTCAACTTGTCGGGGACGCCAGCTGGCGCAGCACTGCTGTGCCCGGGGTCGCTCGCGTTTGCATGTGAGGGGGGGGGCTTGTATGTGTGTGTGTGTGTGTGTGTTTTGCACGAAAGCAGGGGGGGCTTGTGTGTGTGTGTGTGTGTGTGTGTGTGTGTGCTCAACATGTCGGGGACGCCAGCTGGCGCAGCGCTGCTGTGCCCTGGGTCGCTCGCGTATGCATGTGAGGGGTGTATGTGTGTGTGTGCGTGTGTGCATATGTGTGTGTGTTTTTCACAAAAGCAGGGGGGGCTTGTGTGTGTGTGTTTGTGTGCTCAACATGTCGGGGACACCAGCTCGCGCGGCGCTGCTGTGCCCGGGGTCGCTCACGTATGCACGTTAGGACCGGTTCAGGTCTAGTTCTTCTGTATAATAATAACACGCGTGTTTTTAGTTGTGTTAGTGGTGTTGGGGGGTGACGCCAGCTGGCGCAGCGCTGCTGT
>VFSX01000045.1:30000-55000 GCA_016618255.1 Chlamydomonas sp. UWO 241
TTGCTACTGGTGCCATCCCTTCACTGGTGCAACTGCTTGTGCCGGGTTCTCCAGCTGCGGAACATGCTGAAGCAACACTTTGGATCTTGCCAAGAATGCTGAAAATGTGACCAGCATTGTAGCTGCAGGTGCCATCCCTCCACTGGTACAGCTTCTGCGGCCTGGCTCAACAGCTCGCGTGCAGGAGTATGCAGCAGGAGCACTTTCCAACCTTGCTGTGGACGATGCGATTGCGGCATCCCTTGCTGCTGCCGGTGCCATCCCTCCACTGGTGCAGCTAATGGGGCCCGCCTCTATCCATGCTGCAGCAGCACTGTGGTTCCTTGCCAAGAACGCTGAGAATGCGGCCAGCATTGCAGCTAACGGTGCCATCCCTCCATTGATACAGCTTCTGCGGCCTGGCTCTACAGCTGAGGTGCAGAGGATTGTAGCACTGGTGCTGAAAGCACTCCACATCAACCCCATCAACCGTGCCACCATTACCGCTGCAGCCACTGCTGCTAACGTGCTGCCGGAGATGGAGGGGCTGGGTCTTTGCTGACGACCGCAACAGGCGAGACCTACACATTCCGCCTTTGTGTCCGATACCTAAGCACTGAACCCTGGCCATACACATCTGGAGTGTCCTCAGACGGCCTGTCGGCAGGCACTGGCGGCTTGTTATGCGTCGGTCGTGCTTGGTCAGGCCCCACACCCCCTTCCCCCGCCTACTCTCTTGAACCACATCCGGTGCAGGTAGGCGGTGTGCTGCAGCTAAGCGGCGTGCGTTCTCCTGCGTGCGCCTATCAGGCAGCTACATGGCAGCTACCAGACAGGCAGCAAGCATCAAGCCGACAGCAGGCAGCAGCCAAAAAGCGATCGGGACCCCCACAAATTCCATGTAAATCCCCGCCTCGCAAAGCTATGTACCGCCTATACAACAGCGCAGGCTGTACAAAGGTTGTTTAGTATGGAGGACCTTTGGGCGCGAGTTAACGCACACAATATAACAGACAAGAAGGGGGGGATATACCAGGGAGATCTGACGAGGCCAACAGCCCACCCAAAAGAACCACCACCGCTGAACGCGCATGCACACACGGCTGAGGGTGGCCTTGCTCGGCCCGTGCGTGCCGCAGCGGATGCCACTGCGGGTACCCTATTGTGGGGTGCCACACTTGCCGTGTGAACACGGTTGAAATAGCACCACTGCCTGCCCCCAAGCTCTCAGTTGTGAGTTCTGTACAGCCAGGGGTGCCGCACTTTAAGTTCTGGGAACACAGTTTAAAGAACGTGGCTGCAGGCCCCGAGCTCTGAGTTGTGTGACTTATGTAAACCCAGCACTTCTGTCTCTGTCTCCGTCTCTGTCACGAGAGGGTGCCTCAAAACGGTGGCTGTGACCGGGCTGGCTCGAGATGTGACAGGCCGAGCTAGACTGACACAGACATGTCATTATGAACGCTCTGCACTTAGTCAACAATGAGCCGGGGCCAGAACGCAGCCCGGTCCCCCCACGTCCTGTGACACAGGCCAGCAACAGTGCCTGTGTCAACGGCTCACTCGCCGAGCACAATGCTGTCGACCAGGCGCATGGTGCCAGTCCCGGTTCACCCGCCGCAAAGAGCCAGCCCCCTAGAACCATCGCTGACGCCTGGGCGTGTTCGGCTGTGTCAGCAGACTGGGGCAGGGGGTCCAACTACCATCACGTTACACACTCTGGCAAGTAAGGGGGGGGGGACGAGTGGGGCACGGGGGCCTCGGGGAGCAGGAAATATCCAATCAGATGTAATTTATGGATGATCTCTGGCGTTGCAGTACCGGTGGTGTGTAACGCGGCGTTCACACACTTGGTACGCGGGCAAAGAAGTGGGGTCCCTGAAAGGGTCTGGGCGTGGGGTTATTACAAAAAGTGTGTGCACGTGTGGCCAACGTTGTGGCATCATAGCCCAAGGATCCCAACTTGGATCCAACTGGCTCCTTTATTGTTGTCCCCCGCTGCCTGGCAGTCACACGTGAAGTCGGGTGCTCCACACAACACCCGGGGAGGTCAAGCCTTCTCATAGCAGGGAGGGCATCAAATAGCTCACGAGTGGCGGCCACAGCAGGTAGCTTAGTAGCTCTATGCCGCAGCAGTTACAGTTACATGGCATTCCAGCTAAGACAACACTAGTCCTAGTGCCACCGCCCTGTGAAGGACGATAGCCACCAGCCGGATACCTGCCGTCTAGACTACCGCTCCCGCCGGCTAGTTTAGACCCAAACAAGTCCCTGAGGGACATGTCTGGCAAGGAGCGTATAGGAAAGGACCGTCCTCCTCCTGGCCTTTGAGGCCAACCACAGCAGTGCCGCTCAATCACAGGGGCGGTTAGGCATCGTGTACGTGCCCCCCATTGCATGGAGAGCGGAGGGCAGGTGAATCGCTCACAAGTGGCGGCCACGGCAGGTGTCCGCATCAGAGCTCCGCTCCAATCACAGGTAGGGGCGGTAAGGGATCTTGTACATGCCGCACGTGCCCTTGGAGTTGGACGAGTTGATGAACTTGACGCGGATGTAGCCAGACTCACCCCAGCCGGTGCCCCAGCTGTTCTTGATGCGCCTGGCGAGGGGGGATGCCGGGCGCGAGGATGTGAGGTGGGTGCTGTGTCGTGTGCATAATAGGCGGGTGCAGAGAAAGGCACAGGCATGCGCACAACATCTCAACGGCCAGTTTTGTGTAGCACACACGACAGTAAAATCCACCAGCAGCAGCAGCAGCGCTAGTTCAGTGCTCAAGGGCCTCCGGCCCTTGTTAAAACACCCAAGACCCAAGACCTCAGCAGCAGCAGCAGCAGCAGCAGCAGCAGCAGCAGCCCCTCTCACCAGTACGAACCCTTGATGTATCCGACCGCGAGCATGGCGTGGTTGATTGACGTGCCGCACCCAGAGCCCGTGAAGATCCCGCTCGAGTAGAACTGGAACGCAGAGTTGACGTCGAAGTGGACGGTGGTGGGGCTGCGGTAGACGGACGCCATGAGACTGTTGGAGTTTTTGCTGGTGATCTTGTAGTAGCCCTTGATCTGAGGTGGAAAGTGAGGGGGCGTGTGGTGGGTGGGTGTTGTGTGGTGGGAAGTGGGGTGGGTCGGGAGGACAGAATGCCGTCAGAGGATGCGTAGTGAGCAGAGGGTGGGCGGCTGGGGTGCAGGGCGGGCGGTTGGGTGCGCCATGAGGCTGGTGGTGATCTTGCTGGTGATCTTGTAGTGGCCTCTGGTCTGTGGGTGGAAAGTGAGGGGGCGTGGGGTGGGGGGACATTTGAGCACGTCATCAGAGGTTGTGAGCTGGGTGGGTGGCTGGGGTGCATGGCGGCGGTTGGGGTGCGTGTGTTTGATGGGGGAGGCAAGTGTGGGGAGGGTGCGCACGCACGCACGCACGCACCCCCCCCTCAACGTGCCCTCAACGCCAACCAAGCAAGGCAGAGACACAACACCCACGCGCACCCACCAGCCCGGCGCTGTTGGCCAACGTCGCGCCCGGAACGTTGCACTCGTCGTTGTCGGTCGCCGAGTACCCGTACACGCTCTCCTTGCGCAGGCGGTTGTTCTTGGCATAGCGCAGCGCCTCGCTGACGTAGCCGCCAGAGCACGCCCAGCTCGAGTATCCGTGCCACACATCGGCGCAGTCGACAATCTGCTCCTCGCTGCGTGTGGGTGTGGGTGGGTGGGGGGCGTATGTGTGCGTGTGTGTGTATGCACGTGGTTTGTGTGCGGTCGACGATCTGCTCCTCGCTGCGTGTGTGTGTGTGTGTGTGTGTGTGTGTGTGTGTGAGAGTGAATGAGTATGTGAGTGTGTGTGTGTGTGTGTGCGTGTATGTTTTTACAGGTTTCACACGTACGCGCCCGGAGGACCCCGGGGCGTGTGTGTGTGTGTGTGTGTGTGTGAGAGTGAATGAGTGTGTGAGTGTGAGTGTGAGTGTGTGTGTGTGTGTGTGCACGTGGTTTACTGGTTTAACACGTACGCGCCCGGAGGACCCCGGGGCGTGAGTCAAGGCCTAGACTACACGTCTAGGGGGGCTCTACTAGGAGGGCCCGCAAGGCCACGCAGCGCGCCAGCCTACCAGTGTGTGCGCGTGCGTGTTGCAGCATGCGCTGTGGGGAGTCTTGGGCATCTGCTCTCAACCTGCACGCAAAACGCATGTACACACGCACGCGCACGCACCTGAGGTCGTAGGTGGTGCCGGTCCTGATCTTGAACAGCGACTCAATCGCGGCGGCGGCGGCAAACGCCCAGCATGAGCCGCACGCGCCCTGGTTGCGCACTGGAGTCATGTAGCCCAGGCTCTTCCAGTCCCACGAGGTGGGCGCCCACAGCAGGGAGCGGCGCCCGCCCGTCCTGGCGGCAAACGTCTTGCCGGAGGCGTCGAGGGCGATGGGCTCGGTGTCGATCAACTTCTTGCCGGCGATGTCGAGAATGGGCTCGGGGTCGATCGTCGCGGGGTCGGTGTCGTCGGCCTCGTTGAGGATGGGCTCCGGGTCGATGTCGGCGTCGTCGGCGTACTTGGGCGGCAGCCGGTCGGTGGCGTCGGTGTTGTTGTCGCCGATGTCCTCGTCAAAGCGTGCGCGCAGGCGCTCGGCAAACTGCTCAAACTTGAGAGCTGAGTACTCGTTGAAGCCGGCCTGGGTAGGTGAGGGGAGTATCATGTGTGTGTTAGGAGGGAGCGGTGTGAGTGTGTGTGTGTGTGCGTCACAGCCTGCTCCATGTGTTTGTTGCGTGTGTGATGCGCACGCACGCGTGCGCACCCGCGTGTGGATCCCAGTGTGTTGTTGCGTGCACGTCGTGTGACGGTGCCTCCTACCGTCCACTCCATCTCCTTCTCTGAGTTGAGGCGGAGGACCTCCTTCGCGTTGGACTGGAAGATCTCGAGTCGCGTCGACCACTCCTTCTCTGGAACGTTGACCTTGAAGGTCTGAATCCACGCGACAAACGCCTCCTTGGGGGTGGCCTGTGGGGGGTGGGGGCAAAGGAGCGTGTGTGTGTGTGTGTGTGTGTATGTGAGTACTAGTGGTCGGTGGGCTGGTGAGAGTGCAAGAGGTACCTCGCGGTAGGAAGGCAACACAGCGAGGGGGTGAAGCTGCGAGTCGCGTCGGTTGCACACACGCTCTAGTGCTGCCGCTCAGTGGCCCTACCAGGATGCGCTTGACCTCCTCCACAGCGTGGGCGTTGTCCTTGTAGCCGCTGAACATGAAGGCCACGTCGCGCGTGGTCTGGTGCAGCTCGCGCGTGGCGGTCGCGCCGCTCAGCATGGCCGCGAGGGCCAGCAGCAGGAGGGGGGCACCAGGGGGGCGTCTGAGGACTGGTGCCATCATGGTGGCCTTGGAGTTGTAGAGTGGGGGAGCTGTAGAGAGCGGGTAGAGAGATCACTGCAGAGCAGTTGAGCGTCTGCAGCAGCAGACAGCTGTGGGGGACAGGGAAGAGTTCTGGGGGTCAGAGGCAGCAGCAGGGCAGTAAGCAATATTTTGTTGTGCCGAAGTGAGCCGCGCGGGGGCTATTTATACTGTGTGGAGCGTTCGCTGCTCGCGGCATACCAGTTCCACCTTCCTCCGGCTTCGCGGAGAAGGTCGGCTTGAAACCAGCGCCGACAGCTCCTCCCGCGGCCCCCGACACGCAGCATGCACCTGATAACAAGCAGCTCGCGATGCTGTTGGGGTTGTAAGAGGGGGCATTTGGGGGTAAAACCCAGGGTACAGTCGTCTCGAGGTGACCAACAGGCCGCGGCCCCACTTGACACGCGGCCTCTCGTTTGGCACGCGCTGCGACCGCGACGCGTGTCAGCCCCTATCTCTAAGCTAGCCAGTACGCTAGCAAGCCACCTTCCAACATTGGGTTTGATGACTCACAAGGTTCGATCAGGCATGAATGCCAGGCACCTCACATCTCTGCGGCTACGCTTCACTTCTAGCTAGGAGGAGGGTCGCTTGGAGCACTGCCGCAACACTATCGCAAGCTCAACACGTGTCACGCCTTCCCCTTCCCCCGCCGCTGCACCGCCGTGCCAGAGCTCGCACCCGCGGCGGCACCAGTAGACATGCCGCGAGCGCCGCCAGCGGTGCCGGCTAGCGCTGCTCCACCTTGCGCCGTCGCTGCCGCCTCTGCTGCCCCGCCCGCCCGCGCACCGCCGCCGCCGCCTCCTCCCCCGCCGCGCGCACACGCAGCCCGCGCGACGGCGTCGTGTGCGGCCTGCAGGTGCCGCTCCCAGAACACGACCGCGTGCAGGTTGGCATACAGCCCGCGCGCATACGCGTTCGCCGGCAGCACCACCTTGACGCCCCTCGGCCCGCCGTAAAACGGCACGCACGACAGCGCGCGCGACAGCCACCCGCCGCCGGCGGCGCTGCTGCTGCCTCTACTGCCGCGCACACCGTCCGCGCCCGCCGCCGTCGCCGCAGCAGCGGCAGCAGCCTCCTCTGCCTCTTCAGCCTCGGCAAGCAGCAGCAGCTTCTGGCCAAGCAGGCGCCGGTGGAGGTCCATCCAGCGGAACACCTCGTACTGCGTCTTGCCCTGGGTTTGTGTGGGGTGTGCGTTGTGGTCATTTGTCGGTCTGTCGGACGTCTATGTTGGTGTATGATGATGATGGATGTTGCAGTCAGGGACACCTCAAAGTGGCTTAGGGACACCTCAAAGTGGCTTAGGGACACCTCAAAGCGGCTTAGGGACACCTCAAAGCGGCTGGGCGTGCGTGGCAGGGTGTGGCAGCTCGACCAGCGGAACACCTCTTGGCCTGCGTTTGTGTGGGCGTGCGAGCCAGCCGCCGGTGCAGCTCGGCCGAGCGACATGCCTCGTACAACATCTTGTCCTGTAGGAGGAGGGGGGGCAAATTGTCTCGCCGGGGCAAATTGTCTCACTTGTCCACTCCTAGTTAGGTAAAGGGTTTGGGGCTACGCAGCTGCGCCTGTGGAGGTCTGTCCAGAGGCACACGCATTGGTACAGCGCAGGAAGCAGTCTAACAGAACGGTCGACAGAAGCAGGCAGAGCACCAACATACGCACACACACACACACGTACACACACAAACACACACACACGCACACACGGCCCATGCTGTCTCATGCATTCTATACCTGTGCAATGAGGTAGAGCTGGTAGCCAAGGAAGCACTCGACCAGCACGGTCGACAACAGGAGGAAGACCGTGAGGGAGCCCGCAACTGGGTACATCTTGAGAATCCATTCGACCACCTGGCGCGCGTGTGCGTGTGTGCGTGTGTGCATTTGAGAGTGTGAACGCGTGTGTGTGAGGGGTGGGTGGGTGAGTTGGGGGAGGCTTGCGTGTGTGTATGTATGCATGTGTGTGTCCGTGGTGTCCTTAAGGAAACCGAGAATGTCCTATTTCCCCCCGCAGCATTGGAGGGATCATGCCCAATTGCCCGCGGGAAAGTGTGGAAAGTGTAGAAGTTATACATTTTGGAGACAAATTCCCGCGATTCGCCCCGCAGTTTCACCCCGAATATTGCGGATCCCCGCTGCGAGGGCGCTAAGGACACCACTGGTGTGTGTGTGCATTCTTGAGTTGGGTGTGTCTTGAACGCGCTGGAAGCCCGCCTCACGAGGCAGCTCCCTCATTCCCACGCCCAGACGGTGCGATGCGCACATGTACACTGTCACTGTTGTCCAGCGTTAAGGGTTTAGGGTTTAGGGTTTTTAAAACCCTTAAACGTGACGCTAAACGTGACCCCGGACGGTATCTCCAATCACAGTGCCTGTGAGCCCCCCCCCCTGCCCTGCCCCGCCGCATGCACCTGCTCCTGGATCCGTGGTGACTTTCTTGCTCAGGAGGTAAGTGCATCCGTGCACCGTAGGCGCCACACGACCTGTTTCAGATTTGTGTTTTGGGGTTTGGCGCCAAACCATGCACTTTGGGTACATGCTAGCCTGAGAAGAGCCTTAAACCCTGAATATTTAGCCCTGATGATGGATAGATTGTACAGTCTGTGTGTGACACCAGTAACGATGTATTAGACATGTGTCGGCGCTAGCGCCCGACACCTGAAACGCAGTTTCCCCTAAACCCTAAACCCTTACCCCTATACCCTTACCCCTAAACCCTTACACCCTAAACTGTCTCTCACACGTCGCGCCGCACACCACCCACCCGGACCTTCTTCCTGACCAGGTCCACCTTCTTCCTAGCTTCTACCTAGCTCCTCTTCCCACCTTGGCAGGCTTTGTGCGTATCGACACCGCCACTCTGGTCGCCCAGTCCATCACATGCTCGATCAGGTCCACCTTCTTCCCACCTTCTACCTAACTTCCACCTAGCCTCTACCTAGCTCCTGTTCCCACCTTGGCAGGCTTTGTGCGACACCGACTCTCCAGTCGCCCAGTCTATCACATTCGTAACCAGATCCACCTTCTCCCTACTTTCCACCTAGCTGCCACCTGGCTTCTACCTAGCTCCTCTTCCCACCTTGGCAGGCTTTGTGCGTATCGACACTGACTCTCCAGTCGCCCAGTCCATGACGCGGCGCGACAGCACGCGGTGGCGCGCCACCTCGCCTGCCTGCGTGCACGGTTGGTTGGATTGTTCGCTCAAGAAGGTTGCAGGTAGAGGGTTGAGCGGCGCGGCAGCACGCAGTGGCGCGCCACCTCGCCCGCCTGCGTGCGTGGTTGGTTGGATTGTCAGTTATCTGCCTGGCATTGATTTGATTGTCAGTTGGAGTTGGTTGTTGGTTGGTTGTTGCACTCCATGACGCGTCGCGACAGCACGCGGTGGCGCGCCACCTCGCCTGCCTGCGTGCACAGTTGGTTGGATTGTTATTTGGCTTCAAAGATGATCAGATGATGATGTTTCACAATTTTACAATTTGCGATTTCGCGTTCTTTTAGTGGACGAAAGTAGGGTTCAAGAGAGGACCTTCGATATTACAGGAGCCGCATTGAAGTGTCTCGGGCCGTAACAAAATCTTAGTTTCAGATTGCAGCGATTTCGAAACTCAGTTCGAAATCGCAAAACTGAGGTTTCAGTTTTGGTGACACACATCTATGCGGCTCCCGTAATTGTTGGGGTCGGTTGTTTGCCTGCCGACAATAGGATTTGCAGGCGTGATGATGGTGGCTTTCACAGTCGTGTGTGCCACACCAGCAGGCAGCATATTCGACCTTGCTCGGCGTGTAGCGCCCGAGCACTACAGACTGGTGGCTGGCTACTCGTGGAGTGGGGGTCTAGTGGGTGGGGCTGGACCTAGACGCTGTATCACCTAGATGCTCTATTCTGGACATTATGATGATGATGGATATTACAGTCTGTGTGACACCAGTAATGATGTATAATAATGATGTAAATACATAATAAATAATATTATAGACATTACAGGAGTAAGGCGACGGATCGGAGTGAAATGGTGGAGTGGCCCCTACCAGTACTGCGAGCGCGAGCAGCGTCCCATACAGCGCCATGAAGATGTTGGCGAGCAGAAAGAGCAGGAACAGACGCAAGTTGGCGAGCCCAACGCAGTTGTTGATCCAGCCGCTGAGGGGGGGGGGCAGAGAAGCACACGGGGGGAAGGCAGGGTTGGGTTGAGGTTATAGGCGGGTTTTAGTTAGGGGGGCAGGGTTTAGGGTAACGGTAAACCCTGGAAGAGCAACAAGAGGAAAACGACCAACAGTTGATCTTGATCCTGACGCTGTAGGGACGGGTGGGTGCAGCAGGAGGGGGAAAAGGCAGGATTGGGTTCAGTGTGTAGGCAGGGTTGACGGAGCAGGGTTCAGTAGGGTTGAGGGTACACCCTCAGCAGGAGGAACAGAAACAGGCGCAGGTTGGTGAGCCCAACGCAGTTGTTGATCCAGCCGCGGAGAGGGAGGGCAGAGGAGCACACGGGGCAAGCAGGTAGGCGTGAGCAGGAAGCAAGGCGGCAAGAAGACACGTGAGCCGGCAGGAGTAGGTGTGTGTGTGGGAGGGGGCAAACGCAGTTGTTGATCCAGCCAGGGGGAGAAGCAGAGGGGCAGACGGAGGCAAGCAGGTACGCGTGAGCAGGAAGCAAGGCGGCAAGAAGACATGTGAACCAGCAGGGAGAGGTGGAAGCGTGGGTGGGTGGGGGGGGGCAAACACAGTTGTTGATCCAGCCGCTGGAAGGGTTGAGGGGGGTGCACGGGGACAGGGAGGCAGGGTTTGTGTGAGCGAGCAGGAAGAGCAGGACCAGATGGATGGTTGGCGAGCCAAACGCACTTGTTGATCCAGCAGCTGAGGGGAGGGCAGAGGAGCAAACGGGGGCAGGACAGGGTTGGCGTGAGCTTAGTGATGTCCTTTTCGGCTTTACACAGCCATTTGGCTGTATCCCGGCTGTGCTTTGACCTTAAACAGAGCCAACCCTATTCAGTGGCTTGGTAGTCTGACAAGCCTGCCAGACAGAGCCCGTCAAGAGCTATCGAATGGCCTAAATATGAGGACAAACGGTCAACGGGAGGTCAACGGTCAACGCGGTCAAAGCAAAATCCGGCTGTGAAAAAAACAATTAAAATCAGGGGCTCGATAAACGGAGGCGCGTTCTCGTCGCCGAGCCCTGGACCCAGCAACGCGGCGCTGCTGGTGACGAGGATCTCCGTCCCGCTGACGAGCGGGGTAAAATACGACTGGCCCGGCTCGTGCTAGACTGCCCCTCGGTGGAACACTTCAGGAGCGGCTTGCCCGGCGCTACCATGGCTTGGCGAGTAGCCGCGGCGCTGCCGCGGCCTGTGCTGGGAGACGGCCCTTATCCTCCCCCCATGCAGGACGCCATGCGGCACCGATCTCGACGAGTTGATTGACGAGCGGAGGAGCTGGCGCCCGTCAATGCATGCTGGACATTGGTCAAGACGGCTGCCCGTGGAGGCGGGCTACCATCACGGCTTCAGCGGTGGCGACCGCCGAGGCAACACAGAGTAAATCCGCTTCACCAATCGCAGCGTTCGTCACCGCGCTCATCCTCGGGGTCGCTCGTCTGCCGGTGACTGGCGTTGGAAGGTCTTCAGGCAGCCTCCATGACAACTCTGTCGTCCATGCACCCCTGGAGGGTGGGACCTGGCCATGCATGCGATTGGTGAAGCGGATTTACTCTGTGTTGCCTCGGCGGTCGCCACCGCTGAAGCCGTGATGGTAGCCCGCCCCCACGGGCAGCCATCTTGACCAATGTCCAGCATGCATTGGCGGGCGCCAGCTCCTCCGCTGGTCGATCAACTCGTCGAGATCGGTGCCGCATGGCGTCCTGCATGGGGGGAGGATAAGGGCCGTTTCCCAGCACGGGCCGCGGCAGCGCCGCGGCTACTCGCCAAGCCATGGCAGCGCCGGGCAAGCCGCTCCTGAAGTGTTCCACCGAGGGGCAGTCTAGCAGGAGCCGGGCCAGTCGTATTTTACCCCGCTCGTCAGCGGCACGGAGATCCTCGTCACCAGCAGCGCCGCATTGCTGGGTCCAGGGCTCGGCGACGAGAACGCGCCTCCGTTAATCGAGCCTCGAGGGGGGGGGCAGAGTAGTTTTTCCAGACCCTATGTTGACTTATTTTCAAGACGGCCCTGGACCCCCCCCCCCCCCAGTACACCCAGACCTTATCTGCTGGAGCTGAAACTTGGTGGGTAGCTTCGTAACATCATTCCCATCACATCGCACTATTTTGGAGGCTGCGTAACCCAGTCCTACTCCTGAAACTGGCCCCAGGAGACGGCCACACGCCCCGGTGCAGCCCCACACACCGAGGCCCCTTCCACACCCTCCCAACTAGTGAACCACATGAATGACAATGGATTTGGCATCCCTGTTGTGAGACAAATCCATTGTGTCTTTTCCCATCCCAATCGGAGGTCTGCAGAGCATTCTGGCTCCGAGGGGGTGTGAACCAGTGGTCCACACCAATCGCCCGGTGCGGACCCTCTCACACCCCCACACCACTGCACTATCTATTGGGGGTGGGGGGGATTTGAGCGTGGATTTGGACTCCTCTTGACGAGAGAAATCCAGCGCACCAACTCTCGTGTCGAACGGATGTCAGAATAAAAAGTTACATAAAAAATTCTAAGAAACGGTCCAGACCCCCCCCTCCCCCCCAAATTCCCATTTTTTCCAGAGTGGAATTCTTCCTCATCTAGGGAGGGGAAGGGCATGGCGCCGGTCCGGTGTGAAAATTCGAAATAATTCGACATGGGGTCTGTTCCTAACTTTCCTGCCCCTCCCCCCCCTGATTAAAATCATGAAAAGAATAACACTGCGTGTGCGACACCCTGTCAATCGTTCCAAAAGTCGAAACACACTTGGACCTTAATTAATCGACTTAATCCACATAATTAAGGAAAACTTGATTTTTCTGTCCGTCCGTTGTGCGAAAAAAGTCGAACGATACAGCGTGAGGTGAAGCAAGTATGCCTGATAACTAGCGGAGGTACCGCGCTATCGCTCGGCGAGGGCTGAAGCTCAGCGGAGAGGCGGGGATTTCGAATCCAGGCGGGAAGCGGGGGCGTGCCCCCCCCCCATCTGCGCGTGCCACTACAATACAACGCACAAATCACGGCGGTGCGTGCAGTATGAGAGAAACACCGTGCCGCCCATCGAAGAGTTCCCTATTTCAAATTTTCATCTGCGATCCACGCTCACCCCACTTGACCCTGCGATCACTACCATTCAGCGCGATGGGGCCCTGACGTGACTTCTGCGTTCGTCTGCACCCACACGAAAACGTAGCCACTGGGGTCACTCCTTAGACTCAACACGCAACAAACGGAAACACTACTCCCCGAATACAGCACGGAATGGGACGATTCGGCTTGCATTTTTAAGCTCATGACCAGCACTGTCGATTGCATGCAGCTTTGGGTGGTAGTGGTGATGTGCATGGGACGCATGCATGGGGCGCATGAGGCGGGAGGCGCAGCCGCGCAACACCTTTCGGGGCCTCTCACAGTCTGAGTCGGGGTCTGGGGTCTGGGGCCTGAGGTCTGGGCGGGGGGGGGCGATGTCTGGGTCTTGGGTCTTGGGTCTTGGGTCTTGGGTCTTGGGTCTTGGGTCTTGGGTCTTGGGTCTTGGGTCTTGGGCCTGGGTCTTGGGTTCTGGGTCTTGGGTCTTGGGTCTTGGGTCTCGGGTCTTGGGTCTCGGGTCTCGGGTCTCGGGTCTCGGGTCTTGGGTCTTGGGTGTTGGTCTGGGTCTGGGTGGGGTCTCGGCTATTACTTGATCAGGGTTTTAACAAGGGCCGGAGGCCCTTGGGCACTGAACTAGTTAATTAAGTTGGTTCGCTGGCGGGGACCAGCCATATACCAACGCTAGGCAGTGGCGCCGACTCACACAACCCACACACGCAAACAACGACAACACACACACACAAACACAAGCACACACACATGCACCCACAAGCACACACACATGCATACACAAGCACAAACCTGCAGTGCGGCAGTGCACAAGCACTGCGCAAGCACATACATGCAGTCACGCACATACATACACACACACACACACACCACACACACACCAGTTAGCGCACCAGTGGTGGTCGTGGCGTGCAACACACACAAACATACACAAAACACACACACACACAGTGTGGCACACACGCACATGCACACGCAACCACACATGCACACGCACAAACACAAACACACACGCCCGCCCTCAACACACACACACAACTTAGCGCACCAGTGGTGGACGTGGCGTGCAACACACATAAACATACACGCACACACACACACACACACACACACGTACACATGCACACACGCAGACACACACACAGACCCCACACAAGTTCACGCACCAGTGGTGGTCATGGCGCGCAACACACACGTTGCAGAAGGAGCAATGCTTGGAGCGCGGAGGGCGGGCAAACTTGCACGTGCGGCAGTTCTTGGGAGGCCACAGCTGTGCAGTATGCAGGGGCAGGGGGGGGGGAGGGGGCAGGCAAAGGTGGGTGGTGGGTGGCAGAAGGAGCAGTGCTTGGAGCGCGGAGGGCGGGCAAACTTGCACGTGCGGCAGTTCTTAGAGGGCCACAGCTGTGCAGCATGCAGGGGCAGGGGGGGGGCAGGCGGTTAGGGGGGAGGGTGAGCAGGCAAAGGGGCCAGGTGGGTGGGCGGCGGGTGGGCAGGTGGACAATCAGACTTGCACGTGCGTCAGTGTTTGGAGGGCTACAGCTGTGCAGTTTGCAGGGCAGGGGGGCGGGGGTAGGGTGGGCGGGTGAGCAGGTCAAGGGCGGTAGGCCGTAGGCGGTGGCAGTGGGCGGGTGGCGGGTAGGCGGGTAGGCGGGTGCGCGGGTGAGCAGGCAGAGGGGGCCAGGTGCGTGGGTGAGCGGGTGGGCAGGTGGACAGTCAAGCTTGCACGTGCGGCAATCCTTGGGAGGCCAGAGCTGTGCAGCATGCGGCAGGGGGGGCAGGCAATGGGTCGGTTGCAAGAGTGGGATGCTGCAGCTGCCGCTCACCCACCCACTCGCCCACCCACCAGCCCTACCGACCGATCCACCTCGGGAAATCTGCCCGCCAGCTGTCATTCACCCACCCGCCCCCACCCACCCGCCCCAAAACCCAGCCCGTACCTCTGGGAAACTGCCCGCCAGCACGGCGTGCGCCTGCGCGTTGGCGGCCGACTGACTGTGCCCAGAGATCAGTTCGCGGCAGCAGCACTCCAGGAAGATCCGGCAGCTACAGCAGGGTCCACCCACCCACCCACTCACCCACCCACCACCAGCAGCACACTACTGGCCGACGTACCTCCAGGAAGCTGCCCGCCAGCAACGCATGCACTGCGCGTTGGCGGCCGACTGACTGTGCCCAGAGATCAGTTCGCGGCAGCAAGCACTCCAGGAAGATCCGGCAGCTACAGCAGGGTCCACCCACCCACCCAAGCAGCACTACTGGCCGACGTACCTCCAGGAAGCTGCCCGCCAGCAACGCATGCACCTGCGCGTTGGCGGCCGACTGACTGTGCCCAGAGATCAGTTCGCGGCAGCAGCACTCCGGCAGCTACAGCAGGGTCCACCCACCCACCCACTCACCCACCCACCCACCAGCAGCACTACTGGCCGACGTACCTCCAGGAAGCTGCCCGCCAGCAACGCATGCACCTGCGCGTTGGCGGCCGACTGACTGTGCCCAGAGATCAGTTCGCGGCAGCAGCACTCCAGGAAGATCCGGCAGCTACAGCAGGGTCCACCCACCCACCCACTCACCCACCCACCCACCAGCAGCACTACTGGCCGACGTACCTCCAGGAAGCTGCCCGCCAGCAACGCATGCACCTGCGCGTTGGCGGCCGACTGACTGTGCCCAGAGATCAGTTCGCGGCAGCAGCACTCCAGGAAGATCCGGCAGCTACAGCAGGGTCCACCCACCCACCAGCAGCACTACTGGCCGACGTACCTCCAGGAAGCTGCCCGCCAGCAACGCATGCACCTGCGCGTTGGCGGCCGACTGACTGTGCCCAGAGATCAGTTCGCGGCAGCAGCACTCCAGGAAGATCCGGCAGCTACAGCAGGGTCCACCCACCCACCCACTCACCCACCCACCCACCAGCAGCACTACTGGCCGACGTACCTCCAGGAAGCTGCCCGCCAGCAACGCATGCACCTGCGCGTTGGCGGCCGACTGACTGTGCCCAGAGACCAGTAAACCAGCAGTCCGGCGGATCCATTGGCTGCAGCTGCAACTCACCCCCCACCAGCTCTACTGACCGACCCACCGCATTGGAGCTGCCGGCCAGCAACGCGTGCACCTGCGCGTTGGCAGCCGACTGACTGTGCCCGGAGATCAGACCGTCAACAACAGTTTGGCATATCCGGCAGCTGCAGCTGCGACTCACCCCTCTACCAGCACTAGGGGACTTCTGACCGACGCACCAGGAAAGCTGCCCGCCAGCAAAGCGTGCGCCTGCACGTTCGCAGCCGACTGACTGTGCCTGGAGATCAGTACGTCAACAACAGTGCGGCAGATCCGGCAGCAGCAGCTGCCGGGTCGTGCCACCCACCAACCAGCCCTACTGACCGACGTACTTCAGCAAAGCTGCCCCCCAGCACGGCGTGCGCCTCCGCGTTGGCAGCCGACTGACTGTGCCCGGAGATCAGTACGTCAACAACAGTCCAGGAAGATCCGGCAGCTACAGAGGACCCACCCACCCACCCACCCACCCACCCACCACCAGCACTACCGACCGATCCACCTCGGGAAAGCTGCCCGCCAGCGCGGCGTGAGCCTCGGCGTTGGCTGCCGTGACGGTGCCAGGATCGGACCGGCACACCCACACACACACGCCGAGCGCAGCGGCGACGGCGACGGTGCCGGTCCACCTACCCACCACCAGCCCATTGACGGACCCACCTCCAGAAAACTGCCTGCCAGCACGGCGTGCGCCTCGGCGTTGGACGCCGTGACGGTGCCCGGGTCGGACCAGCACACCCACACAAACACGGCGAGCGCCGCGGCGACGGCGCCGGTGCAAGTCCACCCACCCCCCACCAGCACTACTACTGACCAACACACCTCGGGAAAGCTGCCCGCCAGCACGGCGTGCGCCTCCGCGTTGGCTGCCGTGACGGTGCCCGGGTCGGACCGGCACACCCACACAAACACGGCGAGCGCAGCGGCGACGGCGCTGGTGCCGGTCCACCTGTGCCACTCGGGCACCCATGGGTTGCCGGGCAGCAGCACAAACACGTGGACGTTGTACAGCCACAGGCCAACGCCCACGATGGTGATGTACGCGAGCTGCAGTGTGTGTGTGTGTGTGTGTGCGTGTGTGGTGGACGATGGTCACGTCTGCGAGCTGGTGTGTGTGTGTGTGTGTGTGTGTGTGTGTGTGTGGTGGACGATGGTCACGTCTGCGAGCTGGTGTGTGCGTGCGTGTGTTTGTGTGTGTGTGTGTGTGTGTGTGTGTGCACTGCCAGGCGGGGACCGTTCCAGTCAGCGCCAGTCGGCTCTGCCGGCTTGACTGGCCACAAGGCCACTACTGTGACCCTGAGGAAGGTCCCCTCCTATATGCTCCTTGCCAGACATGTCTCAGAGACCGCTGTTTGGGGTAGTCTAGCCGGCGGGAGCGGTAGTCTATCGGCCGGGAGCCGGCGGTACTCTAGTACTTAAGTGTGCTGGAGTATCGGCGGGTGTCTCTCGTAGAAGAGTAGCCTGCTTAGCTGGAAACCCCGTGTTACTGTTACTGTGTTGTGTGTGTGTGTGTGTGTGTGTGTGTGCATATGTCGCAGCTCGACATTGTGTGTGTGCATGTGTCGCAGCTCAACATTGTGTGTGTTTGTGTGTGTCGCAGCTCAACATTGTGCGCTACCTGGAGGCCTGGGTTGGGTCGGTCGCAGCATGCGGCGCTCCAGCCTTCGAGCGACTTGCGCGCGCGTGCAGGGCACACGCGCTGAACGACCCAGCTGCGTGTGTGTGGGGGGGGGGGCGTGTGTGTGTGTGTGTGTCACCCCCGTGTATGGTACAAGCTGTCAAGTCTGTGCGTGTGTGTGTGTGTGCATGTGCCACGCGCTGAATAACCCAGCTGCGTGGGGGGGGGGGGGCATGTGCAAGGGCACATCACGGCCAAGTGGTCGTGCTGCACGCGCGTGTGTGTGTGTGTGTGTGTGTGTGTGTGTGTGTGCGGCGTGCGCTGCATGTGTGCGCGGGCGTGTGTGCATGTGTGTGTGTGTACAAGCGTGTGTGTGTGTGTGTATTTGTGTGCATGCGTGTGTGCAAGCATGCGTATGTGCAAGCGTGTGTACCAGCGTGCGTGTGCAGAAGCGTGTTTGCTCGCGTGTTTGCCTGGGTCTGGAGAGCATCTCACTCTAGCGCATTGAAGAAGCCCTCCGTCAGCCACCAGTGCGCCCATGCCACTGGGGTGCCAATCATCGAGACTGCGTGTGTGTGCGTGTGTGTGTGTGTGTGTGTGTGTGCGTGTGTGTGAGTGTGTGAGTGTGTGTGTGTGTGTGTGTTGTGTGTGCGCGTGTGCGTGAGTGTGTACGTGAGTGCGCCCACGCCACTGGGGTGCCAATCATCGAGACTGTGTGTGTGTGTGCTTGTGTGTGTGTGTGTGTGTGTGTGTGTGTGTGCGTGCTTGTGTGTGTGTGTGTGCGCACGTGTGCGTGCGTGTGTGCATGTGTGCGCCCACGCCACTGGGGTGCCAATCATCGAGACTGAGTGTGTATGTGTGTGTGTGTGTGTGAGTGTGAGTGTGAGTGTGTGTGCGTGAGTGCGCCCACGCCACTGGCCTGCCAATCATCGAGACTGCGTGTGTGTGCGTGTGTGTGCGTGTGTGCCAGCTTGTCTCGCTCAAACTGCAGTGTGTGTGTATGTATGTGTGTGTGACCCGCGTGTCTGTGTGCAGCTGGTCGCCCACCCACCATTTTCGCCAAACAGTAAGACAAACACGAGGCCCAGAGTTGACACCATGTACACGACGATGGCCGTCGTCATGTCAAAGTGGAATAGGCCCAAGAAGACACCCATGGCTGCGAACAGCCGCCTGGCAGGTCGGGCGCCGCGCGCCTGCGCGCGCATGTGTGTGTCGAGTGTGTGTGTTGCATGCGCATCGTTTGCGTGTGCATAGGCATCGTGCATCGTGTGTGTGCGTGTGTGCGCGCGTGCGTGTGCTTGTGTGCGTGTGTACGCTACACGTAGCACACGCGTGCATGCGGGCGCATGCATGCGCGCATGGGCTGCATGCATCGTCAGTACACAGCCCCCACCTTCTACCCCAGCTGCGAAGGGGGGCTGTCAGTGGTGTTTGTCTGTCATTCACTGCATCTGGAGACAGCAGCCCAGCAGCAGTGAGGCAGGGCTGTGGGGTGAGTGATACGATGTGCAGCAGACACACACTAACTCCCGTATGGCGCCCTGGGTGACAGCAGCAGATGAGCGGTGATCAATGGGGTAGACAGATATCTTGATAGCCCCACGTGGACGCACCTGGTTTCCATACTTCGTGGCGCACACTTTTGCGAGCTAGCCGGCTCACCCAGCGTGTGGGGCCCCGGGGGTGGCGGAGGAGGTGGGAACGAGTTAGGGGCGTGCCTCCTCAGTGATTGTCGAGTGTGGACATGGGCTCGCATTCCCGCACCTAGCTCTCAGAACCGTGCGTAGTAGCTTTTGCGATTCGTCACGACGGGGGACTGTGCTGGGGGGCTGTGTGTGATCGCCTCGCTGGCTAAGTTTTGGGTCTTGTGTTTTTACTCAGGGTCTAGGCGCTCCCGTTGTGCAATGCAAACGACGACGACGACGACCCAGCCCTCACTTGGGCAACCACCAAATCGTCAGGCATCGTTCCGATGATGATGCTCTCACGAGCTTCAACGTCGCGATTGGCAGGGCGAGGCCTCCATCAGTGCCACCCATTGGGCACATCGCCGCTTCTCTGCAGGTGAACCAGACGCCTTGGTTTCAACGCCGATTGAGCATAGGCGTGCGTTTGGGGAGGTGACGGCGGCGCATGGGGCGCATCGCTGACATCATACGTTGTGTCTGCACCTGCAGGGTGGCTCGGCAGCAGCAGCAGCAGCGTCGCACTACAGGCTTGGTGGCCCGTGCATCGGAGCAGCCGCCTCAGGTACGCAGGCTTGCATGTGGGGGGGGGGCAGGGGGCAGTGCGGCCAAGCATGGGCGCGCATGTGGCCTGCATGGCCACGAACCGCGTGTGTGTGTGCACGCAACACGTGCAGGGAGGACCACCAGAGGAGCCGCAGCCCAGCAGCAGCGAAGGAAGCTCCCCGCAGGAGGCAGGCGCCCCGCCGCCGTCCACCTCGGGGCAGCCACAACAACCAAGGACGACGTCCAACGAGTCGCAGCTGCTGTCTGGCGTGCCGGAGCTTGACCTCAGCACCGTCGCCAACCTGCAAATTTCAAAGGAGGTCATTGAAGAGCTCAAGTTCAAGGTGCGCGCGTGTGTGTGTGTGTGATTGGGGGGGGGGGAGAGGGCGGTAACAGCCAGCAGTGTACGGATAGCTGCTCGGTGCGTGCTGCCTGCCACTATAGCACACAATGATACACTAGGTCTACTACACCAGTAAGGGCGTCTGACAGAGTGTGAACTCGACCACACACCCTCGCGGTGATCCCTGGGATCGGTGCCTACGGCACAGCGCCTTCCTGGTGCAACACAGCACCGACAGGCCGCTGATGAAGGGAATCAGGCTTGGACGCAGACTCGACAGCATCGCTGGCGGGCGTGTGCACAACACAACACACACACACACACACACACAAACACAACGCCGGGTGCATGAACTTCATTGCGCTTCATTGCGGTGCTCCCCAAACACCCTCAGGTCTTCAGCCGCTGGCCGCTGACGAAGACGCAGGCTCGCCAGCAGCGCCGGCGGGCGTGCGCGTGCCACTGGGTTGCATGAACGACGCCGCTTCGTTGCCTTGTTCCCCAAACACCCTCAGGTCTGCAGCCGCTGGCCGCTGATGAAGACGCAGGCTCGACAGCATCGACGGCGGGCGTGCGCACACCACAACACACACACACACACACACACACACAACGCCAGGTGCATGGACAGCAACACACACACACACACATCAAAGGCGTCAGGCGGACTGTAAAATCGACCACCACACACACAACAACAACAACAACAACAACAACAACAACAACAACAACAACAAAAATAAACAACAACAAACAAACAAACAAAACGGGTGCATGAGCGGCGCCACTTCATAGCGGTGTTCCCCACACACCCTCAGGTCTTCAGCTTTGACACGTTCTGGGTGACGAGCGTCGACAACTACGAGGCCGACGGCGTCGTGTTCAAGGGGAACATGCGCGGCAAGGACAGCCAGGCGGCGTACAACAAGATCCAGGAGCGCATGGTGGCGCTGGTGGGTCGTGTGCATTGATGTCTTGTTCAGTTTTTTTTACGGGTCCATAGGGCTTCAAATGACATCATTTGCTTGGCCGTGTACAGCCGAAACGGACATCACTGGTTGCGTGCTGAGCTGCGTGAGGAGTACAGCATGCGTGCGCATGCACTCCAAACACTCAGCGCACGGACACTTGCGCTGGTGGGTGGTGGGTGGCCGTGTGCTGGGCTGCTTGCTGAGTGCAGCCGGCACGCACGCACGCATGCATGCATGCACGCACGCGCGGCAAGGACAGCCAGGCGGCGTACAGCAAGGTCCAGGAGCGCATGGTGGCGCTGGTGGGTGGTGTGCATTCATGTCATGTTCAGGATTTTGATGTTTTGTTTTCCCACAGGGCTCCAAATGGCTCCATTTGCCTGAAATTCTGGATGTGTACAGCTGAAAAGGACATCACTGGTTGTGTGCTGAGCTGCGTGAGGAGTCCAGCATGCATGCGCATGCACTCAGCACACTCATCACACGGACACTTGCGCCGGTGGGTGGTGGGTGGCTTGTGTGCTGGGCTGCATGCATGCATGCGCGCGCGGCAAGGACAGCCAGGCGGCGTACAACAAGATCCCGGACCACATGGTGGGTGGTGGGCGGTGGGTGGTGGTGGGCGGTGGGTGGGGTGGGGGGGTGGTGGTTGGTGGCGGTGGGGTGGGGGTGGGGGGTGGGTGATAGGTGGTTGTGTGCTGTGCTACCTGATCAGCGAAGCATGCATGCGCACGCACCTTGCACACATTTGCACACTGACACCTGCGCTGATGGGTTGGTGGGTGGTCGTGTGCTCTGAAGCTTTCCAACGTGGTTCGTTTGCTCTGAAGCTTTCCAACGTTTTTCTCTCAACTGACGATGACACAATAATGATGATGGTGGTGGATGTTGCAGTCTGAGCTGCCACAAGAGTGCAGCAGGCACGACGTACGCATGCACACACTAAAAACAATCGGCACACCTGCACGTAGCCCGCAATCGAAGGCGCCTACCAGCCCTTCCTACTGGAAGACATGGATGCCACGCCAGCAGCGGCCATACACGCACGCACGCACACACCGCCATTCACACGCTCAACGAAACCCTCAATCTCAGACCCCAGAACCCCAAACCCCAAACCCTAAACCCTTGCGTGCAGCCCGCAATCGGAGGCCCCTACCAGCCCTTCCTACTCGCCGACATGGACGGCGCCCCAGTGGCCGCCTTTCTTCATTCACGCACGCAGACACCGCCGTTCACACGCTCAACGAAACCCTCAAGCTCAGACCATGAACCTCAAACCCTACATAACCATTGTGTGCAGCCCGCAATCGGAGGCGCCTACCAGCTCTTCCTACTCGAAGACATGGACGGTCCGCCAGCGGCGGCCATACACGCACGCACTATAATTAATTGATGAATTAATTAATTGATGAATTACTTAATTATAACCACTGGCACACCTGCACGTAGCCCGCAATCGGAGACGCCTACCAGCTCTTCCTACTCGAAGATATGGAGGGCAAGCCGACGGCAGTTATCCTTCCAAAGGCTCGCGCGTCCGAAGGGGGCATCAGCCGAGTGACCGAGGTGGGTGCGTGTGCGTGCGTGTGTGTGTGCGTGTGTGTGTGTGTGTGTGCGTGCGTGTGCGTGTGTCTGTGTGTGTGTCTGTGTGCGCGTGTGTGTGTGTGTGTGTGTGTGTGTGTGTGTGTATGTGTGGTCATCCTGCCAAAGACAAACGCAGCCAAAGGGGGCATCAGCCAAGTGACCGAGGTGTGTGCGTCAGTGGTCCAGAAAGGCGTGATACACATACGCACACACACACACAACACACGCAGAACACAACACAAAGCACAACACGCACAAAGCACCTCACCCCCCCACCCCACCCCGTGCCCTTACTTGGCTGCAAGGGGTTGTTGCAAGGGGTTGTTGCAAGGGCCAACGGCTCCACTGTATGCACCCAGGACGATTGTCTCTACGCTCAACGTCACACCCACCGCGTGCACAGCAACCATGGTGGCAGATGGCATGCTAGGGGTCTGATCTTTACAGCTGCCGGCCTTTTCCCTGGGGTCTCATGCGCCGTCAAAGGCGTCCGACGGACTGTAAAATCGACCACCCTGCCGGCCTCTTCCTTAGTGGGGTCTAATTAGCCATGACACACAACACACAACACACAACACACAATACACAACACACAGCACACAACACAGCACAACACGCACAAGGCAGCTCAACACGCGCCGCCCCCCGCGCCCTGACTTGGCTGCACAGCAAAAGGGGTCGTTGCAAGGGCCAGCAGCTCCACTATCGGTTCAAAATCGAATGCGTGGGCCACAAAAAGCCCCGCGGCCCAGGCACAGCTGGCAGGCCCACGCTTCGACATCTCCCACGCTTTCCCAGGCCAACCCTCGGCGCTTGGAAACCCTCGGCTACAAGCCCCTGGGGTCACCGCCCTGCCGGATAATCGAAACCCCTACTGCGGGGGGGGGGGGGGGTATTTTCGGCTGTTGCGCGCATGTTTGCAGGGGGGGGGGGGGGCAAAACAATAGTTATTCGCAAACGCGAACCGCCCGGACGGTACATGCACCCAGAACGATTTTTACGCCTTTTGCCACACCCGCACCCACACAGATCTGGCTCGCGGTGCTCTTTGCCATTCTGACCGCCGTGACTACGGCCAACGCCAACGGAGTCCCGCTGCTTCAGTTCCTCATCGACCCATTCCGGACGCCAATCAGCAACGATGTGCGTGTGTGTGTGTGTGTGCGTGTGTGCGCGCGCGTGTGGGTGTGCGTGTGTGTGTGTGTATGTGCGTGCGTGCGTGCGTGCGTTGTGGTGGTGGTGGTGGTGGAGAGTGACCGCCAACGCGAACAGCCTTCCGCTGCTTCAGCTTCCTCATCGACCCATTCCGGACGCCAATCAGCAACGATGTGCGCGTGTGATGTGCGTGTGCGTGCGTGCGTGGTGGTGGTGTGGAGAGTGACCGCCAACGCGAACAGAGTTCCGCTTCTTCAGCTTCCTCATCGACCCATTCCGGAGGCCGATCAGCAACGATGTGCGTGTGTGTGCGTGTGTGTGTGCGTGTGTGTGTGTGTTTTGTGTGTGTGTGCGCTCGTGCGTGGTGGTGGTGGTGGAGAGTGACTGCCAACGCGAACAGAGTTCCGCTACTTCAGCTTCCTCATCAATCCACTCCGGAGGCCGATCAGCAACGATGTGCATGTGTGTGCGTGTGTGTGTGTGTGTGTGTTTTGTGTGTGTGCGCTCGTGCGTGGTGGTGGTGGTGGAGAGTGACTGCCAACGCGAACAGAGTTCCGCTACTTCAACTTCCTCATCGACCCACTCCGGAGGCCGATCAGCAACGATGTGCGTGTGTGTGCGTGTGTGTGTGTGTGTTTTGTGTGTGTGTGCGCTCGTGCGTGGTGTGGTGGTGGAGAGTGACTGCCAACGCGAACAGAGTTCCGCTACTTCAGCTTCCTCATCGACCCACTCCGGAGGCCGATCAGCAACGATGTGCATGTGTGTGCGTGTGTGTGTGTGTGTGTGTTTTGTGTGTGTGCGCTCGTGCGTGGTGGTGGTGGTGGAGAGTGACTGCCAACGCGAACAGAGTTCCGCTGCTTCAATTTCCTCATCGACCCATTCCGGAGGCTGATCAGCAACGATGTGCGTGTATGTGGGGGGTGGGGGGGGAGGGGGGGGGCAGACTGTGTCGGGCGCCTTTGTGCCTGCCCTTGCGCTCCTCTTCTCGTCATCTTCTGTCTCGCAGACTGCCCCACGCCAACTCGGCAGCTCTCTGGTCATCCCGCGGCGCCGCAAACTGACCAAGGTCGCGACGCACAAACACTCCCACCACAAGTACCCTTCACCGCAGGAAGTGACGGACGCCATTGTGCCCGCCCTAACTTTCTTCTTCATCCTCGGATCCCACGCGTGGGGCCACTGGTGCACCCAAACTTCAGTGGCACCTTGAGTGAAACTGAGCACACACGCGCACACACGCTCCACTGCAGGAAGTGACGGGCGCCGTTGTCCCCGCCCTCGCTTTCTCCATCATCCTCAGGTCCGCAAACTGACCCAGGTCGTGTGCACAAACACCCGCCACCACAAATACCCTTCACCGCAGGAAGTGACGGGCGCCATTGTGCCTGCCCTTGCTTTCTTCTTCATCCTCGGCTCCCACGAGTGGGGACACTGGTGGGCAGCAAAAAAACGCGGCGTGGAGCTCTACCTGCCGCTCATCGTG
>VFSX01000045.1:60000-127500 GCA_016618255.1 Chlamydomonas sp. UWO 241
GATCGCTGTCGTGCTGTTCCTGCAGGTGCGTGCGTGTGGAGGCGGAGGGAGCCTGTTTACAGTTTGCAGTTTGCAATACGTGCCCTTGGGGTGGGGGATTGTGGGAGCTACCTCCTGAGGCGGACTACCAGTAGGGTTCCTGCTGTCCTACACCACAAACCATAAAACCCTCAACCCTGAAACCCTAACCCCCTAAAACCCTTAACCCCAAGGCCGAGGGTTGTTCCGACACCCGCACGCACGGGTGCATGGTGTCAAGACCCGAACCGACATAAACACGCACAGTGCCACCCCGGGCAACCACTCTCGCGCACGCCCCCTGTGCCTCGTGCTCCACGCCCCTTGCCCCTCCCCCCCCCCCCCCCCCGCACGCAGCGCGGCCCGCTGCTCCCGTGCGCCGAGGAGCTGGGCGAGCCGACGGACGAGACGTCGGTGACCACCGGCCTCGCGATGCTCTTCCTGCCGCTGCTCGTGCTCGCGCCCTACCCAATCGAGCTGTTCCTCGCGATGGAAGAGGTCGGAAGCGCGACGTTCTGATGATGGATTTTTCAGTTGTGTGTGACGTACCAAGTCGTGACGGTTGTACAGTCGTGTGTGACGCTCCACCAAGTTATAATGAGCCGTCGTGACACTTGGTGGCGCGAGAGAGGGGGGGGGAAGAAGAGAGGCGGCTGTGGTTACCTGACAACGAGCGTGCAGCTCAGACGGTGCCCTACGTGTATCGCGCTGTGGTCTGCACATGTGTACACGATAGAGCTGGTGTAGATGGAGTGTAGACCTCAATCAACGTGACTTGGGCTTCTCTCTCTGCTGGTGGTGGTCGCGTCTCTCATGGCGTGCGTGCTGCTGCTGCCTTTTAGAGCGCCAGAAGGGAGTTTGTGTGTGCGCCTGCTGCTGCCCCAAAGATGCAGTGAATGATGGTCGTGCAAGCACTGCCAGCTGGAAAGCCTTAACATGAGCAACAGCACCTCTGTGGCCAGCCTCGCCCCGCTGACGATGCTCGCATAGGGTACAGCACACGCGTGACGAGCGTTGAGCCGCTCACGGCATGCGCACCGTTGGAGGAGCTGCAGCTGTCCCCAATGGTCGCCCCTGAGCAGCTGCTTGGGTCTCGGTGGCCGATTGAGGAGCACCACCTACCTGGAATGGTGGCACTCACGGCTGCACTTCCGCGGCTGCGCACACTGCTGTCAGTGGTGTCCCTAAGGATTCCCCCTCGCCTCCGGGAAACGACTTTGACCAGAAATCCTACCCGCGTCCGTGGGTCCCCGGACTCGCGAAAAGAGGGAGCGCTGAATGCTATGGCTCCATCTGCGGTGGCAATGTCAGGGCGCAGTAAAGAGGCGAGTAGCTACCACAGCTGCGCGCCATTGCAATGACGAATCTGTTTGCTGGATTGCTGGTGGCGTCTGGTGCCCCGTTTGCTGTGCCCCCCACCAGCTCCCCCATAGCAGGAAGACGAGCGAGCGCGCGCTCCAACAAGGCCGCCAAGATCAAGCGCGAGGCAAGCACTGAGCCCGCAGTCTGCAGCAGCAGCAACAACATGGCGTCGATGGCCCATAACTCATGAGGTTTTTTTTGTTCTCGCGATGGTCGTGTGGAAGTTGGGTGGTCCCTTCCTGAAAAAAAAGATGGTGTGCAGGGTTTGAACGAGTGGGGCACTATAATCTGTCGTAAGGGCGCTGTCCCTTTGGTATAGCGCCATGTATCTGTCTCCTCAACGCCAAGCCTGCCGTCGGGGGCATTGGCGTGGAGCCACGCGGGGGCGGTGTGCTGCATGTGCTCTTCACCGTGGCGTCTGACGCCGTGGCCGACACTGTCGTGCGCTGGCGCCACGAGCTGCGCCGCTGCGTGGACTCGACTGCAGTCTTCGACGTCCTCAGTGACCGCGAGGAGGCGCAGCACCAGGCGCTGTGGCCCGCTTTCCTCGCCGCCAAGGTTGCGGGGAAGCGGGCGCAGTTCCACCGCGCGCGCCTCGTCGTTGACGGCGAGCGGGTGCCTGCACCTGCTTGCTAGATGGCATTCCCTCTGGGGGTGTTTTTGAAGGGGAGGTGGCGCCACACGCGTGCGGTGGCGGGTGCGGTGTGGTCGCTGAGTAGAGTGCTGCGGCGGGTGTGCTACTAGCCCCGCTTCCGGTGGTCTGGGGGAGGGCTTTTTGGTCCCTTCATGGTTTTATACCTTGGGTCCGCCCTCTGGCCATTTGAGGGGCTGGGTGTGCAGCCTGCACAGTGGTGCTGCTTGCTTGGCGCCCGCCACCAAGTGTGGATGGCGTTACCGTGGGCTACTTGTAGCTTGACCTTTTGTGGGCCTTGAGCCTTGTTTCTCTAAATCTCACTGGAGCTTTGGAACCGTACGTGTGACCGCCAGAAGTGGATTGTAAAACTCTCATCATCAAAAAAAAAAATCTGTGCCATCATGAGACTTTTCGTTGTGTGGGGGCCAGTGTGGGGGCGTAACAGTATTGGCGCATGTGTCGTTGGCTGTGATGCACCATCAACAGCGCGAATAGCTGAACATTGCGTCCACAAAACCGGCCTGGACACGCCAACCGCCCAGCCGCTGTCGTGCACGAGGCTCGAGTGCGTCGCCGAGTCGGCTCGCTCTGATGTGGTGGTGGTGCGCTGCGTACACGGTGCCCGCCGCATAGAGGCGCTCGCGCGTGCCATCCCCATCCGCCTACTAGTTATGGTGGCCAGTGGGGTGATTCAAGACTGCGCACAGTTTGCTCACCACTCGCCCTGAAGATTCTGGCAAATCTGGCACAAATCTGGCCCCAGCCTGCATCCAGCCCATAGTGAGAGAAGACATTCGATTCGAGTTATTCAGCAGAGTATAATCACTGTGTAATCACTCCACAGGTAGTCTGCTTAAATCACCACACCACTGCACCGCAGGTTTCGCTCGATGCGCATGACCGCTGCCCAGGGGTTAGGGCGATGGTGGCCGTGGCGGCGGGACAACCTGGCTGCTCCACATGATGAGAACCAGGCAGCTACCCCTCTTAATGTGAACCATGATGCGTTGAACCAGCTGGCAGGCGCCACCGCCAATCCAAAGATGCAGCCAGCCATCGCCGCGACTGGCGCCATTCCGGCGCTGGTGCAGATGCTGGGGGGGTCGCACGCAGGCTGTCAGTAAGCAGCGGCGTGTGCACTGTGAAACCTGGCGCTTGACCATGTGGAGAGCCAGGCCATCATTGTCGCCGCTGGCGCCATTCCGCTACTGGTGCAGCTGCTGGGACCAAGCTCAGATGTCAACGTGCAGGTGGCAGCAGCAGGTGCACTGCGCAACCTGGATGCCCTGCCACTGGCGCACGCACACGCACACGCATGATGCCTTTCGTGCTTGGGCTGCAACTTGGTACACGCGCAGGTGCATATGCGTGGCAAAGTAACATAGCAACGCCGGCGGACGACCACGGTTGACGTTGACGTTGTGAATGATGATGTGTTCCATCCGTGCTGGACTGTGGTGCGCGTTATGTGAGGGTGCCGTGTATTGGGTTCGTCATACACGAATGCAAAATCCATCATCATCATATGTTAACACTCAGCGTAGCTCTGCAACTCAGACACCATGTCGAGGGCGTACAGACTGTAAATAAAAGCCATCAACAACATTGACGGTGATTCATCACACCCATCCTTTAAGCCCAGCACGCATCACTGCATCACCACACCCATCCTCACTGGATGGGTCAACACTGTCGCTGGCTCTGCATGGAGCTTGTGATGACGATAGAGGAGGCGCACAACTAAATCGCCTCAAGTACCAGCCTCAGGCAAGGCAGCCCGCTCGCATTCTGCTCGCATTGCAACTCGCCAAACAGCAACAGCCAGTGCCCAGGGGGGCCCACAAAGTCAGTGCAAAATTTCAACCACTTGCGACCCGCCGGGGCTCGATTAACGGAGGCGCGTTCTCGTCGCCGAGCCCTGGACCCAGCAATGCGGCGCTGCTGGTGACGAGGATCTCCGTGCCGCTGACGAGCGGGGTAAAATACGAATGGCCCGGCTCCTGCTAGACTGCCCCTCGGTGGAACACTTCAGGAGCGGCTTGCCCGGCGCTGCCATGGCTTGGCGAGTAGCCGCGGCGCTGCCGCGGCCCATGCTGGGAGACGGCCCTTATCCTCCCCCCATGCAGGACGCCATGCGGCACTGATCTCGACGAGTTGATCGACGAGCGGAGGAGCTGGCGCCCGTCAATGCATGCTGGACATTGGTCAAGATAGCTGCCCGTGGAGGCGGGCTACCATCACGGCTTCAGCGGTGGCGACCGCCGAGGCAACACAGAGTAAATCCGCTTCACCAATCGCAGCGTTCGTCACCGCGCTCATCCTCGGGGTCGCTCGTCTGCCGGTGACTGGCGTTGGAAGGTCTTCAGGCAGCCTCCATGACAACTCTGTCGTCCATGCACCCCTGGAGGGTGGGACCTGGCCATGCATGAGGCATGGGGCGCCGGCTGAGCCCCATGCAAACGAGAGCTGGACAGCCATGCACTGCCAGGCGGGGACCGTTCCAGTCAGCGCCAGTCGGCTCTGCCGGCTTGACTGGCCACAAGGCCACTACTGTGACCCTGAGGAAGGTCCTCTCCTATATGCTCCTTGCCAGACATGTCTCTCAGAGACCGCTGTTTGGGGTAGTCTAGCCGGCGGGAGCGGTAGTCTATCGGCCGGGAGCCGGCGGTACTCTAGTTCTTGTGTAAGTGTGCTGGAGTATCGGTGGGTGTCTCTAGTAGAAGATTATCTTGCTTAGCTGGAAACCCCGTGTTACTGTTACTGCGACCCGCCGTTGTCGACCACTGTGGCCCACTTTTGACCCCCCCTCCCCCCCTGCGACACACACAGATGGGCTGCACACCAACCAACCTGCACCTGGGCCACCCCAGGTAGATGCAGTACTTATTCCTCTACTCTTGCATCCTCTGCATACTATTGCATGCTCTGCATACACATGGTGGCCTGGATTGGGGCTACTGGTACTGGTGGTTTGGGGTTTGGGCAAGGGTTTGGGGATGCTGTGGAGCGCACAACACATCGCGCACTAGCAGCCCAAATCGCGCACCGCGGAGCCCCTCTCCGCCTAGTTCCTGGTCTCTCGAGGTGAGCGTGGGAGTGCGCTGGTTGCCACCCAAAACGCCTTCCCAATCGCGTGTGCGCATCACCACCACCGCACTCCATCCAGCCGAGGGCAAGCCGGTGCGCGGTGCTCCTGCATCATGCATGCATCGGCATCTCTCGAGACGACGCACGGGCGTGGACGTCTTTTCACGCAGCAGCATCTCAGGGTTGGGGTGCTGATCAATCGAGTGCATCAGCACGCATACGCAATGTGTACAGACATAATTCGCAAACGTGCAGATGGTGCGTGGTGTGCAGATGGTGGGAAGGCGCAATCTCCAAGAAACATCATGAGCCCCATGCGCACGCCATGCGATGCCATGCGATGCCATGCGATGCCATGCAGGACACACACGCGCGCGCGCCAGCATGCAGATGCGGGCCTCAGCAGGCCGCGTCAGCGGCCTCCACACGCAGCGCCGCACCGCAGTTGCTGTGCGAGCTTCTGCGCCTGCCGCTGCCACTGCCCCGGCGCCTCTCGCTGTGTCCAAGTCCTCTCAGCTTGCGCAGCTTGCAGCCATGACGGTGGGTGACGGGTGCGGTGACAGGAGCAGCCCTTGCGCATGCTGCTGCATGCCAGCTAGAAACCTGGCTGCGGGCCCTTCACTGCTCTGGCGCGTCCTCCTTTCGATCGCTGAGTCGCCGCACACACTCGCAACTTTATTCCACTCCAGCCGCACCCACCACACGCAGGTGGCCAGGCGGCCCTCGCACACAGGTGGCCACAGCCGCACGCTGCGCAGTTGGCGCAGCCGCCGCGGCGCCTCCCCACCACCCTCTCTCCCAAACACCCAACCAACGACACAACCAGGTGCTGTCGATCGACACGGGCGACCTCTCTATCATCAAGCGCTTTGCTGCGACTGGGCTCATCACCGACGCGACGACCAACCCGCTGTTCATCAGCCAGACGGCCGCACGGGGGGATGAGCCGGAGTACGCGGCACTGGTGGGGAAGCTGTGTGTGCGGGTGGTGGTGGGGACGCTGGATGTGACAAGTCGTGTGTGATGCACCCAACAGGCAGCGTTTTTTGTGTTTGTGTACTACGGGTGGAGGTTGTAGGGGCCTAAGAAGGCTGTTGATGATGGATGCTACAGTCAGGGACACCTCTTAAGGCGTGTAAGACCGTGCTCGGCACGCATGGCCCGAGCACCTTAATGAGATGGCTGGCTGTTGGTGGTAGGGACCCCCCACGCTGTAAAGAGCGTCGGCGCACCCCCAGGTCCCCTACCGCAGCGGCAACAAACGCTTGTTGAAGTAGGCTTGTGCGAGGCTTTGGCAGGAGCAGCAGCCAGCTGAGACCCGCTTCTGAGTCGACCGCTGCTGACTACCACTGCTGCTGCCACTGCTGCTGCTGCTGCTGCTGCTGCTGACTGCCGCTGCTGCTGCTGACTACTGCTGCTGCTGCTGCTGCTGACTGCGTCTACTGCTGCTGCTGCTGCTGCTGACTTCTGCTGACTACTGCTGCTGCTGTCTGCTGTCTGCCGCTGCTGACTGCTGCTGCTGCTGCTGCTGCTGAATGCGACTGCTGCTGCTGCTGCTGCTTTCTGCTGCTGTCTGATTACTACTGTTGCTGTCTGCTGCTGCTGCTGTCTGCTGCTGACTGCCTGCTGCCACTGCCGCTCCTGCTGACAACTGCTGCTGTTGTTCACCACTGCTGCAGGTGAACGAGGCTGTAGCGGCCGCAAAGAGTGACCTGCGCACAAAGAGCGCGCCGTCTGACGAGGTGCGTCGCTGGTGTTCTTAATTAAAGAGAATTTGTTGTTTGTTTGCCTCCGATATTGCAAGGAATGCGCTGGGTTGCCCCCGCAAGGAGACGTGTTTGTGTGGAAAGTTGTGAGAATTTTTGGCACACACATCGGTACACACCTACACAAACCTACACACCTACACACCTCACGTCAGGCCATCAACCTGGCCATCGACTACCTCAGCGTGAACCTTGGGCGCAAGATCCTCGACATTGTGCCCGGCTACGTGTCGACTGAGGTCGACATCCGGCTGTCGTTTGAGGAGGAGGCTTCGGAGCACCGCGCAAGGTGGGGGTGGTTTTGGGTTGACGATTTTTCGTTACGGGTGGGGGTGGGAGCACCAACGCATGGTGTGTGGGAGTGCGCTCCAGTGGGAGTGGCTCACATGGAGATGCCGACATCCGGCTGTCTGTTGAGGAGGCGTCGGAGCACCGCGCCAGGTGGGGATGCATTCAACTCTAAACCCTTAATCATAAACCCTAAACCCTTAACCCTTAACACTCAAGTCTAAGCCCACCTGAGGTCGACCTCCGGCTGTCTTTTTTAGAGGAGGCGTTTGCATTCAACCCTAAACCCTTTACACTAAACCCTTAACCCTACACCCACAGCCCACCTGAGGTCGACATCCGGCGGTTTTTTTAAGAGGAGGCGTCGGAGGACCGTGTGCGGTGGCGATGCATTCAGCCCTACACCCTTGACAATAAAACCCTTATTACTAAACAGTGGTCCCTGGGAAGGATTTAAGTAATTAGTTTTTTGCCGGCTCCAGCAACTTAGACCGCTCACACCAGGCACAATACACAGCGGGTATTCATGCAACGCATGCCGTTGTGCTGCTCTCGGCAACAGCTGTCCAACGCACCGCTCCACGCCCTCTCCCACTAAGTGTGGAGTGGTTTTCTGGGAAATGGGAAATCCGGCCCTGAGCGGTATACGGCTCGCAGGGGAATCACTGGCACTAAACCCTAAACCCAACTGATCCAGCTGTCTTTTGAGGAGGAGGCGTTAGAGCACCGTACCGGGTGGGGATGCATTCAACCCAAACCCTAAATCTTAAACACTCGTCCCTTATCGCAAGTTTCAGTTTCAACCCAACACAGGCCGAACTTGAAAAACACCAAAACACTAAAATGCATGTTGGTCGAAACCGTCGCATGGGGTGCTCCGCCACTGGTAATGCATGCGAGGCTCCTGGAATGGATCGCCTGTGTGTCGATTGTGCGTTGGGGGCGTGGGGAGGCGCCATGCGGTGCGCTTTGGTGTCGGTTAAAGCCGATAACTTGCGCCTGATGTCACCCCTCGCGGTTCTTGCACGATGCCGACTAACCGGGGAGGGTTCTAGATCGACAACCATGCATTCCTTGGGCACTGGGGTGCTGGGGCTGCTCGCATGCGGACTTCGAAAAGGTGAAATCGTGTTTTTTGTGTTTTAGAAGTCTGTGTTGGGTTGAAACAGCAACTTGCGATAACCCTAAACCCGCAACCCACCTGAGGTCGACATCCGGCTGTCTTTTCAAGATACGTCAGAGCACCGTGCGCGGTGAGGATGCGCTCAACCCTAAACCCTTTACACGAAACACTAAACTCTAAGCCCAACTGAGGTCGACCTCCGGCTGTCTTTTTAAGACGAGGCGTTGGAGCACCGTGCGAGATGGGGATGCATTCTGGAGTGGGAGTGGGAGTGGGAGTGGGAGTGGGAGTGGGAGTGGGGGTAGGAGTGGGAGTGGGGGTGGGAGTGGGGTTGGGAGTGGGGGTGGGAGTGGGAGTGGAAGTGGGAGCGGGAGTGGGAGAGGTTGACACCAGCTGTGTTTTGAGGTGGCGTTGGAGCACCGCGCGAGGTGGAGAGCGCACCCACCTGCGCCTGCCACGCATGCATGCGCACCTGTCCGAGTCGCTCTGTACCAGGCTGCTGGCATCTTGCGCCCCCCCCCCCCATCCCTCCCCATCCCCTCCATCCCCTTCCGCTCCCCCACACAAACTCACTCACAACCGCACCTGCCCCGACTGCATGTTTGCACAGGCGCATCATCGCTCTGTACGAGGCCGCCGGCTTGCCGCGGTTGCGCGTGCTTATCAAGCTCGCCCACCCACCCCACACACACAAACACACCACACACCACACACCACACACACATCACACACACGCACACACACACACACACACACACACACAACCGCACCTGCCCCTGCTGCACATGCATGCACAGGCGCATCATCGCTCTGTATGAGGCACACACACACACACACACACACACACACAACCGCACCTGCCCCTGCTGCACACGTGCGCAGGCGCATCGTCGCTCTGTACGAGGCCGCCGGCGTGCCGTGGTCGCGCGTGCTCATCAAGCTCCCCCCCCCCCACACACACACACACTCAACCGCACCTGCCCCTGCTGCACACGTGCACAGGCACATCATTGCTCTGTACGAGGCCGCCGGCGTGCCCCCCCTCCCCACACACCACACACCACACACACACACACACACATAACCGCACCTGCCCCTTTCTGCATGTTTGCGCAGGCGCATCGTCGCTCTGTACGAGGCCGCCGGCGTGCCATGGTCGCGCATGCTCATCAAGCTCCCCCCCCCACACACACACACACCACACACACACACACAACCGCACCTGCCCCTGCTGCACACGTGCCCAGGCACATCATCGCTCTGTACGAGGCCGCCGGCGTGCCCCCCCTCCCCACACACCACACACACACACACACACACACACACACACCACACACACATACACTCACATCCGCACCTACCCTTTCTGCATGTTTGCCAAGGCGCATCATCGCTCTGTACGAGGCCGCCGGTGTGCCGCGGTCGCGCGTGCTCATCAAGCTCCCCCCCCACCCACCCACCCCCCCACACACAACTGCACCTGCCCCTGCTGCACACGTGCACAGGCACATCATTGCTCTGTACGAGGCCGCCGGTGTGTCCCCCCTCCCCACACACCACACACACACACACACACAACCGCACCTGCCCCTTTCTGCATGTTTGCGCAGGCGCATCGTCGCTCTGTACGAGGCCGCCGGCGTGCCGTGGTCGCGCATGCTCATCAAGCTCCCCCCCCCACACACACACACACCACACACACACACACAACCGCACCTGCCCCTGCTGCACACGTGCCCAGGCACATCATCGCTCTGTACGAGGCCGCCGGCGTGCCCCCCCTCCCCACACACCACACACACACACACACCACACACACACACACACTCACATCCGCACCTACCCTTTCTGCATGTTTGCCCAGGCGCATCATCGCTCTGTACGAGGCCGCCGGTGTGCCGCGGTCGCGCGTGCTCATCAAGCTTGCTGGCACGTGGGAGGGCATCCAGGTGAGGGCCGATCCTTGCTGCTGGGCCCTAAACCCTGGACCCTAAACCCTTTCTAAACCCTAATTTCTAAACCTATTTAGGGTTTCTAAACCCTAAACCCTAAACCCTAAACCCAGAACCCAGAACCCTCAACCCTAACTAAGGCGTGCTGGTCCCTGTGATTGGCCTGTGGTGGGCAGAGCAGGGCGGTGGCAGGAGCAGGCCTGGGCAGAGCACGCACACCGTTGCTGAAACACTAAACCAGACCGCCCGTATGGCCACTGTGTACCCTCACAAAGTGACGGTTGGCATTTTGGCGCGCGTGACTAGCCTGAGGTCTGGGCGGAGCACGGCAGCGGCAGGTGCCGGCCTGGACAGAGCACGCACACCGTTGCTGAAAAACTAACCCAGACCGCCTGTATGGCCACCGTGTACCCTCACAAAGTGACGGTTGGCATTTTGGCGCGCGTGACTAGCTTGAGCTCTGGGCGGAGCAGGGCAGCCGCAGGTGCCGGCCTGGGCAGAGCACGCACACCGTTGCTGAAAAACTAACCCAGGGCCCGCATGCCCACCGTGCACCCTCACTAACTGAACGTTGGCATTTTGGGCGCGCGAGACTAGCCTGAGGTCTGGGCGGAGCAGGGCAATGGTAGGTGTGGGCCTGGGCAGAGCGCGCACACCGCTGGTGCACATTGAAACCGCAGCGCACGTACGCCCACTGTGCGTCCTCACAAACCAGGCAGACAGTCATGCACATGAACTGTGGTAGTAATGCATATGAACTGGCCACCACACGTTGTGTGGTAGCGCCACCACACACCCCAAGTAGCACCCCACACTGGCACATCTTCAAGTGTGGCACACCCCACACCGCACAACTGGCTGTTATACCAACTCGGGGCGCCTCGGCGCACGTGCGCAGGTCGCGCGCTCGCTTGAGAAGGAGGGCATCAAGACCAACATCACGCTCGTGTTCGGCGTGTGCCAGGTAGGGCGCGTGGGCTCAGTCCTGAGGCGGAACAAGGCGGTCGGGGGGTGCGCCTCGGGCAGTCTCGGAGTCCCATAGTGGGGGCGTACGCGGCCGTGGCACTCGTGTGCGCCCGCGTTCTAGTGCGTGTGTGTGCCCGCATGCGTGCGTGTGTGCGTGCGTGCATGCTCGCTCACTTGAGACGGAGGGCATCAAGACCAACACCACACTCGTGTTCGGCGTGTGCCAGGTAGGGGGCGGGCTCACTCCTGAAGGGAGCCAGCGATGTGCATGTCGATGCTGCAGCCCTGGCAAGCTAGGAGCTAGTAAAGGGAGCGTGCGCGGCTGAGGTGTGTGTGTGTGCCCGTGTGCGTGTGTGTGTGAGTGTGTACATGTATGCGTGCATGTGTGTGTCTGCATGTGTGTGTGCATGCGTGTGTACATGTGTGTGCGTGTGTATGTGTGTGTGTGCGCACGCGCACGTGCATGTGTGCGTGTGTGCGTGCGTGCGTGAGTGCATGCCTGCGTGCTTGCTCCTCATGCCGCACATGAAGACGCCACAGATGAGCCCTCATCTCGCTCGTCTTGTGTGTTCCCTCTTTCTGGGAGCCCACCTCACGAGGCAGCTCCCTCAATGCCACGCCCGGGGTTGCATACTGTAAACTGTGAATGGTAAACTGTGTTCCTTTCTCTCCCGCAGGCCATCGCCGCAGCTCAGGCAGGTGCCACCCTCATCTCGCCCTGCCCTGTGCGCTCCTTTCACTCTTGCATGTTCCGTCGCTGCGGCACCTGCCGCTCGTCCCCCTTCCCCCTTCCCACGTGCGCTTCTTTCTCCCCCGCAGGCCATTGCTGCAGCTCAGGCAGGCGCCACCCTCATCTCGCCCTTCCCTTGTGCGTTCCTTTCACTCTTGCATATGCCGTCGCTGCAGCACCTGCCGCTCGTCCCCCTTCCCCTTTCCTACATGCGCTCCTTTCTCCCCCGCAGGCCATCGCCGCAGCTCAAGCAGGTGCCACCCTCATCTCGCCCTTCCCCTGTTCATTCCTTTAACGAGATGAATTCACTCTTGCCTTTGCCGTCGCTGCGGCACCTGCCGCTCGTCCCCCTTCCTCTTTTCCATGTGCGCTCCTTCTTCCCCGCAGGCCGTCGCTGCAGCTCAGGCAGGCGCCACCCTCATCTCGCCCTTCCCCGGCCGCGTGCTCGAGTGGACGAAGTCCGACCCCGATGGACCAAAGGGACCACAGTCGTTTGCGCCCGCGGACGACCCGGGAGTCGTCGCGACCACGGCAATGTGGGTTGCCAATCTTTCTCGCTTTCTCTTTCTTCATTTGACTCTTTCTTTCTCTGTCTCCATCTCCTTCTTTCTCTGTCTCCCTCTCCTTCTTTCTCTGTCTCCCTCTGTTTCTGTCTTTCTCACTCTCAATCTGTCTCTCTCCCTCTCCCTGCCTCCCACTCGCTCTGTGTCTCTCTCCCTCTCTCTCTGTCTCTCTCTCTCTTGCACGCTTTCACACGCTCAAGCACTGGTGGCAGACGGAAGTCGACGCCGGCACGCGGTGTGCAGACCAGCCAGTGATTTCCTTTTCGGCTCTCCACAGCCATTTGGCTGTATTCCGGCTGTGCTTTGACCTTGAACACAGCTCAACCCACGCAGCGGATTGTTAGTCTGACGAGCCCGCCAGACAGGGCTCGTCTAGAGCTTTCAAATGACTTATATATGAGGACAAACGGTCAACGGGAGGTCAACGGTCAACGGTCAACGCGATCCGCGGTCAACGGTCAAATCCGGCTTTGGAATAATTAAAAAAAATTGCCAAGGAAATCACTGAGACCGGCTGCCCGAGGCCCCTCTGTTGTCACCCCTGTTACTGTTACTCTTACTGCTACTGTTACTGCTACTGTTACTGTTACTGTCACTGTTACTGTTGCTGTACTGTTACTGTTACTGTGCAGGCACGTGTGGTTATCTGGGTATTAAGGCGCAGTGTGGCACCGTTCACCCTCCCCCCTCCCCCTCCACCTCCCCCCCCCCTCCCCCCTCCACCTCCCCTCCCCTCCCCCTCCCCCCTTCCCCTCCCCCCGATCTCCCCCTACCCCTCCCCTACCCCCCCTCCGCCCCCCTCCACCTTCCCTCGCCTCCCCTCCGCCCCCCCCCTCCACCTCCCTTCGGTTTTGACCCCTGTCACGGGCAATCGGCCATGCGCAGGTACGCGTACTTCCGCAAGCACGGCCACGACACCATCTGCATGCCGGCGTCGTGGCGCTCATCGACCGGCAACGACCCACTGGATGAGGTGAGGGTTTCATGCTGAAGAGGCAAACATTTACATAACCACGCAGTAACAGTAACACGGGGTTTCCAGCTTAGCAGGCTACTCTTCTACTAGAGACACCCGCCGATACTCCAGCACACTTAAGTACTAGACTACCGCCGGCTCCCGGCCGATAGACTACCGCACCCGCCGGCTAGACTACCCCAAACAGCGGTCTCTGAGAGACATGTCTGGCAAGGAGCATGTAGGAGAGGACCTTCTTCAGGGTCACAGTAGTGGCCTTGTGGCCAGTCAAGCCGGCAGAGCCGACTGGCGCTGACTGGAACGGTCCCCGCCTGGCAGTGCATGGCTGTCCAGCTCTCGTTTGCATGGGGCTCAGCCGGCGCCCCATGCCTCATGCATGGCCAGGTCCCACCCTCCAGGGGTGCATGGACGACAGAGTTGTCATGGAGGCTGCCTGAAGACCTTCCAACGCCAGTCACCGGCAGACGAGCGACCCCGAGGATGAGCGCGGTGACGAACGCTGCGATTGGTGAAGCGGATTTACTCTGTGTTGCCTCGGCGGTCGCCACCGCTGAAGCCGTGATGGTAGCCCGCCTCCACGGGCAGCCATCTTGACCAATGTCCAGCATGCATTGACGGGCGCCAGCTCCTCCGCTGGTCGATCAACTCGTCGAGATCAGTGCCGAATAGCGTCCTGCATGGGGGGAGGATAAGGGCCGTCTCCCAGCACGGGCCGCGGCAGCGCCGCGGCTACTCGCCAAGCCATGGCAGCGCCGGGCAAGCCGCTCCTGAAGTGTTCCACCGAGGGGCAGTCTAGCAGGAGCCGGGCCAGTCATATTTTACCTCGCTCGTCAGCGGCACGGAGATCCTTGTCACCAGCAGCGCCGCATTGCTGGGTCCAGGGCTCGGCGACAAGAACGCGCCTCCGTTTATCGAGCCCCAATAAACACGCACACACATAAAATCACACACACACACACCCACAACCACACACACGCGCACGCATGCACGCGCACACACACACACACGCACACCATAGTGCGGGTGCTATCTGCATGCCTCAGGGATTGAGTGCGCAAGCACAAGTCAAATACGTCATTAAAGGCGTCCAACAAGACTGTAAAATCGACCACACACCGTATTCTTCTGCACCCACAACCCCAACCCCAAACCCCCGCCCAAAGCCGCGCCCTCGCTGGCACCGACCGCATGACCATCCGCGCGCCTGCTGCTCGAGGCGCTCGCTTTGCGCGGCGCTCCGCTGCCACGCTGCCTCTAACATTTCGCCCTGCACCCCACTGAAACAAAACCGCTCCACTCCCACCCCCCCACACACCCCAACCCCCGCCCAGATCCGCGCCCTCGCTGGCACCGACCGCATGACCATCCCGCCCCCGCTGCTCGAGGCGCTCGCCTCGTGTGACGCCCCGCTGCCGCGCTGCCTAGAGCCCGTGTCGGCGGCTGCGTCGTGCCCCGACGACGGGTCGCCTCTCTCAGAGTTGGCGTTCAGGTGGGGCGCCCGGTTGACGCGTTAAGTAGGTAAATTTAGGAAAGTGTCGGATAAATCGTGAGGCAGCAAATTGATAGTGATTACTAGAGCAACATTGCTCTTAAGACAATCATTTAATTGTTATAGATATACATGTCAACTATTCTGCACTATGTGCTACCATTTTGCCTAACAACAGTTGTCTTTGATTGGGACAACTGTGCAGAAGGTGGCTAATAATGATGTTGGATTTTACGTTCTGTGTGGCGCCCTTAGGAGCCTCCTCGAGACTCCTAGGAGCCCTAGTTTAAGGTTGAAGGGTTCCTCCCCGCCCGCATGCTCGCGCTTCGCGCCTCAACGCTCCGCCCAGAGATTCGCCCACTTCGCATGCTTCGCTAGGGGACCCCGCACCCATCCACACATACACCCAAGATGCACACGCACATGCCCCTGCACACACACACACACACACACACACACACGCCCATGCACATGCACACATGCCCCCTGCTACGAACATCGCTCAGCGCGCACTGGCGCTCCCAAGGCACCCACTCGAGTCCCAACCGCTGCGCCCATCGACACACACGCCCCTGCACACACACGCCCATCCATGTACACGCACACATGCCCCCTGCTACGAATGTCGCTTGGCGCGCACTGGCACTGCTAAGGCACCCACCCACACCTCCATCTGAGCCGACACACCGGTCGCCCCTTCCTTGTCTCCCCCTCCCCCCCCCCTGGTAGTCCGCCCCACGATTTGAGAGGAGAGGAGAGGAGAGGAGAGGGGATTTGAGTTTGGCTGCTCTAACTCGCAATCGTGTGTGTGTGTGTGTGTGTGGAGGGGAGGCTTTAGGACAGCATAAGAGCACCTCTAGGCTGTGTCCTTGTCAGGGCCGCGGCCGTTTGGAAGGCGTGGCTGAGCACTGCCCCACACACACACACACTGCCCCCTGGCTTCGTGCGCAGGGGGCACAGCGCACGCTCTAGTCGGTCCGCCGCAAACACCAAGCTTGCTTTTAGAACAGCACAGTAAACAGTGTCTTTGTGGAAGGCGTGACGCCGCAAACAACAAGCTCGCCTTTAGAACAGCACAGTAAACAGGGGCCTTGTGGAAGGCGTGGCTGAGCACGGCACCCCTGCTCACTGCCTGTCCCCCATGCAGGTGGCAGCTCGCGCTCGACGGTGCAGCCAACGATAAGCTCTCCGCCGGGCTGAGGTCGTTCAATGGCGACACCCTCCGCTTGGTGGAGCTCCTCAAGAAGCATCCTGGGTGGAAGTGATCGATGGGGAGCTTCCATTCGAGGCCTCGAGGGGGGAGAGGAGAGGAGGGCGTGGATCAGTGATGGAGAGGGGGAGTAGAGTAGGCTTGGGTAGCACCCGCTTTCTCATACTAGGAGGAGGTGCAGAGGGGTGGTTTTATTGCTTGGCTGAGGCTGAGGGTACCAGAAATGGTGCTTGTGGTCTATTTTGGCTGTGTGGGTGTGTGGTGTGCGACCAACGTGTACGAGTACTCCACCGGCAAACGAACTTTTGAAATACACCCCGACGTTCATTGCGTGTGCAGCCCCCCGCGTGTCCCCGCCCGACTCGTGGCGTGCGACTCTCACCAAACCCTTGAAGTCGAGTGGCTTTCACTGTACGCGTCCGACTAGCAGCACGCACGCACTCGCCTTGGACTAGCAATATCGCGTGCTCTCACTCATCGTGCAGTTGCAGGCGAGATGGTGAGCAGTGAGCAAGTTGGGGGCATACATATGGCATGGGCAGTGCATGCACACAACACCACAAAAACCCATGCACACAGGACGAGGCCTGTTTTGTCGGTCTGCAGCGGATGAATCGTTGTGATTCAAACAATTGTCGGCAGTGCCACGCGACGTCCTGCATCACCACAAGCCCAGAGCAACGACGACGTGCGCATACAAGTCCCGTCCGCTGCATCAGCGCACTGGAGGTGCACCGTCTGGGTCGCAAGCGACTGAATTCAAAACGCGCGGAGGGGGTGGAGGTGGAGAGCGAGGAATTTGATACGCGTCGGCAACACGCGTACACACAGTCCTCGGGCACTCTCGTTGTCGTCGAGCACCCTCGAGACCGAGGCTCACTACTGCCAGTGCCGTGGCGCTACCGCTCCAGCTTCTATGGCATCCCCCACCACGAGACACCGCCAGCAGGTGTGTGTGCATGCAGCCTCCCGCTAACATGCAGCGCGCATGCGGTGTGCCCGCACGCAGAGACACACACACACACACACACACACACACTCGTGCGTGCATGTGTGCGCGCATCTGCGCGCATCTGCGCGTGTGTGTGCATGCAGCCTCCCGCTGCCATGCAGCGCGCATGCGGTGTGCCCGCACGCAGAGACACACACACACACACACACACTCGCCCATGCAACTACGGGCTCACCATATGCACGCGCGCGCGTCTGCACTGCTCGCACCTGCAGTCTTCCACCTGCTCCAGACGATGCGGCCTTCGCGACGCAGCCCCGGAGGAGATGTCATCACCGGCATGGCGTTCAATGCATCACTTGGCATGCTGGCAGCGGGGCTTGTGACCAAAGAGGTGCGTCCATTCGGCGCTTTGTGTTGCGCTGTTGTGGCCCAACATACGTCCACACGCGCACCCATACTTCCACATGCATCCACACGCTCACGCATGCTGCACACTCCCGCGCTGTGCGCTGCGCAGCTTCGAATATACGACGTGGACCAGCCCGCGGTCGTGTGGCGGGACGACGGCGCGAGCTGCACTCCCCGCAAGGTGCACGTGGGTGGGCGGCGGGCTCGCGGGCACCTTGCAGGGACTGCAGCCCGCAGCTGTAGCGGCGGAAGCGGCGGACACACCACCCGCAGCCACCGCGTTCTGCTGACGCGCTTGATGCCCGGCAAGGTCAGCTGCGTGGCGTGGGACCCGTTCCTGCTGTCCGAAGGCGTGCTCACCGTCGGGGACTATGACGGCGTGCTGCACCAGGTCGACGTCGGGAGCGGGCACCACCTCGCAGAGGTGGAGGCGCACAGTGGGCGGCGCGTGTGCTCAGTGCACCACTCAACCGTGCGACGCGCGCTTGCGGTGTCCACCTCTGATGACCGCACCGCGCGGCTGTGGGGCGGGAGCGGACTGCGAGAAGCGGTTGCCACGATCACGCCCCCGGGCCCGTGCCCGCTGCCCGTATGCTGCGCGCATTTTAGCAGCGAGGACGAGCACCTGCTCGCGGTCGCGTCGTCCGACCGCTGCGTATACCTCTACGACGTGCGCTCGACGCACGCGCCGATCGAGGTGCTGCGCCACCACTCTGCGCCCGTGTCGTATGTCGCATTCCTCGGCGGGCGGCGACTGGTGACGGCTTCGACGGACGCGACCGTCGCGGTGTGGGACCTTCACGGGAGCGGAGGGGCCGGCGGCGGCAGGGAGGGTGGCGTGAGCAGTGACGACGCACACGGGAGCAGCCGCGCGCCAACCCGGGTGTGCACCGGCCACCGCAACTCGCGCAACTTTGTCGGGCTGTCTGTGCGCCCCGACGACGGGCTCGTCGCTGTCGGCAGCGAGTCCGGACACGTGCACGCGTACTACCCTTCGTGGGGCCCGCCGCTCGCGTCGGCGCACGTGTGCACGCTCTCCTCCAGCACCAACTCCCCCGCCTTGTCGGGCAGCGGCGGCGCAGCGGCCAGCGGCGGTGGCAGCGGCAGCGGCGGAGAGTTTGTCAGCTCCGTGTGTTGGCTGCAGCCGGCGGACGGCGGAGGGCCGCCGCTGCTCGCAGCAGGGACCTCATCCGGGTGCGTGTCGCTGCTCGCGCTGACAGAGGCCTGACTGCCCATCACATGGGTCTGGTCTGACTGCCTCATCACATGGGACATTGACTGACCAGCTGTGTGTCGCTGTTTCCTTATCCCTGACTGAGGGACCCCCAAGATGGACGGCTCGCCCTGAACAAGGGCCTGCACCGACCGTGGGCTCTCCCTGGCCACAGCACCTCGACCGGCTGCGTGTCGCTGCTGCGCTGACCGAGGGCTCTCCAACCTGATTGTCGAGGGTGCCCTGCCCATGGGAGGGCCGATCGCCTTGCCCATGTGAGGGCCTGCTCCAAGGCACCGCGCCAGGCTGCGTGTGCCGCCCACCAAGTGAGGGCCTCTTACCCTCGCTCCAAGTGAGGGCTTCTCACCCTGGGAGCACTAAACGCTGTGAACGCCAGGGGGAGGGGGGGAGGGGGTCGTCTTCTGTCTATGTGACTCGACTGAAGCCGCCCCACCCCCCACCCCCCACCCCGCCCCGCCTCTGAGCCTCTCTGTACTGGCGTTGTTGCGACGGCGTGCACTCGGGCTCGCCTCCCACGACCGACGTGCATGCGCATGCGATCAAACCCACAAAATTTAACCCGCAATCTAATACGTTATGATTATCGGCGAGAAGAGAGAGAGTGAGGGGAGCAAGCAGGCTCCCTGAAGAAAGTTTAACCAGCAGACCCATGAACCTAATTCATTTTGGTGATGCAGATGGTGAAGAATCGAATCCATTCCTTATCCCTTCCTGCGTCCTGCTGCAGAAAACTGCGGACCGCAATGTTTGTTCAACACGTGCATCCCTGAATCTGCCCTGAACCCCCTGTTTCTGCTACGACCTTCCCCTTTCAGGCTGTTGCAGCAGACTTTCTGCTGTTTTCCTTTGTGTCTCTAGCGCACTTGCTGCCAGTGCCAATCGCCCGTGCCCCAGTGCCAAGTGGTTACAGCTGTACTATTCACGTTGCCTAAAAACACTACCAGTTGGCGCTTCCTCAACATAGGTAAACATAGGTAGTGAAACACACACACACACACACACACACACACACACACACACGCACACACACACACACTCTGTAGAAAGCCATGGTCTCCCACTGTTATCTCCCAGAAGTCGTCAAGCAGTAAGTGTCCGATGGACTGCTGTAGGCTGCATACACTCTCGCAATTACATTCGCCCAGCACGGTTTCAATGCTGGAGGGTCCATTCCTGCTGTTGTTACTGACTCCTGTTCACTACGTTTCCTCATCCAACACTCGGTGTTCCTGCACGTGGTCAAGGCAGCTGCCACGCAATGATGTTTTAGAAGATTCGAACGAAGTGTGGGGTGGGGATACAAAGAGAGCGCTTGTAAGCGCCCGTTAGCTCGGTGGTGGTCGTGGATGGTCGGTTCGTCCGCCACCATGCCGTCGTGTTGCTGAGTGAGTGGAGGGCCGTACAGGTATTTTTCAATGGCCGAGTCCGATGGCCAAGCCATCGGACTCACAAGCTCAAGAGGCGATCCGTCAATCGAGGGACATACACCTGTGTGTGAAGGACACACAAGCGCAGGAGGGCAGGGAGGCAGGGAGGCTGCAAGGTTCGTGCAACCGTTGTGTGCCCGGAGCCCAAAATAATTGGTCCTCCTGCATGCATGCATGCTGCCAACACACGCCGTTGTCCCCCCCTAACACGCCGTTGTCCTCTGCGCTGTAGTACCGGCCCTGGAGCATCGGTCGTATTGCCCAACCCGCACACCGTGCCACAACTGCTCGACTCGGCTATCGTCGAGGCCCTACAATGCAGCCAGGAGCGCAAGACGATTGGAGAATTGGAGGCGATGATAGTTGCCTTCTTAGACGACCCCACGAGTCCAGTCGAATTGAAGTTCCCCTCGAGCTTGCAACCCTACCAGGTTCAGATACCGTGGCATGGTGCACCATTGCATGTGCTGGCATCATGGGGGGGGGGAGGGGGGATTGGGTGGAATACACAGCCTGGTGGTGGGCAAGCAAGCATGCACGCCGGCCGAGAGCCCTAGTTGCTCTGCTCACATGGGTGCGGCCGCCCACAGATGCTCCGCACACCCACACACACACACGCACCCCTCTCTCCTGCACGCCCCCGTGCAGAAGATGCTGGCGCACCGCGTCGCCCAGGCGTACGGCCTGCATACTCAGACGGTCGACTTTGAGGAGGGCCCCGGCCGAGTAGTGGGCATGCGCCTGCCTGGGCACACACACACGCGCGACGTGCCACTCATGGAGCTTGACGTGTCACCAGCAGCGGTGAGTTCGATCCAGACTGGGTGGCCCGCCTCACGAGGCCAGCTCCCTCAGCCCCGAGGGAGCGTGCAGTAAACCGCGATCCAGACACCAGCGCTAGCCTGCCTGCTTCCTATCTCTGCGTCTGCTGATCACCCCTCAGACATGGCCACACAGCCCAGGGGCAGCGCGCACATGTTGGTTACCTAGCATCAACAAACAAGTCGTGTCGGGATGTCGGAAAGCCCACCGCGTGAAGGTTGCCCTGCCCTGCCACACTCGGCGTGCAGGTCGCTGTGATGCAGCTGCGGCCGAGCGACAGAGGCGGCGGCAAGGGTCCGCGCGGGCAGCGCAGCAAGTCGGGGGCCCCGCCACAGCAGCAGCAGCAGCAGCAGCAGCAGAACCTCGCACACGCACGGCCGGGCGCAGAGGGGCACGCGGGGGGTGCATGGGGGGCGCAGCATACGGGGGGCGCCCCGCTCGGCCCCCACGGCGGGCCACCGCCGCCAACAAGGATGGTGACGGACACAGAGGGCCCCCACGCGCAGCCGCCGCCGGCAACGATAGGCCACCACCACGCCGCTGCTGCCGGCAGCTGGCAGCAGCACGCGTGTGCCTCTGCGCACATGGCGCACATGCCACCCCCCGGGATCGGGCTCCCGCTCCCGCACGGCATCGGCCACGTGCACCCCGCGCCTGGGGCGGGGCTGCCCCTGCCGCTGCCCGTCTCCGTCCCCATGCCGGTCCCCATGCCTGCGCCAGTGCCCCCGCACGGCATTAGGGGCGGCCGCACGGAGGAGGTCGCGCGGCTGCGCGAGTCGATGAGCGGGCTGAGCGTGGCGGGCGGCGGCGGCGGGGGCCCGCCCATGATCGCGCGCCGCTCCGCGGGGTCGCGCGACAGTGGGGGTGACGGCAACGCGCACAGCGGGAGCTACGGCAGCGGCGGCTACGCGCGCGCCGGCGCCGACGGGGGTGGGGGGGGCTTGCGTCACGGGGCCCACGGGGGCGCCGTGTTCGTCGGCAGCGGCGGCGGTGTGCCGTCCCCCGCGTGGCACCCCCCTGGCGGCCTGCCCCCTCCGCCCGGGCTCGTCACAAACCACCCAGGCCACCGCGGCCCTCCCCCCCCTCCGCCCCTGGGCGCACCCAAGGGCCCGAGGGGCGGAGGCAGTGCGAGGGACGCCCCCCCTGCGCACGGCTCCGCCCGAGTATCAGCCAACGGCGGCTGCGAGGTCTCTGATCGCAGCAACGGCGCGCCGTCGCCGCCGTCGCCGCGCGGCGGTGGCGGGCCCCAGCATGACGGTGGGCACAGCGGGCAGATGGGGGGCTCCGGCGGCGGCGGCGCGCCGCCGCACCCCCACCACCTTGTCCCGCATGCACCGCACCACACAGGGGGTGGCTACTATCCACCGGGCGCCCTCGCGTACGCACCCATGCACATGGGCCCCGGTGGCGCTCTGTACGCTAGGGGTGGCTACTACCCACCGGGACACAATTCCGCACACCACCCCAGGCTGGGCTACACCCCCGTGGGCGGGTACCACGGCGGTGGCATGGGACACATGGGCATGGTGCCAATGGGTCACATGGGCACGCACCACCACCAGCACGCAGCAATGGCCGCGGGCAGACACGGACACGGGCACGCGCACTATGGGTACGTTACCGGCATGGACGCGTCGCATATGGGCGGGCCAGCCGGTGCTGGGGGGCACCAGCACGCGGCAGCAGCAGGGTACCATCACGGTGCTGTGCCAGCGATGTACGGCCACTCGCCCCCGCAGCAGCCCTCGTACATGGTCTACAGCCCGCACACGGGCGGGTTCGTGCAGGTGGGGCCGGGCGGGCCGGGCGTCGGCGGTAACGGCGCCATGGGCATGCCGCCGATGCACCCAGATCACCCGCAGTACGCTCAGCAGTACGGCGGTCCAGGGTACGGCGGTGCTGTGGCGGTACAGCAGCAGTACGACATGTACTACGGGCACCACCCCCACACGGGCATGGGCGGCGGTGGCGGGGGTCCGCCCCACAGCGGACGCGTCAGCTCGGACGGCGACCAGCACTGGAGCGGCCGGGGGCCGCCGCGCGGCAGCGTGGGCACGCACGCGTATGGTCATGCGCAGAGCGGGGGGCGCGGGGGCGGCGGGATGCATGGCAGCGGCGGCAGCGGCGGGGGCGGGGGCGCGCACCGCGGCAGCAGCAACGGCAGCGACAGCAGCGGCCTCTACGCCAACAAGCGCCCGGGGGAGGCGGAGCAGCAGCAGAAACAGCCGGTGCCTGCGCCTGCGCCTGCGCCTGCGCCTGCGCCTGCGCCTGCTCCTGTGCCTGTGCCTGTTCCTGTGCCTGTGCCTGTTCCTGTGCCTGTGACTGTACATCCGTGCGCACAAGCCGCCCCGGCGACGCCGCCCCAGCAGGCGCCGCCGCCTCCCCAGCAGGAGCACGCAACGTGAAGAGGCATGGCAGGGCGGTGCGCGCTTCGAAACGAAACTGCGCTTCTTCGAATCGTTCTGCATCGTTCCGGTTTGGGACGTTGCAAGGAAACACGTGTCGGTGTGCGAGCGGCGCAAGCAGGCGCCGCCGCCCCAGCAGTTTGTACACCACGTGAGAGACAGGGCCACATGTGACAGGCAGGCTGTCAGCCGGCAAGACCCCGGGACTGCCGCAGCCATGCCTACGTTACCCATCCCCTATGACACCGCTAGATCCGAGAAGGATTGTTCCATCCCAGAGAACCTAGCGAGATGGTGGCGCCACAAAGCAGGATTTGCCACATGAGGGTGCGCGCTCCTGACAACCTTGCGGTATGGCCGCGTGCCTGCAGCCATCTGCGGCGCGTGTGTGTGCGCCCCTGCCGCCGCCCACCCGCCCTTCGCGCGCGTGCGCCCACAGTGGACCCCTACCAGACCCCTTATCTTGTACAAGTAGCCTGTGTTTGCGTAGACACAGTGACCTGCCTAACTGGGTTAGCAACATGGGGTGAACCACACACTATACGCAGACAGGCCCATGCACTGTGATTGCGACTGGCCTGCCCGGCCTGTGTGAGGCGCCAACTTCCCTGTATCGGGAGGGGCATGAGTAGGAATCGACCACGCTATGCGATGCAACGCCCCTGATGCAACGGGCATATGACGGGGACCACAGGCGGCTGCAGACGCGCGAGTGCGAGATGTGATGGTGATGATGTATGTAACAGTCGGGGGACATCCTCCTACGTGCGAAAGGAGCCGACTGGTTTCACCCGGGTGTGTTACAGCCATGTGTGTGCGATGCAGGGGAGCCACACACGTTGCTGCTTTGGCACTCTCTCAGAGGTGCTGTGACTGACAGCATGTGACAGATTCAGTTAGTGTGGAGTAGGGATCTCTTGAGGAGAGACTGTTATGAACAGTCTTGTCGCCTCGCTCGGAGAGGGCTTCCCGCGCCTCTCTGGTGGCGCAACTCGCTACCCCTTCGCAGCCCACAGGCCATGCGGGATGCCTGCCTGCCTGCCTATCGCTGAAGGCAAACCTTCGCCTCTGCTGTGCTGTGCTTCAAGCCACAACAACCTGGCCAACACGACGTGGGCGCTGGCCGCGACGGGCACAAGCATACAATCCATCTTCAAGGGTGTGCTGCTGCAGGCGGCCCACCACCGCCGCCATCGCCGCCAGCCGGCGGGCCCCTCCCTGGCGCCCCGCCACGCCCGCCGCCGCGCCTGCCGCCCCCGCCCCTGTCCACCCACCCCCTGCCTCGACCGGCGCCTCCATCGCGCCCCCGCCCACCGTCACCACGCGAGAACGAGCGACCGCCGCGGCCGCCACCACGCGCGTCGCCGCCTCGTCCACCGCCCCTGTCCACCCACCCCCTGCCGCCGCCGCGCCCCTCGCCGCCGCCCCGGCCGCCGTCCCTTCCACGCGCGACAAACCCGCCTCCCCGCCCGCCGCCGCCAGACGCGTCCCACCGGCCGCCCCCACCTCCCCGTCCGTCCCTACCGCGCGTTACGAAACCGCGCCCGCCGCCCCCGCGGACCCCTCCTACCGTCCCCGCCCGGAACCTCCCTCCCTCCTCGCCCCGCCTCGGAAGCCGCCCTGCCCCTGGTAACCGCCAGCCTGCGCGCCGCCGCGCCCCCCGCCGTACCCGCCCTCGCCGCCCCCTGTCCCAAACCCCCCCACGCCCGTGCCATGCGCCTCCTGCATGCGCTGGTGCACGCTGGGGAAGAGGTGCACCTGGGACGGGAGCGCGACGTGGAGGACTGGGAACTCGATCACGACCTGTGCGTGCAGCAGCATGCACGATTTGTCAGTGACACTGTGAGCTTCACTGTGAGGCACGGGCTGTTGTTACGATGGCAGCGCAAGGTGGTTGACGGGGAACTCGGTCACGACCTGTGAAGGGGGGAGAGGAGAGGGTATGTCAGCAACGCTGTGAGGTGCAGGGATTGCCTTTGTTTGTCGAGTTAGGGCGGGAGCGCGACGTTGAGGACGGGGAACTCGATGACGACCTGTGTCAGTCCAACAGCATGCGCGATGTGTCAGTAACAATGTAAGCTACACTGAGGCACGGGCTCTTGGTTACGATGGCAGCGCACGGTGAAGAACGGGGATCTTTATCACAACCTGTGAAGGGGGGAGAGGAGAGGGTACGTCAGCGACGCTGTGAGATGCAGGGATTTCCTGTTTTGCCGAGTTAGGGCGGGAGTGTTGGCATGGAGGACTGGGAACTTGGTCACGACCTGTGAGGGGGGGAGAGGAGAGGGTACGTCAGCGACGCTGTGAGATGCAGGGATTTCCTGTTTTGCCGAGTTAGGGCGGGAGTGTTGGCATGGAGGACTGGGAACTTGGTCACGACCTGTGAGGGGGGGAGAGGAGAGGGTACGTCAGCGACGCTGTGAGATGCAGGGATTTCCTGTTTTGCCGAGTTAGGGCGGGAGTGTTGGCATGGAGGACTGGGAACTCGGTCACGACCTGTGAGGGGGGGAGAGGAGAGGGTACGTCAGCAAAGTTGTGAGGTGCAGGGATGTCCTTTTTTGCCGAGTTAGGGTGGGAGCATGACGTGGAGGACGGGCCACTCGATCACGAACTGTGAAGGGTGGAGATGGGTGCGGTGCTTGCTTTTGCGCCGGTGGCCTTGTGTGTTGACGATCAGTGCAGTGTGAGTGCAACGGCATGGTATGTGACTTGACACTGCAGCAATGTGAGATGGCATTCCATCATGAGTAGCTAGCTACCTTGACCCACAAACGGGCGCCAGCGTGACCGCCCTCTGAGTAGGTAGGTGCGTCACACTGTGGCATCCATCGTGATCACACACACACACACACACACACGCGCGCACACACACACACACACACACGCACACCTTTTCGGCGAGCCGAGAGAGCGCGTCGTGTTGACCGCATAGTAGCACGCCTGGCTGTGTTGTGCGGGTGATGCCAGCCCGTCCACCCCCCGCCCTCCCAGCACACACACACGCACGCACACACACACGCGCGCACACACACACACACACAAACACACAGCTTCCCGAGCTGCGACCCGAGCGAGCGCGTCGTGTCGACCGCGTACTAGCACGCCTGGCTGTGTGGTGCGGGTGTTGCCAGCCAGCCCCCTCCCCCCAACACACGCGCACACACACACACACACACCTTTCCGGCGAGCTGCGACCCGAGCGAGCGCGTTGTGTCGACCGCGTAGTAGCACGCCTGGTTTGCCGGCTGGTCCTCCTTCCGCATGAAAACCTTGAGGGTGGAGACGCCTGAGGCGGGGGGAGGGGGGAGGGCGTTGCAGTATCAGTACCCGTGGGAGTGCACCCTTGCGTTTGCGGGGGGAAAGGGGGGGGCGTTGTGGTATCAGTGCGTGTAGGAGTGCACCCTTGCGTTTATGTGTGTGTGTGTAAGGGGGGGGAGGGGGGCGTTGCAGTATCAGTGCCGTGGGAGTGCACCCTTGCGCGTGTGGTTGGAGGGGGGGGGGGGCGGTATCAGTGCCTGTGGGAGTGCACCCTTGCTTTTGCGGGGGGAGGGGGGGGCGTTGCAGTATCAGTGCTTGTAGGAGTGCACCCTTGCGTTTATGTGTGTGTGTATAGGGGGGGGAGGGGGGGGGGGCGTTGCAGTATCAGTGCCCCTTGCGCGTGTGGGGGGAGGGGGAGACCCCTGTGACTCCAGGGTTCGGACACTGAAGCCCTAGGTGACGAGACAAAAGCGCACCAGGCGCGTCCCTAGTGACTATAGCGTTGTTTTTGAGTGTAGCGGCAACGGTGTGCGTGCAGCGGGGGCGAGTGGGGATTGGAAAGTGTGTTGTTAGGAGGCTGCAGCACAGCTGTGCACAACCCTGGCGCGGCCCACAGGGGCCGCCCACTGTCGCCGCGCGTCACAAAGCGCGGCCCTAGGTGTCAGGTAGCTGTGCGCCGTAATGGGGCGGGAGGGGATGCTGCCTGGGTGGCACAGGGCGAGAGAGAGTGTGCTAAATAACTGGGCCACCTGCATCGCCGCAGTATCGCCGCATGGACGCCCGCCGCATGCAACCAGACGTGGCAGACCTGTTGTTCATGCTATGTGGCGTCCATATGGGGTGGTGCACGGCTCCAGGCTGCGCCAGGAGGCGGTGTTCGAGTGTGCCATGCAAGGCCGCGCACAGAACACGCCACAAAGGGCGTCCCGGCACGCCGCGCAGACTCATATGGGTCCCATGATATATAACTAGGTCGATCGCATGCGAGGATGGCCGCGAGGGGCTGCTTTGGACGACCCGAACTCCCTTGCCCCAGTGAGCCCAACTAGAAATGGCGACGCTCTAGTGTCCCAAAACTGAGTGTCATGAGCTGGGAAAAACACAAACATTAGCGATGCGTTTGAGTTGGGGGGCGGAGAGCGTGACGACGTGTCGCAGATCGCGTTTTGGTGTGTTTTTGCATGGTTTTGGGGCACCTGATTTCGGACCCAACTTTACGATCAAACCGCGCCCCCTGGGACGCACCCCCGCCCCCGCCTACGCATGCCACCTCGAGGTATACATACTAGATTGTAAGTTCTTGACGTAAGGGCTTCGAGGAGTGGTCTGGGCGTCGCCAGAGGCGTCTAAACCCTAAAAACGGGCGCCTATGAAAGTCGGTCGACCGCGAGGCGTACGATCTAGCCCCGCGGTCAGCAGCTCACAAATAATGTTTTATAGACAACCTCGAAGTTTCATTATCGTACGCCGCGCGGTCGGCCTCCAAAAGTTTGGGGGCTTCTCGTCACCTGTTTGAACCTATGAGTCACAGGGGTCTCGGGAGGGGGAGGGGCGGTATCAGAGCCCGTGGGAGTGCACCCTTGCGTTTGCGGGGGGAAAGGGGCGGGGCGTTGTGGTTTCAGTGCTTGTAGGAGTGCACCCTTGCGCGTGTGGGGGAAGGGGGGGGGGGCCGTTGCGGCATCAATGCTTGTAGGAGTGCACCCTTGCGTTTTGGTTTTTTTTGCTTAAAGCCCCAATTCAATTAACATGTGACCATGTGACCATGAAGACCTGTATGGAGGCGACGCCCCTGCGACGGGGGTGGGGGGGGGGGGCGGTCGCAGTTCAAGTGCCCATGGTGCTCGTTTGCCTTAGCGGGGTGCCCGGCGCCCCCCCTCCTCCCCTCCCTCCCCCCCCCCCTCCCCTGACCCCACAACTAAACCCACACACCTGCCTGCTCTGCGTTTCTGAGTCGCCAAAAACACCGTCACTACTGAAGCTACCTCTTTCCAAGACGCATCACACGTCCCCTCCCCACCACACCCCGCCACACACACCTGCGCCTGCAAAAACGCCATCGCCATCGTGGTCGCGCACATGCCAGGTCGGGCTATCAGCATGCCACCCTCATCCCCGTCACGTAACCCCTAAGCCTACCCCCCCCTTCACACACACACACACACGCACACACCTGCGTCTGGTGGGGCTACCAGCGCGCCATCCTCATCCCCGTCACTCAAACCTTGAGCCTACACCCCCTCCTCAAACACACACACACACACACACACACACACACACACACACCTGCGTCTGCAAACGCCCTCTGTGAAAACGCCACCGTGGCCATGCCCGGCGCACACGCTGGTGGGGCTACTAGCGCGCCACCCTCATCCCCGTCGCTCAACCCTCGAGCAATACTCCCCCCCCCCTCACACACACACCTGCGTCTGCAAACGCCCTCAGCGAGAACGCGGACGCGGCCGTGCCCGGCGCATACGCCAGGTGCGCTGCCAGCGCCACGCCCAGCGGCGAGTCCTCGGCCACCTTCTCGTCCAGCCGGCGCAGCTCGGGCGGGGACGGGGGGAGGGGCTCGCACGGCGCGGGGGGCTGGGAGGGTGCTGCCGGAGATGCTGGGGCGCCTGCTGCTGCCGCTGACACCGATGCAGCGGCCGAGGGCTCACCCGAGCCTGCTGCTGCTGCTGCTGCTGCCGCCGCTGCGACAGACGATGGGTCGCCCAAGCATGCTGCTGCTGATGAAGCCCCGGCCGCAGGCTCTGCTGCTGCTCCTGCTGCTGCTGCTGCTGCTGGCGCCGCTGCCGCCGCTGCTGCTGCTGGCGCTACTGCTGCTGCTGCTGGCGCTGCTGCTGGCGCTGCTGCTGGTGCTGCTGCTGGCGCTGCTGCTGGTGCTGCTGCTGGTGCGGAGGTCGACGCCCCCCCCACGAGCACGCCCTCCATTGGTGCCGCTGCTGCCGCTGGTGCCGCTGCTGGTGCCGCTGCTGGTGCTGCTGGTGCTCCCGAAGGTGCCGCTGCTGGTGCCGCTGCTGCTGCTGCTGCTTCTGTGCCGCCCTCAGCCCGCCCCGGCCCAGCCGCGCCCTCCACTCCCGTCGCGTCCCCGCCGTCACCCCCGCCCTCCTCCTCCCCCTCCGCCGCCGCGCCCGCGGCCACAGCCGCCGCAGCCGCCGCCGCGCCCTCCTCGCCAGCAGCCGCCGCCATCGCCGCGGCCTCCTCGGCGTTGTCCAGCTCTGGGTCTTCGGCACCGGCACTGCTGGGTGCAGCACGGGGCATGGTGCGGAGCCAGTGAGGAGCAGTGGTGTCATTAAGAGAACCGAGAATGTCCTGTTTGCCCCCGCAACACAGGAGTAAACATGCCGAATTGCATGTTGCGGTCGCGGTTGGCTGCAAAAAGTCAAGACACACGTCCCAGCCTGAATGCTTACTGGAACCACTAGCCACATGATGAACGGAGGAGAAGGAGGGTGGCCAGGCTGGGTGCCCGAACTGAGACGCACAGCGCGGCCAGATGTTGTAGAGCTAGGGGGATGGACACAGTCAATGTGTGTCCACTCAGTGGACGCGTGCGGGTGCTATCTGCATGCCTCAGGGATTGAGTGCGCATGCACAAGTCTAACACGCCATCAACGGCGTCCAACAAGACTTTAAAATCGACCACCCACGCACCTCGTGCCTGGCTCGCCACTGCTGCCGGCCTGGCCAGCGGTCGTCGGCACAAAGTGCCACTCCACGCGCCACATCATCTTCTGCGCCTGGCGGTCGAACCGCGTCGAGTTGGTGATGCGGCGGTGCATGCCTGCGTTTGATGGTTTTTTTTGGGGGGGGGGGCAGGTTTAGGTCAAGGGCAGGTCAAGGGGTCCAGGGTTTGGGGTTAAATTTGTTTGTAGGGTTTCGGTTTTCGGGTTGCAGGATACGGATGAAGGCTTTCGGGCTTTACGTTTTAGTCGACGCGCGTCTAGCTCGTTCGAGATGCAGCGCTGCACGCCTGCGTGTTTGTCTTTTGGGGACCGGTTTTGGGTCAGTTTCAGGTCCAGGCCCCTGAAGCACCCCTGAGCGTTTCGTTTTTTTAGAAATGTGTTGCACGAAACCTTAACCCGACAGAGTGACAAAGTGACGAGCTAAGGCCGAGGCCCTAACAGGGGGGAGGTGACAGAAAGGACAGGCGGGCAAAGCAGACTAGTCACAGCGGAGAGGCGTTGATCAGCAGGCGGCTCACGTGCTGTGGGTTGAGGGTTTTGTGTGAAGGGTTTTGAGGTTTTCGTCGAAGCGCGTCGAGTTGGTGATGCGGCGCTGCGTGCCGGCGTGTTTGGGTTTGGGGGCACTGGTTTGGGGTCAGTTTCAAGTCCAGGACCTGATGGCAACCCGAGGCTTTTGGTGTTTTGTGTGAACCTGTGTCTTCCTCCTTTGTGTGAACTTTCGGTCTCCTCAAACTTTTGGGTTTGAGGTTTTAGTTAGTCAACGCGCGTCGAGTTGGTGATGCAGCGGTGCATGCCTGCGTGTTTGGGTTTCTGGGTGCCGGTTTCTGGTCAGTTTCAGGTCCAGGCCCTGAGGGTTTTGGGTTGAGGGTTTTGTGTGAAGGGTTTGATGTTTTAGGTTTTAGTCATAGCGTGCCGAGTTGGTGATGCGGCACTGCATGCCTGTGCGGATGCACGCACGCAGGCAAGGAGGCCGGCAGGGCGGGGGCCGGGGTCGGGGTGGGGAGAGGGGAGTGCGGCTGCGTGCTCGAGGTGGGAGTGATGAGTGCCACAGCGTGTCCACCGGCGCGGCCGCAGACAAGAGATGCCCGCGTCGATGCGAGCTCCACTTTTGTTTTGTTTTTCGTACGCCCACGAACCTGGTCAGCTCTCCGCGCGCACACGCGCCCAGGAGATGCCCGCATCGATGCGAGCTCCGTTTTTTCCGCATGTCCACGAACCTGGCGCAGCTCTCCGCATGCACACGCACAGGCGCACGCGCCCATGCGCCATACGCCACTGCACCTGGTCAGACATGCATGCTGCAACTGCCACACTACACCTGGATTCATGAGCCTCGGCGCATGTCACTGTGGTGGAGGTGCGCCTGGCACATCCTACATGCATGAATGCCACAACACCCACCACCTCGACCCCCTAACCCCTTAACTCTAAACCCTTGACCCTAAGCCCACCTGGGTTCATAAGCCTCATGTCAATGTGGCGGCGGTGCGCCTGGTACACAAGTGTGGACAGGTGCGGCGGGAGCTCGTGCTTTGGGAACGGAGGGCGGCAGCGCTTCGCGACGTCGTCGACGCGCTGGACCTCCTCAAGAAGGCGGAAGTCTGTGTGTGTGTGTGTGTGTTTTCTGTGTATGCGTGTACTGGCTCGATAAACGGAGGCGCGTTCTCGTCGCCGGGCCCTGGACCCAGCAATGCGGCGCTGCTGGTGACTAGGATCTCCGTGCCGCTGACGAGCGGGATAAAATACGACTGGCCTGGCTCCTGCTAGACTGTCCCTCGGTGGAAACTATAGAAGCGGCTTGCCCGGCGCTGTCATGGCTTGGCGAGTAGCCGCGGCGCTGCCGCGACCCGTGCTGGGAGACGGCCCTTATCCTCCTCCCATGCAGGACGCCATGCGGCACCGATCTCGACGAGTTGATCGACGAGCGGAGGAGCTGGCGCCCGTCAATGCATGCTGGACATCGGTCAAGATGGCTGCTCGTGGGGGCGAGCTACCATCAGAGCTTCAGCGGTGGTGACCGCCGAGGCAACAACAGAGTTTATCCGCTTCACCATCGCAGCGTTTGTCACCGCGCTCACCCTCGGGGGCACTCGTCTGCCGGTGACTGGCGTCGGCATTGGTCTTCAGGCAGCCTGCCATGACGACTCTGTTTGCCCAGGCCCCCCTGGAGGGTGGGACCTGGCCATGCATGACGCATGGGGCGCAGGCAGAGCCCCATGCATGGAGTTGGACAACCATGCACCATGCCAGGCGGGGACTTTTCTGCTTCAGCGCCGCCAGTCGGCACAGCCGGCGTGGTTGGCCTCAAAGGCCAGGAGGAGGACGGTCCTTTCCTATACGCTCCTTGCCAGACATGTCCCTCAGGGACTTGTTTGGGTCTAAACTAGCCGGCGGGAGCGGTAGTCTAGACGGCAGGTAACCGGCTGGTGGCTATCGTCCTTCACAGGGCGGTGGCACTAGGACTAGTGTTGTCTTAGCTGGAATGCCATGTAACTGTAACTGTAACTGCGTGTACGTGCGCTACACCTTCTCAAGCAGGCGGAAGTCTGGGGGGTAGCATGTTGACGCAGGTATTGCGTGAGCGCATGTTAGTGCGTGTGTGGATGTGCGTGTGAGTGTGTGCGTTGCCACGCTGCACCTCCAATAGGCAGTAGCCTGGGGGGGGGTCCTGGTGGTTGCTGACACGTGCGGTTGTGCGCGTGTCGGTCCGTGTGTGCTCTGAGTGGCGTGCGCCCGCTGGCTGCGCTCGCTCACCCGACATCATCGTGCGATCGTCAAAGTTGCTCATCGACACGAACTTGAGCCTGTCGCGCTTGCCGTTGCACCCGCTCTCGCCCTTGTGGCGCGTGATGCACGCGAGGCTGCACGTGCGGCGCTCGCACCCAGGGCAGCGGTACTTGGACGGCTCCTCGCTGCACACCTCGCACATCGGCCTGGGAGCGGGCATGGGAGCTGTGCCGGGGGCGGCGCGGCACGCGTGTGGTGTGTGCGTGGGGAGGTGCGGCAGGCATGGTGCCGGCGGCGCACGCATGGAGCGTCCGTGTGCATGCATGCGTGCATGCATGACAGGCGTATCAGCGCGCTACCTGGGCATGCCACTACAGCAGCAACCTCTGCGTACCTTCCGCGTCCTCCTCCTGTGCCCCGTCACGCGACGCCGCCGCCGCCGCCGATCCGGCATTTGGCTCCGCCGCCATTCCACCTGTTGCAATTGCGTCGGGCATGTCCATAGCCATTGCTTCAAGGATTCCGTCTACACTCTCTAGGACGCCCACCGTGCCGATGACCTCCTCCATGGCTCTGGAGAGTGTGTGTTGCTGGTTGCGTGTGTCTGTGTGGGGCGAGTTTGTGTGGGGCGTCGACATCCCCCAGGAGACAGCTAGCTAGCTTCAAGAGGTCGTAGGAGCAGGAAAACTAATGTTGGAACAAGCCGCAAACGATGGGGCTGGCGCGGTGCAGGTTGGTGGGCTGCCCGTGATCACGGACAAGGACGCCATGCGGGCGTGGAGCAGGGAGCAGCGACGACTGGGGAACACAATTGCCTTTGTGCCGACGATGGTGGGTTGTATGCTGGGTTATGCATGCGTGAGCTGCCATGCATCTCCCATGCGGCCGCACTCACACACACACACGCCCACACTCGCCGCCGCCCTGCAGCCGCCACGCATGTGCCTTCTCCACCACCACCGCATGAAACCCTCTCTCACGCGTGCGCTCGCAAACGCAGGGCTACCTGCACGAGGGCCACCTGTCGCTGGTGAAGGCAGCTAGGTAAGGAGCACGCCACACGCAGCACGCCACACGCAAGCGTACACATACAGGCTCCCCAGCCCCGGCCCACGCCTCTTTGCACCACACACACTGCCGACACCCTTGGCTGGGAATGCACTGCGCATGCGCTGCGGTATCGGCGATGCGTGTCGATCTTGTCAACCTCGTGGGGATTAACAAGAGCCCCGCTCACCCCACACCCATGTCACTTCCCCGCTCCCCCGCTTCCCTCTCTATCCCCTTGAACCTTGCCAAGCGCCAATTGACCCCCTATCCCTTGGAAGCAGTTGGGATCTTTTTTGGAGGCGTCGCATAATAGCGCTCCGTTTTGCTCTAGGACTACACGTTGGCAGGCAGCCGGCTGGTGGCAACCGCCCGTCACAAGTCATTGTTAGGGCCAGAACTGTACCTGGGTATAGGCGGTGGTACTAGAACTAGAAGGCAGTCTTCGCTGGATCGCTGGAAAGCCGATGTTACTGTTACTGTTACCCCTTGACCACCAGCGCCCTCATGGCTGATGGCCGCGGCAGGGCGCGCGTCGACGTCGTCGCCGCGCCAATCTGCTGAAACTCTCTCCCCCGACGCCCACCCTCACCACCTCCGCCTGGCATCTCCACCAACACCAACACCTTTCTGATGGCTGGCTTGGCGGGCGGGCGGCGGGCGGGCGGGCGGGCGAGCTGCCTAACGGAAGCACTGGCTGGCACGCGCAGGGCGCGCTGCGATGTCGTCGCCGCGTCGATCTACGTTAACCCCCCTCTCCCCCGCCACCCACCCTCACCACCCTTGACTGGCACCATCACCAACATCAACACCAACACCAACACCCCCAACTTTCTGATGGCTGGGTTGCTTGCTGGCGGGCGGGCAGGCGGGCGGGCAACACCAACACCACCAACTTTCTGATGGCTGGGTTGCTGGCTGGCTGGCGGGCGGGCGGGCGGGCGGCCCGGCTAACGAAGGCACTGGCTGGCACGCGCAGGGCGCGCTGCGACGTCGTCGCCGCGTCGATCTACGTAAACCCCACGCAGTTTTCCGCGCACGAGGACTTTGACGTGTACCCGCGCCAGGTGCGTGCCGTGCTCCTGCACGACTTTGGTCCAGTGATTTTCTTTTCGGCTCTGCACAGCCATTTGGCTGTATTCCGGCTGTGCTTTGACCTTGAACGCAGCTCAACCCATCCAGTGGATTGGAAGTCTGGCGAGCCCGCCAGATAGAGCTCGTCGACAGCTTTCAAGTGGCCTATACATGAGGACAAACGGTCAACGCAAGGTCAACGGTCAACACGGTCAAAGCGAAATCCGGCTGTGGAACAATTAATTAAAAATCATGAAAAGGAAATCACTGCTTTGGTCCATCTCCCACCTTCTGCCTAGCTTCCACATTGGGAGGACCTAACAGTTAGAGATGCCGCAACGCACCCCGCAATTGGGGCATGACGCACGCACAGTGCCGCGGCACGAGGACTTTGACGTGCACCCGCGACAGTTGCGTGCAGCGCTCTTGCACGACTTAAGTCCATCTCCCACCTTCTGCCTAGCTACCACCTTGGGAGGACCTAACGGTTAGAGACGCCACAACACCCCCCGTAATTGGGGCATGACGTACGCACAGTTTGGCGCAGCATGAGGACCAAAAATGCGCGCCCGCGCCAGGTGTGTGCGGTGCTTTGCTCAGTGATTTCCTTTTCATGATTTTTAATTAATTATTCTACAGCAGGATTTTCCTTTGACCGCGTACCTCCCGTTGACTGCTTGTCCTCATTCATAGGTCATTTGAAAGCTGTTGACGTGCTCTGTCTGGTGGGCTTGTCAGACTTAAAATCCACTGGATGGGTTGAGCTGTGTGCAAGGTCAAAGTACAGTCCGTCGTGTTCGAGCCGCCCCTCCATGAGTAGTGTTGAAGCCCCCTCATTTTCAGAGGCCTCTTCTTGTGCTTTGATTGACCGCTGCACACACCCCCCGGTGCCGAATGCACAGGCTGCGCGCGACCGCGAGCTGCTGCAGCAGGCCGGACGCTCTGTCGTGTTTGAGCCACTCCATTATTGTCAGACTCCCCTTTCTTCCATGTATTGCTGGTCGCAGCGTCTCGAAACAAACACATCATCTCGAAACGCTTCCACACGCACAGGCCGAGCGCGACCGCGAGCTGCTTGCCGTCGTGTTTGAGCCACCCCTCCACGAGTAGTCTTGAAGCCCCCTCATTTTCAGAGGCCTCTTCTTGTGCTTTGATTGACCGCTGCACCCCCCCCCGGTGCCGAATGCACAGGCTGCGCGCGACCGCGAGCTGCTGCAGCAGGCCAGACGCTCTGTCGTGTTTGACCCAACCCTCCATTTTTTCCATCGCCTCTTTCTTCGTGTATTGGCTGATCGCAGCATCACGAAACAAACACAACGCCATGAAACACTTCCACACGCACAGGCCGAACGCGACCGCGAGCTGCTCCAGCAAGCCGGCTGCTCGGTCGTGTTTGAGCCGCGCAGCCTGTACCACGAGCCAGAGGGCGCGGGCGAGGGGTCAAACGTGGTGGGGAGGGAGGTGGACCACGCGGACGCGCACGAGACGTACGTGCAGGTGTGAGCATAGATTTTTAACCCGAAACTCTACACCCTAAACCTTGAAACACGAGCGTGAGGGAGCGCGGGCGAGGGGTCAAACGTGGTGGGGAGGGAGGTGGACCATGCGGACGCGCATGAGACGGACGTGCAGGTGAGCCTTGCAGGGTGGGACACGAGGTCGACCAGTCGAGGGTTGGAACCCGAACCGAGACCCCTTCACCATACACCATACACCATAAACCATAAACCATAAACCATAAAACCATAAAACATAAAACATAAACCCCAAACCCTAAACTGACTCAGGGGTTCAGACACACCTGGGGCCGAGGCCCCAAGTGACGAGACAAAAACAAATATTCCCCGAACCCCTAAACCCTCAAACCCAGTCGTAACGAACGTGGTGGGGAGGGAGGTCGACCATGCGGACGCGCACGAGACATGCGTGCAGGTGTGAGCATAGATCTTAAACCCAAAACCCTACACCCTAAACGCTGAAACACGAGCCAGCGGGTGCGGGCGAGGGGTCGAACGTGGTGAGGAGGGAGGTCGACCATGCAGACGCGCACGAGACAGGTGTGAGCATAGATCTTAAACCCAAAACCCTACACCCTAAACGCTGAAACACGAGCCAGCGGGTGCGGGCGAGGGGTCGAACGTGGTGAGGAGGGAGGTCGACCATGCAGACGCGCACGAGACAGGTGTGAGCATAGATCTTAAACCCAAAACCCTACACCCTAAACGCTGAAACACGAGCCAGCGGGTGCGGGCGAGGGGTCGAACGTGGTGAGGAGGGAGGTCGACCATGCAGACGCGCACGAGACGTACGTGCAGGTGTGAGCATAGATCTTAAACCCAAAACCCTACACCCTAAACGCTGAAACACGAGCCAGCGGGTGCGGGCGAGGGGTCGAACGTGGTGAGGAGGGAGGTCGACCATGCAGACGCGCACGAGACGTACGTGCAGGTGTGAGTATAGATCTTAAACCCAAAACCCTACACCTGAAACCTTAAACACGAGCCAGAGGGCGCGGGCGAGGGGTCGAACGTGGTGGGGAGGGAGGTCGACCATGCGGACGCGCACGAGACGTACGTGCAGGTGAGATTGATGGGGTGGCATGGGGTTTAGGGTTAACTCGTTTTTTTTAGGGTTAAGGGTTAAAAGTTCATATTGGTGGGGCGGGAGGTAACGGTTGAGGGCGAGGGGTCGGACGTGGTGAGGAGGGAGGTCGACCATGCAGGTGTCAGTATAGGGTTCAGGTGCACATGCACTCACATGAACACACACGTACACACACGTACACACATACACGCACACGCACACGCACACGTGCGCACACACACACACACACACACACACACGCACACGCACACGCACACGCACACGCACACGCACACGCACACGCACACGCACATACACACACACGCGCGCACACACACGCACAAACACACACCCATGCACACGCACATACACGCACAAGCACACACAAACACACACACGCACACACACGCACACGCACACGAACACGCACACACACCCGCAGGTGGAGAAGCTGCAGAGGGGGCTGTGCGGCAAGTCGCGACCGCACTTCTTCCGCGGCGTTGCGACGGTGGTGAGGCTGCGTGTCTAGTTTCGATCTGTCTGATGACGATGATGGATTTTACAGTCTGTGTGGTACCAGTTACGATGTATTAGACCTGTGTCGGCGCTAGCGCCCGACACCTTCTCAGTTTCAGGATGATACTGTCTGGCTATCTGGTAGGGGCGAGAGTAAACCTCCACATGCGCGCAAGCACTGGACCTGTCTAACCGCTTCAGAGTTGCGCATTTGATACGAGTTGCGCGTGGCAGCGGTCGTCGCGTCAGTGGTGGTGAGGCTGTGTGATAAGTCCTGATCAAGAGAGAGTAGTGTTACACATCCACTGCCGGCGGTCACAACCAGTTCCAAAGTTCCAGCGGGTCTATCAGGCACAAGGCCCACCAAAAGGTCAAGCTACAAAATTACCGTAGTACCGCTTTGCCTTGCCGCCACTTTTATAAAGGGGGTAATTGTTTAGAAATTTGGTGCCTTGCCAGTGCCTTCACGCGGGACTTTTTTCGATTTTTCCCGTTTTGACGTCACTTTTGGCGTTTTTTTTACTTTGTCGGCAATAGTTTTTAGAAATTGACCTTGCCGCGACGTTTTCCGAATTATTTAATCGGCAAGGCAAAGCGGTACTACGGTAGCCCCCATCCCCCCCTGATCACTGTTTCGGCGCTATGATGATGGATATTACAGTCTGATGATGATGATGATGATGGATATTACAGTCTGTGTGACACCAGTAATGATGTATAAGACCAGTGTCGGCGCTAGCGCCCGACACCGCTAGCGCCCGACACAACTATAGATTAAGCTATATATTTGTTTGATAAGAGTTGCGCGTGGCGCGTGGCAACGGTCGTCGCGACAGTCACTGAGTGTTGAGGCTAAGTATCTATATCCGAGGCTCTTGAGCCGAGTGTGCTGGTGTGCACGTACGTGTGTACGTTTGAGGCCCTCGACCTGGGCTTCTTCCCTCACACACGCACGCACGCACACGCACACATGCACGCACACACACACACATGCACGCACGCACACACACCTGCATGCACACTCACTCTCTCTCTCTTTCGCTCTCTCTCTCTGTTTCTCTCTCTCTCTCTGTTTCTCTCTCTGTTCCTCTCTCTCTCTCTTTCTCTCTCTCTCTCTCTTTCATTCTCTCTCTTTCTTTCATTCTCTCTCTCTCTCTCTCTCTCTCTCTCTCTCTCTCTCTCTCTCTCTCTCTCTCTCTCTCTCTCTCTCTCTCTCCGCATGCATAGGTGACCAAGCTGTTTAACATCATCGAGCCAGATGTTGCGCTCTTCACACACACACACACAGACGCACACACACACACACACACACACACACACACACACACACTGTTCACGTGCCTAGGTGACCAAGCTGTTCAACATCGTCGAACCGGACGTCGCGTTCTTCGGCCGCAAGGACTATCAGCAGTGGCGCGTGATCACACGTGGGTGTTGCTTAAATACACACATGAACACTTACCTGTTTTGCACACACACACGCACACACACACACACCTGCCCCCCCCCCCCCCACCCATCTCAATTGCCGCATCCACCATGAAATGCTGTGTGTGTCTGTGTTTCTCGGCCGCAAGGACCAACCAGCAGTGGCCCTACCACATTCCCAACGCCTGAGGCGGCGCCTGAGGCGGCGCCTTTACTTGCGTGGATCAGGCGGCGCCTAAAGCACGCGACCGCCTCAGACGTCGCCTGAGGCGCACCCCCAACCGCCTCGGGCGTTATGGCCGTATTCACTTGCGCGGACCAGACGATGGGGCTGTAGTAGGGCGGCGCGTTCACGATCACACATGCGTTTATTTTTATGCACTTGTGCATGTCTCCCCCCCCTCCCCACACACACACAGACCCACTCACCCACACACACACACACCAGGGGTTTCCTTGGGATCATTCATCCTTTCGTTTTTCACGGAATAAGATTTTTCGGTGTCGTTGGGATTTCGGGCTGCAGCCTAGAATCGCTTTGAAAAGCGCGGAAACTGACGATTTCACACTTTTTCCCGAACGATAAAATTGCCTCCACACGTGAGTTTTCCCGAACGCACCCTCCCCAAAGTCATCGGGGGCGCGCCCTTCCGGCACGCTTTATTTCGTTTCCCGATCAGGAAGGAACCCCCTGACACACACACACACACACACACACATATGACACCACCTGCACGATCTGCACATGTTCATGTGTTCAGGCATGGTGCGCGACCTCGACTTTGGTCTCGAAATCGTTGGGCTGCCGATCTGCCGGGAGGCAGACGGGCTTGCGATGAGCAGGTGTGTGTGTGTGTGTGTGTGTGTGTGTGTGTGGTGGGGAGTTGAACCAGGGTTTAGGTGTTGTGAAATCGTTGGGCTGCCGATCTGCCGGGAGTCAGACGGGCTCTCGATTAGCAGGTGTGTGGGGGAGTGTGTGTGTGTGTGCGCGTGTGTGTGTGTGTGTGTGTGTGCGTGTGCGTGTGGGTGTGTGCGTGCGCGCGCGCGCGCGCGTGCGGGCGGGTTTCCATTTTTAGGGTTGACAGATTTTAGGGTTCAGGGTCTTGAAGAGGTCTTCTGCCGTTCAGCAGGGGAGAAGCAGACGGGCTTGCGCGATGATCTGGTGAATCATGGTGTGGGGTTGGTGTTTGGGGGTTTGGGGGTTTTAGGGTGTAGGGATTGGCGCACGCACACGCACACACACACACGCGCACACACACCAACACACACACACACCAAAACACACACACACACCAACACACATACACAGCCACACGCAGCCGGGACCCCCCTCACTCACACACACAAACTCACCCACTCACCCATCCACACACGCACACAAACCCGTCCACACACGCACACACACACACACACACACACACGCGCAGCCGGAACGCCCGCCTGTCGGCCGACGCGCGCGCAAAGGTGCGCGTGGCGCAGCGATGCGTGACGTGCATGCCGACCTACCCACACACCTAGGGACTCTCGCAATAACACTTCGTAGGATGATACGTCACAGTAAGGGGCATCTCCACCTGGGAGTGCAGGTTGTAAAACGAAGAGACGCTCCATTGGCAGCACTCCCCAGAAAACATGGAGGATTTTGCACCCCGTGCCCCCCCTATGCATCCCCCAAGTACGCACGCATGCACACACGCTCGCACGCAACCTGCGCCTGACACCCGGTACTATCATGCAGGCGCCTGCGATCTACAGTAACAGTAACACGAGGTCTCCAGCTAAGCAGGCTACTCTTCTACTAGAGACACCCGCCGATACTCCAGCACACTTGAGTACTAGAGTACCGCCGGCTCCCGGCCGATAGACTACCGATCCCGCCGGCTAGACTACCCCAAACAGCGGTCTCTGAGAGACATGTCTGGCAAGGAGCATATAGGAGAGGACCTTCCTCAAGGTCACAGTAGTGGCCTTGTGGCCAGTCAAGCCGGCAGAGCCGACTGGCGCTGACTGGAACGGTCCCCGCCTGGCAGTGCATGGCTGTCCAGCTCTCGTTTGCATGGGGCTCAGCCGGCGCCCCATGCCTCATGCATGGCCAGGTCCCACCCTCCAGGGGTGCATGGACGACAGAGTTGTCATGGAGGCTGCCTGAAGACCTTCCAACGCCAGTCACCGGCAGACGAGCGACCCCGAGGATGAGCGCGGTGACGAACGCTGCGATTGGTGAAGCGGATTTACTCTGTGTTGCCTCGGCGGTCGCCACCGCTGAAGCCGTGATGGTAGCCCGCCTCCACGGGCAGCCATCTTGACCAATGTCCAGCATGCATTGACGGGCGCCAGCTCCTCCGCTGGTCGATCAACTCGTCGAGATTAGTGCCGCATAGCGTCCTGCATGGGGGGAGGATAGGGGCCGTCTCCCAGCACGGGCCGCGGCAGCGCCGCGGCTACTCGCCAAGCCATGGCAGCGCCGGGCAAACCGCTCCTGAAGTGTTCCACCGAGGGGCAGTCTAGCAGGAGCCGGGCCAGTCGTATTTTACCCCGCTCGTCAGCGGCACGGAGATCCTCGTCACCAGCAGCGCCGCATTGCCGGGTCCAGGGCTCGGCGACGAGAACGCGCCTCCGTTAATCGAGCCCCCCCCCCCCGTTAATCGAGCCCCCCCCCCCCCACACACACACGGCGACAATGAGTCTACCATCCACTTTATGATGATGATGATGAGAGTTTTACAATCCACTGCCGGCGGTCACACGTTCGGTTCCAAAGCTCCAGCGGGACTTAGAGAGCAGGCACGATTATGATGCACAATCCACTTCATGCACGCTGCCCACAGGCTGCACACACACACACACACACACACACACACCACCACCACACACACACACGGCGACAATGAGTTTACCATCCACTTCATGATGCACAATCCACTTCTTGCACGCTGCCCACAGGCGCCAGCGATCTACATGGCGCTGCAGGCCGCCGCCGCGTCCGTGGCGGCCGGGACGGCGCGCGCACCGGCCGACGTCGCAGCGCAGGTAAGCACACGATCCCCCACCGCCACAACGGCCAGTCCTGTGGGGTGTCCTAGCCATGTCCTAGTCACAACTATGGCTGTTGTTTGGATGACGAGCCATGGCCATAGATGGTACGCCGGCCTTGTATCCTGGGACGTCGCGCGCAGGTAAGCACACGATCCCCCACCGCCACAACGGCCAGTCCCGCGGACAGCAGTCAAGGCGGCCACGCCCACCCTGCCCGTGGGGCATGAGGCACACGCATGAGCGCCGCCCTCCCCACGCCACCACCACACACACACCCCACCCCACCTGTGTGCTCTTGCAAACAGGTCTCGGCAGCAATCAAGGCGGCCACGCTCACCCCGCCCACGGGGCGTCAGGCACACGCACGAGTGCCCCCCCCCCTCCACACACACACACATACACACACACCACACCACCCGTGTGCTCTTGCAAACATGTTTCGGCAGCAATCGAGGCGGCCACGCCCACCCTGCCCACGGGTCGTCAGGCACACGCACGAGTGCCCCCCCCCCCCCACACCACACAACCCGTGTGCTGGTGCAAACAGGTCTCGGCGGCAATTGAGGCGGCCGGGGGCAAGATGGACTATGTGGAGGTGCGTTTGCGCGTGTGTGTGCGCGTGTGTGTGTGTGTGTGCGTGTGCGTGCGTGCGTGCGTGTGTGCGTGTGTGTGGGTGCGCGTGTGTGTGTGGGTGCGCATGCGTGCCCGTGCGTGCGTGTGCATGCGTGTGTGTGTGTGTGCGTGTGAACGCGTGTCGATGCGTGTGCGTGCGTACGCGTGCGTGTTTGTAAGTGCATAAATTCAGTCTGACGAGGCGTGCACACACATGCACGCACACACGCACAAGTGAGCACACACGCTGTCCCCCTCCCACCCCTTCAATCCTCACCTCCCTACACACACACGCACACGCACGCACACAGACACACACACACATGGCGCACATGCACGCACACACACACACACACACAGATGGTCGACGCCCTCGGCCTCCGCCCCATCAAAGACTGCGGCGCGCAGCCGGCACTGCTCGCCCACCCACACCCACACCCCCAAATGTGCACACACACACGCACGCACGCACGCACACACACACACAGATGGTCGACGCCCTCAGCTTGCGCCCCATCAAAGACTGCGGCGCGCAGCCGGCACTGCTCGCCTGCCCCCACCCCCACCCCCAAATGTGCACACGCACACGCACGCACGCATGCACGCACACACACACACAGATGGTCGACGCCCTCACCCTGCGCCCCATCGACGACTGCGGCGCGCAGCCAACACTGCTCGCCCGCCCCCACCCACACCCCCAAACGTGCCCACACACACGCACGCACGCACACACACACACACAGATGGTTGACACCCTCAGCCTGCGCCCCATCAAAGACTGCGGCGCGCAGCCGATGCTGCTCGCCCGCCCCCACCACCACCCCAAACATGCACACACACACACACACACACACACACACAAGCACACACACACACACACACACGCAGACACGCACACACACACGCACACACACACACGCACAGATGGTCGGTGCCCTTAGCCTCCGCCCCGTCGACGACTGCGGCGCGCAGCCGACGCTGCTCGCCCGCCCTCACCACCACCCCCAAACATGCACCCACCCACCCACCCACACACACACACACACACACGCACACACACGTAGACACACACACACACACACACACAGATGGTTTATCCCCTCAGCCTCTGCCCCATCAAAGACTACGACGCGCAGGCGACACTGCTCGCCCGCCCCCCACCACCACCCCCAAACATGCACACACACGCACAAACACACACACATACACACACGCACGCACACACACACACACACACACAGATGGTCAACGCCCTCAGCCTGCGCCCCATCGACGACTGCGGCGCGCAGCCGACGCTGCTCGCCGTCGCCGCGCTCTTTGCGGCGGGCGACGCCGGGACCGGCACCGTGCGCTTGATCGACAACATGGTGCTGGGCGAGTGAGACGCGTGCGCATGCGTCTGGTTGGTTGGTTGCTTGGTTGCTTCAAAACAACACTGCAAAGCGGTGGTGGTGCAGGGGAGCTGGCTCTTTGCGGCGGGCGACGCCGGGACTGGCACTGTGCGCTTGCGCAACAACATGGTGCTGGGCGAGTGAGCCGCGTGCGTGTGTGCGTGTTTTGTTGGAAGGCTGGCGCTTGCGCAGCCGCGCGTGCATGCGTGTGGTTGGTTGTGTGACAGGAGTGGCCGCCGGGTGCTCCGTAACAGGTTGGATGGCTGGCGCTTGCGCGGCCTTGCGGGTTTTCCTGGTGGATTGGAAACAAACACCACCATTAAACCAGTAGCTCTACTCTGATGTCCTCCAAATGAACCTGTAAACCCTGCAGCGGTGGTAGCTCAGAAGTCGAATGACTGGGTTGCGGCGGGTGACGCCGGGACCGGCACCGTGCGCTTGATCAACAACGTGGTGCTGGGCGAGTGAGACGCATGTGTGTGCGTCTGGTTGGTTGGTTGCTTGGTTGCTTCAAAACAACACTGCAAAGCGGTGGTGGTGCAGGGGAGCTGGCTCTTTTCGGCGGGCGACGCCGGTACCGGCACCGCGCGCTTGATCGACGACATGGTGCTGGGCGAGTGAGGCCCGCGCGCGTGCGCGCAAGTGGTTGGAAGGCTGGTGCTTGCGCGGCCTTACGGGCTCTCCTGGTGGATTGTAAACAAACACCGTCATCAAACGATGTAGAGGTTCTCCAAACCTGTAAACCCAGCGGCTGTGGTGGCTCAGAAGTGGAATGGCTGGTTTGCGTAGGGTTAAGCCGGAACTGGCATTGTGCGCCTGTTCGAAGACATCGTGCTGGGCGATCGAGCTGCATGTGGTTGGTTGGTTGGAAGACATGAAAGTAGAGCGCGGCCGCGGAGATGAGGGTTGTCTGATTGTCTGATCCAACCTTGCGAGTCATTACACCGTGCATTACACCAAAAGTTGTGCGCCTGTTCGAGAACTTCGTGCGGGGTGAGCGAGCCGACATGTGGTTGGTTGGAAGGCACAGAAGTAGGGCATGCCTGCGGAGATGGGGGCCGTCTGATCTATCCTTGGGCTGAGTGTGGTGCCTGACTTGCGGTGCTGCTTGCTTGACGCCCACCACCTAGTGTGGGTGGCGCTACTGTGGGCTTCTTTTGTAGCTTGACCTTTTGGTGGGCCTTGTGCCTGCTGTCTGATAGTCCCGCTGGAACCTTGGAACTGATTGTGACCACCGGCAGTGGATGTGTAATACTTCTCTCTCTCCTTGTGAGTCATTAAACCAAGTTGTTGGAGGGCGGCTGGTTGGCTTGAGAGAGAACGTCCAGAGAGGGTTGGGAGAGGCATACAAGACGGCTGTTCAGCCGACTTATATGCCTACATAGGCCCTGCACCTGCCCAGCCAAGTCAAAGTCAGGGGGAGACGCAGACTGGGTGGCGACGAGGCGTTGAAGAAGCAGGTGCACGAGAGCTAGTGGCGCAGCCACAATGCGTGGGTTGAATGATTCCGATCGGGCGGGGGTGGCGAATGAATGAATGCATTGTGTGGACGGTGTGAATGGGAGCAGTCTGCAATGGATGCTACGTATGCGTGCACTTGGGGGAGCAGTGGCGCCAGGATCCCCTGCCTGAAATCTTGCAGACGAGTAGGCAACTGGCGACCTTGGTGGAGGAGCCCAGTTAAGTTGCGGTAGTTTGTGCGACGGAAGACACGCCGAGCGCTCAGCGACTGCCCCGTGTGAGCCGTACCCCCACTTGGCTCGTCGCCAGGCGCAACCAGGTTGCAATCGAAGTCACGGTTCTGCAGCCTGCGAGCGGGCAGAGTGTGAAGGGCTGCAGGCTGAGGACGGCGGGATGGGCAAACAATATGCTCGTGTGTGCGTGCAGGCGCAGGCCTGCCCCACATCTGCAGAGCGGGCTTCGTTCCAGACAGCCTGGAATGGCGGTGCAGCTTGGCCAGTGAGTTGGTGTCGCCTGGACGTGCATGCGGCCGCTGTCAGGCGGCGGTGGTGGTGTCGAGGTGGGGCTGCAGGGGGTGGCTCCACTCCTCCCGCACGACGCTCCCTCCAGGGAGCATCGTGCTAGCTGCATCAGAATTGGGACGCGCCCGCAGCACGTGCGGCCGGGCGAGGGTGGCAAAGCTGTCGCAGAGTACTAGCCGTCGCAGTGTGCGTCTTCCCCCCCGTCTTCCCCAGGCACTGAGTACCAGTGCCCACGTGTAAAAAGGTGCTCGGCCGCCCGTGAAGCCGCTGACTGTATCCGTGTTGTTCGGGGCTGGCACGAGTGTCGTAACCTGGGTATCTTTAAACATCTCACAAGGACGACAAGCTTGGAGGCGGGGGGGGGGGGGGGCGTCTCCTTAGATACGAGGGACCACCGGAGACTGTTCGTCACACATGGTGCGGTGGGGTTATTATTACTTCTGGTTGTGTGTGTGTGTGTGTGTGCGGGGGGGGGTCAGCGCAATCACGCCTTGATCGACGCGACCGCCTTCTTCGCCGCGTCGTCGAGGTCGTTTGCGGTGATGATGGTGAGCCCGCTGCGCGCGATGATCTCCTTGCCCTCCTTGACGTTGGTGCCCTCGAGGCGCACGATGAGCGGGACCTTGACGCCGACCTGGCGCGCCGCGTTGACGATGCCACTCGCAATCACGTCGCACTTCATGATGCCGCCAAAGATGTTCACAAGGATGGCCTTAACCTGCGCGTGCGGGGGGGGGGGGGGGGGGGGGGCGGCGATTGTGGGTGTGAGAGGGAGAGGCAGATGGGGGGAGAGGCCAGATGTTAGCGAAGCTGGCCTGAACCTGCGAGTCGGGAAACAAAAACGGCGGGAAGATGAGAATGGGTGCACGCGCGTAGAGTGGGGGGGACGGTTAGGAGGGAGGGGACGAAGGGCGGGGGGGGGGGGGCGGCGAATGGCTGGGTGGAAGAGAGGGTGGAGGGGACGGCTAGAGACGAGGGAACGCACGCGCCTCCGTTTCCCAGGCCGTTCCTTCCATGCGGCATCATGCGGCATCATGCATGCCCTAGTCATGATGATGATGATGATGGATTTTACAGTCTGTGTGCGACACCAGTAAGGATGTATTTTAGACCTGTCGGCGCTAGCGCCCGACACCTAAAACGCAGTTTCAGGATGGAACTGGCTGGCTACCTGATAGGGGCGAGAGCATCGGCGAGGTTAGAACTCACTCGCTGCCTCCTGCTACCTAATTTAACTCGAAGCATGCACGTGGCTGGCTTCGCTTCGCACCACACGTGGCTGTGACATACGTGACTGGCTGGCTGTTTGCACGCGCGAGCCAGTGTTTCCGTAGGACAACCCGCGACCCAAATAAGTGCACCTTCGGGTTGAGATTGGCTGATTGGGGCCGGTGCGTTGGGTTGAGATAGCGCAAATTTCGGCGCGGAGAGTGTGAAGATGCCGTTTTCACACCGTGTTTGCACAAAAACATCGACCCGTCGGGTTGAGATTGTGGAGTGAGCCGTGACGCCCGGGTTGAGAGATCGTTTCCGCGACATCCTTAGCAGAACCACTGGCGCGCCACCTGCTTGTCCGACGCCTGAGGCGCCGCCTGAGGCGCCGCCTGAGGCGCCGCCTGAGTCTCAGGCGGCGCACTTACTTGCGCGGATCAGGTGGCGCCTCGGGCGCGCCGACCGCCTGAGGCGCCGCCTGAGGCGCACCCCTGATTGCCTCAGGCGCCGCCTTAGGCGTCATCCCGACCGTCGCAGGCGCCACCCCGACCGCCTTAGGCGCCCACCACCGCCCGAGGCGCGCCCCAGGCCGCCTTTATACGTTATTATGAGCCGCATTCACTTGCGCGGATCAGACGATGGGGCTGTGGCGCGCGCACCTGCTTGTCAGACGTCAGGATCTTGAACGCCTCGACGACCTGCTCCTCGGACGCGTTGCCGCCGACTGCGTTTAGGTTTTGGGGATCCAGGGTTTAGGGCAAGGGATTTAGGGTGTTGTGTCGTGTTTTTGGGGTTCAGAACTGGGCTTGGATCTTGAAGGGTAAGGGGGGGGGGGCTACCCAAGTGGGCGGTGGTTCTAGGAGTAAAAGATGTCTTTGCTGGGGAGCCGATGTCACTGTTACTGTTCGGGGCGGTGTGTTTAGGTGTTTAGGGTTGAGTGTTTAGGGACAAGTGTTTCCCCGCACCGAAGGAGTTGGCTGGCGCCGCGCCGTGCAGCTCGATGATGCTCAGGGTTTAGGCTCAGGGTTAAGGGGTACTCCCCCCCCCCCCCCCGTTGAGTGTTTTTCGGGGTTCATTCAGTTTCCTCACCGTCGAGGGGGTTGGCTGGTGCCGCGCCGTGCAGCTTCATGGTGTCCATGCTCGCTATCTCGGGGGCTCAGGGTTTAGGGTTTCTAAACCCTTAACAACCTGAACGGTATTTTTTTTGTGTTTGGGGTGCAGTGCTTCGGGTTCAGCCGGTTTCCTCACCGTCGAGGAAGTTGGCTGGCGCTACGCTGCCTAGGCTTGATGATGTCCATGCTCGCCATCGCGCCCCCCCCCCCCCCCGGTTGAGTGTGTTTTCGGGGTTCATTCAGTTTCCTCATTGACGAGGGAGTTGGCTGGCGCCGCGCCGTGCAGCTTGATGGTGTCCATGCCTGCCATCGCGGGGGCTCAGGGTTTAGGGTTGAGTTTGTTTTCCCCGAAGGTCAGTGTTTTTGGGGTTCAGTCGCTTTCCTCACCGTCGAGGAAAGTGGCTGGCGCTGCGCTGCCTAGGCTTGATGATGTCCATGCTCGACATCGCGGGGGCTCAGGGTTTAGGGGTACCTCCGCCCCCTCCCCCCCGGTTGAATGTTTTTGGGGGGTTCATTCAGTTTCCTCACCGTCGAGGGAGTTGGCTGGCGCCGCGCCGTGCAGCTTTATGGTGTCCATACTTGCCATTGCGGGGGCTCAGTGTTTAGGATTGCTTTTGCTCTCTCTCGAAGGTCAGTGTTTTTGGGGCTCAGGCGGTTTTCTCACCATCGAGGAAGTTGGCTGGCGCCGCGCCGTGCAGCTTGATGATGTCCATGCTCGCCATTGCGAGCCCGGCGCCGTTGACCATGCAGCCGATCGACCCGTCGAGCCCGATGTAGTTGAGGTCGACCTTGGCGGCGGCGACCTCCCGCGGGTCAATCTGGGAGTCGTCCTTCATCGCAAAGATCGCCTGCAGGGGGGGGGGGGGGCGGACACGCACGCGCGGTGGTCGACTACACAGTCCGTCGGACGCCTTAGGTGGCGCATTAGGTGTGTGTGTGTGTATTCATCGCGAAGATTGCCTGCGGGAGGGGCGGGGCGGTGGTGGATATTACAGTCTGTCGGACGCTGTAGGTGGCGCGTTAGGTGTGTGTGTATGTGTGGGGGAGAGGGGACGAGTGGTGGTGAACGGTGTGTGTTTGTCAATCTGGGATTCGTCCTTCATTGCAAAGATCGCCTGCGGCAGGGGCGGGACGGACGCGCACGCGCGGTGGTGGATTATACAGTCCGTCGGACGCATTAGGTGGCGCATTAGGTGTGTGTGTTGATGTGTGGGGGAGGGGGGACGAGTGGTGGTGGGCGGGGTGTGTTGGTCGATCTGGGAGTCGTCCTTCATCGCGAAGATCGCCTGCGGGGGGCCTGGGCGGGGCGGGACAGTCGTGCACGCGCGCGGTGTGTTTGTGTGTGGGGGAGGGGGGATGAGTGGTGGTGCGCGAGCAGCCACTGCGTCACTGCGTGCGCATTTCGCTCGTGGCGTTTGTGTAGCACGTCCAGGGCCCCGCCAGCACCACCACCGAGCCCGCGATGAACCTTGCATCCCATCCCTGCGTGGAGGTCGATCACGTGGCGCGCGAACCGCACCTCCACACCCCACGCCCCTACAAGTCTCCACACCCCACACCTTTTGGCGGAACTCTGCATTGTCGTCAAAACCCATCTTGGCGTCGGCCGCAATCAGGGTGCCGGCCGCGTCCTCCGCCAGCGGGTTGACCTGAGTGGGCGTGCAAAGGGGCGCATGCAGCGTGGGTGAGCATGCGCGGGTGCACGTGCTGTGAGTGTGCTGCGTAGCTGCGCAGTTGTCTCTGGATGTAGCGCAGAGCAGAGCCGAGTTGCATGGTCCATGGAAACCACACGGCGGCAGCCCAGCAGAGCTGCACGGTCGACATGCACCCGCCCGTCATGCACCCGCCCGCCATGCACCCGCCGTTCATACACACGCGCCCGTCATGCAACCGCCCGCCCGCCATGCACACACGCGGCCTCTCAACTTCCGTTATGCACGCGCGCGCACCTCGACCATGGTGCAGTCGGTGCTCACGAAGAGCTTGTACAGGTTCTTGATCTGCTGCGCAGCCGCCTGCATGTCGCCCGTGACCGCGAGTCCCTTGGCCATGGTCATCGCCTGCTCGTCAGTGATGCCCACAGTGTTGTCCACCGGGACCTTGACTATCTTGTCGGGGTACTTCTCAGCCAGGTCCTCGATCGACGTGCCGCCCTCGCTGCAACCAATCATGATGGTGCCGGCAGACTTGCGGTCGAGAACGATGGCGAAATACATCTCGCGTACCTGATGCCAAAGGGCGGAGCATGCGGCGGCGGGCAAGGTATGTGTGTGTGTGTGTGTGCGGCTGTGTGCGGCTGTGCGTGTGTGTGTGCGTGCATGCGTATGCATGCGTGTGCATGCGAGCACATGCTGCGGTGAATCCCGCCCAATCTCGCGCACCAGCTTCATCTTGCGTGCCACGTACAGCGTGTTGACCGGCTTTCCGGCGGGCCCGCTCTGCTTCGTCACCAGCGTGGCGCCCAGCATCTGCTTGGCCAGCTCGCTCGCCTTTGCAGTGCTGCACAGGTGCACGCCTCCCTTCAGGCCGTTTGTGAACGTGCCCAGGCCGCGCCCTCCCGCAAGGATCTGGCTCTTGAGCACAATCTGCCATGCAATGGGAAGGGGCGGCGTGAGGGTCCCGCGATGCGCCCATGCTCGTGTCGGAATCACAAACTCCACCATGCGAACGCACCTCGCCCGCCTCGTCCTGCAGCTCCTTTGCAGCGGAGTCAACCTCCGCTAGGGTGAACGCAGGCTTGCCCTCGGGCACGTTGATGCCGTACTTGGCCATGAGCTGCGCGCCCTGCGAGGTGCACAATCCAGCGGCAACAAACCTGATGAGCACCCTCTTACGCGCAAATGCCCCACCATGCCGCGGATCGCATCGCATCGCCCCTCACCTGGTACTCGTGGATGTTGAGGGCACGTCGCTGCTGCGCCTGAGCCCCATCGCGGAGAACGGTGCTGATGCCGCCGAGAGAGCGAGCGATTTGCCGCAGCATGACGCCGAGTGGAGGAGTAAAAAGTCAGTACTGACACGTTACACGCCGTGCGATACGGGCACAATCCTGGATGGGCATTTGGTGTGGGGTGCACACACTCCAGTGTGATACGAGTGATACGAGTTCAGGAGCCTGCGCATGTTCAATACGTGCCGAGACTGCACTGTCACAATATATTCACCGTCTCGCCGTCATGGGCTGCCTGCACCATTCACCTCCTGGGTGAAGGGGTGAAGGAGAGACAGACAACAGATCATGGAGCTCGTGGAGGCGCTGTGCACGCAGTGGCAGGTCGCAGCCATCAAGGTGTACAATGATGTCAACCCGCAGGTGCGCTCGCCTCCCTGCGAGGCCACGCAGAAGCAGACCGTTAGGCACCTGCATGGGCATGGCGTGAACACATGCTGCTGTGGTGCATTTGCTGCTGCACAGCACAGGCACCCCAAAGCACAGCCTCCCCTCCCCCCGAATCTGCGGTGCCTGCTGGATCCAGCAGCTGTCGGCACTCGCAGGCACATCACATGCCCCCCCCCCGCCCCTCCCCCCACCCACCCACCCCACCCACCACACGTACACACGTACACCCCACCCCACCCATGAACACACACAGCCCCCCACCCCACCCCACACACACCGCCCACACACACACACAGAATGACTTCCCCTCTGTCACCGCCGGCAGCAAGCGCGACAACCAGGAGCTGTCCAGCGCAAACACGCACGAACACACATGAAGATGCCCCCCTCCCCCACCGCACTCACTCATAAGCAGGAGGGCTTCCCCTCTGTCACCGCCGACAGCAAACGCTACGACCAGGAGCTACGACCACGCGCAAACACACGAAGATGCCAAACACATGAAGACTCCCCCCTCCCCCCCTCACCGCACTCACTCACAAGCAGGAGGGCTTCCCCTCTGTCACCGCCGGCAGCAAGCGCTACGACCAGGCGCTGTCGGGGCTGCGACTCGCGGCGCGCTACCAAGTGGCACGCGTGATCACGGCGCTGTCAGAAACGCGCAAGGTTTGTGTGTGTGTGTGTATCTGTGTGTGCGTGTGTGCGTGTGTGTGTGTGTGTGTGTGTGTGTCTGGGTGTGGGGTGTGGGTGGGTGGGTGATTGCGTGTGTGTGTGTGTGTGCGTGTGTGTGTGTGTGTGTGTGCGTGTCTGTGTGTGTGTGTGTGTGTGTGCCTGCGTGTGTGTGTGTGTGTGTGTGTGCGCAGGCGATGCACAGCGACGCAGGCGATGCACAGCGACGTGTCAAAGCGGGCGTATGATCAGAGACCCTAGACCCCCAACCCCAAACCCTTACCTTGAGAACCCTCATTTCTAAACCCTGAACCCCAAACCCTGCGTAGACAATGAACCCTCAACCCTTAACCCTTGGTTTGCGCGCTTGCAGGTGATGCACAACGATGTGTCAAAGCGGGCGCAGGGGCCGGAGCGCGACAACAAAATGGTGAGCAGGGCTAAGGGCTGAAGCCCTAGCAGGGCTTGGGGCGCCTTTTTATCGCAGGGGCCGGTGCGCGGCAGCACGATGGTGAGCCGGGTTTAGGGTTAAGGGTTCCGGGGTTAAGGGTCACAGGGTTTGGGCGCTAGGGTCGAGGCTTCATGGTCCTGGCTTCACAGCCGGTTATACCTGGGGTCTGCCTCTGCCTGATTCAGGGCGGACTGTGCTGCCTGGCTGAGGTGCTGCTTGCTTGGTGCCCGCCGCCGCGTGTGGATGGCGCTGCCGTGGGCCCCCCCTCCCCCCCCTTATGACTTTTGGCAGGGCTCCTGCTTTGATTGATCCTGCTGGGAATCTAGAACTGATTGTGACCGCCGGGCTGTGATTGTAAAACCCCCTTGTTGTCGTCACGTGAGGGGCCGGGCGTTAGGGTTTAGGGTGGAAACCATGGACGGCTTTATGGTTCAGGGCTTTAGGGCTAAGGGTTTGGAGTTATTGGGTTCTTGGGTTTAGGGTCCAGCCTAAACCCTCAAGCCTGAAAAGACACACACACACACGCACACACACACACACACAGACTCACTATCTTTCCCTCCACACACACACACACTCTCGTTCCCCTCCACACACACACACACACTCTCTCGTTCCCCTCCACACACACGCACACACACTCTCGTTCCCCTCCACACACACGCACACACACACACACACACACACACTCTCGTTCCCCTCCACACACACACACACACACACACACTCACTCACTCTCTCGTTCCCCTCCACACACACACACACACCAGGCTGCTGCCGAGACCGTCTTCCTGGAGGATGCCCTGGAGATGCTAAGGGAGCACACACACACACACACACACACACACTGACTCACTATCTTTCCCCTCCTCACACACACGCACACACACACTGACTCACTATCTTTCCCTCCTAACACACACACACACACACACACACACTCACTCACTCTCTCGTCCCCCCCCCCCCCCCACACACACGCACATGCACACACACACGCACACAACAGGCTGCTGCCGAGACCTTCTTCCTGGAGGATGCCCTGGAGATGCTAAGGGAGCACACACACCCACACACACATACACACACTGACTCACTATCTTTCCCCTCCTCACACACACACACACACACACTCTCTCGTTCCTCTCCACACACACTCACACGCACACACGCACACATGCACACACACACCAGGCTGCTGCCGAGACCGTCTTCCTGGAAGGTGCCCTGGAGGTGCTGAGGGAGCACCGCCCCGAGTTTGACGCACAGCCGGACGGCGTGGGAGAGTTCTTCAGCGGCAAAGGCCCGCCACTCAAGTGGGTCTATCGTCGCGCTTCAAATTTTGTGGTTTGGTTGTAGACACTCAGACTCCCACGTTCAATGTACAGATTGATGTGCACGTGTATGTGTGTTTGTGTGTGTGTGCGTGTGCGTGGGCGAGTTCTTCGGTGGAAATGGCCCGCCACAGTAGACGCCAGACTCCCACGTTCCATGTACACATTGATGTGCGCGTGTATGTGTGTTTGTGTGTGTGTGTGTGCGTGGGCGAGTTCTTCAGCGGAAATGGCCTGCCACTGAACTGGGTGTGCCACGGGTCCAACGTCCCGTGACAGAGTGTGAGTGTGCGGCTGCGCTTTGATTCCGATTCACAGCCTGTTGGGCGCCTCTTTGTGTGTGTGTGTGTGTGTGTGTGTGTAGATGGGGAGGGGGAGTTCTCCAGCAGAAAGGGTCCGACGTCCCGTGACAGAGTGTGAGTGTGCGGCTGCGCTGTGATTCTGATTCACAGCCTGTTGGGCCCCTCTTTGTGTGTGCGTGTGTGTGTGTGTGGGGGGGTTAGATGGGGGGGCGAGTTCTCCAGCAGAAAGGGCCCGCCGCTGAAGTGATGAGTGTGAGTGTGCGGCTGCGATGTGATTCCAATTCACCTCTCTTTGTATGTGTGTGTGTGTGGGGGGGGGGGGGCCTCTTTGTGTGTGTGTGTGTGTGTGGGGGGGGGCGGGAGGCGTGGGAGGGCTCTTCAGTGCCAAGAGCCCGCCGCTCAAGTGGGTCATTGGGGTCTATACTTGCGTTTCGAATGTGACTATTCGGGGGGTTTCTAAAGCCGACAGATTGCGTGGGGAGAGTTCTTCAGCTGCAGAGCCCAGTCGCAAGCACAGCAGCGCCAGGCAAGTACCCCACCACAAACCCACACACCCACACACAGAGGACGTCCGTCCACCGGCTCTCCTCGTGGCAGCCGCCCCCCCCCCGCCCTCGCCGCCCCACACATGTGTTGTGCTGCCTGCCCGCCTGCTAGGAGTTGAGGGTTTAACTACTCTCTTGATCTCTTTCTCATTCTCTCCCTCTCTTCCAGCTTAACCTCCCCCCCCCCCACACACAGCAGCCTTACCAGAGCCTCCCCTCCCTCCTACACACAGGACGTCCTTCCACTGGCTCTCCTCGTGGCAGCCGGCCGCAGAATCTGGGCAGCAGCTGAGCGTGCAGGTGTGTGTGTGGGTGTGTGTGGGTGTGCAGCAGCTGGGCGTGCAGGTGTGTGTGCGTGTGTATGTGTGTTTCACTGGCTCTCCTCGTGGCAGCCGGCCACAGAGTCTGGGCAGCAGCTGGGCGTGCAGGTGTGTGTGTGTGTGTGTGTATGTGTATGCGTGTGTCACTGGCTCTCCTCGTGGCAGCCGGCTGCAGAGTCTGGGCAGCAGCTGGGCGTGCAGGTGTGTGTGTGTGTGTGTGGTGGTGGTGGTGGGGGTGCATTTTTACGGTCCGTCGGACGCCTTTGATGGCGACGTGTGTGTGTGTGTGTGTGTATGTATGTGTGTGTTTCACTGGCTCTCCTCGAGGCAGCCGGCCGCAGAGTCTGGGCAGCAGCTGGACGTGCAGGTGTGTGTGTGTGTGGGGGGGGGGGGGCAGCAGCTGGGCGTGCATGTGTGGTCGATTTTACAGTCCGTCGGACGCCTTTGATGGCGCATTAGACCCTAGGAAAAAGGCCGGCAGCTGTCAGAATTAGACCCCTAGCATGCCATCTGCCATCATGATTGCTGTGCACGCGGTGCGTGTCTCAAAACAGGCGACAAGGAAGTCAGCCAACTCGTGCCAGAACCTGGGGTTCTCCCGGCCTGGCCGAGGATTCATGAACTCCCGCATCCGCTCATCTAAATCGGCCTCCTCGGGGCGAGGGATGGACCAAAACAGGCTGTGGGCCCGCACCCGTGCCTCTTCATAGGCAGGGCACTCAAATACCATGTGTGCCTCATCCTCTAGCCCACCGCATAGACAGCACGCCCGCTGGCTGCGTCGCTGCCTCTGTCCCGCCACGGCGTAGCGCCCCCGCTCTATCTGCAGCTCATGGAGCCCCATCCTGAACCTAGCTAGAGCCGTGATCCGGGCAGCACTGTTCAGCCCTGAGCTAAAAAGGGCCGGCGGCTCGCTGTTGCTACCCGCCATCCACCGCATGTAGGTCAGCATCTTAAAGCCGCGCGACCACTCCTCAGGTACATCTCGCACGGTAGTGCCGCTCGGCAGTGTGTGTGTGTGTGTGTGTGCAGCAGCTGGGCGTGCAGGTGTGTGTGTGAGTGTGTGTGTGTGTGTGTGTGCAGCAGCCGGGCATGCAGGTGTGTGTGTGTGTGTGTGCAGCAGCTGGGCGTGCAGGTGTGTGTGTGTGTGTGCGTGTGTGTGTGTGCGGAGGGGGGGGGCAATTTTACGGTCCGTCGGACGCCTTTGATGTCGACGTATGTGTGTGTGTGTGTGTGTATGCGTGTGTGTGTCACTGGCTCTCCTCGTGGCAGCCGGCTGCAGAGTCTGGGCAGCAGCTGGGCGTGTGTGTGTGTGTGTGTGTGTGTGTGTGTGTGTGTGTGTGTGGATGTTTAGGGACCCATGCACACACAGACGTGCACCCCCCCCCTCCCTCCCCACCCACCACCCACCCACACATACACACAAATTGTCCCCAGTCGACTGGTGCAGGTGTTATCTGACTAGGGTGCGTGAGCACAAGCCTAGCACGCCATTCAAGGCGCCCCGAAGGACTGTAAAATCGACCAGCACACACATTTACGCACACAACCACACACACACGAACACACCATACACACACACACAGGCTGAGGTCACGTCCTCGCGCAGCCACCTGCTTTCTGCGTGCGCAAAGGTTGTCGGTGCCATGGCGGGCATCAGCATGCCGCGCGTTGTCAAAACATTCACGGAGGAGATCACTGGAAAGGTCAACCCGGACCCAAAGAACGGTGCGTTACGGAGGATGAACTTACTTCCTCTAGGCGACGTGCCTACTCTCGTTAGATGGGACACAGTGTGGCAGCCAAGGCATGCATGCGAAAAAGGCGAAAAAGTGTCCCTGATCCGGGACAAGCCACCCTCCTGATAACACTGGGCCTTGAACTCTAGACTGTTCAAACCTTGATCTCTAAATCCTAACTAATAGCTAGTGCCATGGCGGGCATCAGCATGCCGCGCGTTGTCACAACGTTCACCGAGGAGATCACCGAAAAGGACAACCCGGACCCAAAGAACAGTGCGTTGCGGAGGATACACTTACTACCTCTAGGCCTTGAACTCTAGACTGTTCAAACCTTGATCTCTAAATCCTTACTAATAGCTAGTGCCATGGCGGGCATCAGCATGCCGTGCATCGTCCACGGAGGAGATTACCGAAAAGGTCAGCCCAGACGCAAAGAACGGTGCGTGTGGTGTTTCCTGGACGCCGCCCCATCTAACAACTCAACAGTGGCCAATGCCAGCCCAAAGTTTTCCAAGCCTCAGCTGGGAACTCGTCTGCAGCTGGTCGGAAATGTGACTGGCCGGCCTGGTAGTGCTGTCAAGCGTGAAAATTCACCTCCTCCGATACCCCGTCAGGGCCATCTGAAAACACACTCCTGCGCTAGGTTGGCTCGGGTGGGCAATCAGAGACAAACTGCCCCGTGCCTGACAGCACTAGGAGCACACAACAGCACTCCTACCTGGCTCCCTAGGGCCGTTTGGTTATGAACCAACTGACCAGGGTTCTGGCTCCAGCATGTAGCTTGCTAGAAGCAGGAGAGTTGTTGTGCCTCTCTCAGTTTGGTCGCTTTATCTGTCATGACGTAAGCCACCGAGTCGGTTCTCAAGTAGAGCAGGTTCTGTAGGGCCTGCCACACTGCGCCATAGGCGGCCCCTACCCTCGTACCAGAGGGCGATTTAAAAGGTCGGATCTCGAGATGTCAAGCCACTGGCTGGTCTTGCCAGAGAGGGATTTAAGAGGTCGGATCTCGAGATGTCAGGCCACTGGCTGGTTCTGACATACGGCACCCTTCGTGCTCACTCCTGACTTGCCATGCACAGGGGCGGCTGGTACAGGGAGGCTAGGGTACAGGGAGGCTAACTGAGACCCGAAGAACAGGGAGCCAATGTAAACGGTGTCTACTTTTCGAAACACCGTCTGATATTTTTTTACAAATGCCCTCGGAAAGTGAACGTCAAGTTCTCGTTCAGTTCCGTCCATCTAAGGGACCCTAAATGAAATCATTCACTCACGCCCTAAACTGCCCCAACTGCCCCAACTGCCCAACTGCCGCACCTGCCCACAACTGCACACAACTGCCCATAACTGCCACAACTGCCCACAACCGCCACAACTGCCATGCGCAGGCAAGCCCAACTTGGACCTGCGCAGCCAGGTCGTGCGCCTGTGCTTGCCCGGCATGCCACAACTGCCACAACTGCCACAACTGCCGCAACTGCCGCAACTGCCACAACTGCCCAACTGCCGCAAATGAAACACCTGCCACACCTGCTACAACTGCCACCACAACTGCCCGACTGCCGCAACTGCCCCAAACTGCTACAATTGCCACCACAACTGCTACAATTGCCACCACATCTGCCGCAACTGCCCATCACTGCCACAGCTGCCCATAATGGCCACCACAAACGCCACAACTGCCATACGCAGGCAAGCCCAACTTCGACCTGCTGCGCAGCCAAGTCGTGCGCCTGTGCTCGCCCGGCATGCGCCACGTTGCGCTGCGATTCGACGACGACACGCAGCTGAAGGACTCGTCAGCGCTGCTGATGGTGCGTGTGTGTATGTGCGTGTGTGTGTGTGTGTGTGTTCGTGTGAGTGCGCATGTGTGCCTTTGTGTGTGCCACGCTGTATATGCCATCTGTTTGTATGTAATGTACACCGAGCCCGTCAAGAAGTCGCAGATCCATCACGTGCTGGCAGAGATCGTTCTGCCCTGCCGAACACGTGCGTACTCACGACTCAATTCTCACGCGGGCCCCTGCCCTTACTTCCCCCCACACAGATGTGCCGCCCGTGGCAGTACACCGCGCCAGTCAAGAAGTCGCAGATCCACCACGCGCTGGCAGAGATGCTCACACAGGTGGGCGAGGATCAGATGATAGCCAACACACCAGATTGGGTGAGATCGGGACAGACCAGATCAGGTCAGACCAGACCCATGCGTGCGTCCATACATGCATGCGCGCTGGCAGAGGTAGGACAAAGGATAAGATAATACTCAACGCATCAGATTGGGTCAGATCGGGGCAGACCAGGTCAGTTCACACCCATGCGTGCATCCATCCATGCATGCGCGCTGGCAGAGACGCTGACACAGGTGGACAAGGATCAGATATCACTCAACACATCAGATTGGGTCAGATCGCGGCAGACCACATCAGACCAGACCAGACCAGACCAGACCAGACCAGACCAGACACCAGACCAGACCAGACACTAGACCAGATCATACCAGACCAGACCAGACCAGAACAGAACAGAACAGAACAGAACAGAACAGGCCAGACCAGACCAGGCCAGGCCAGGCAAGGCTAGGCCAGAACAGACCCCGTGCATGCATGCGCGCATGCATTCATGCATGCGCGCTAGCAGAGATGCTGACACAGGTGGGCGAGGGTCAGATCAGATTAGTTCCGGTCATATCAGAACAGATCAGATCAGACCCATCAGACCCATCAGATCAGACCATACATCAGATCAGGTCAGGCCCCTTGCATGCATGCGCGCACGCTGGCGTAGACGCCACAGATAGAGTCAGATCAGATCAGATCAGGTCTGATCGCATCAGACTTGACCCCGTGAATGCGGGCATCCATCCATGCATGCGCGCTCTCTGCGAGTCCCCTGCACACCCACCCCACGCACCCTATTTGTGCTAGGCTCTTGCCGCCCCTGTTGTACGTCGACCAGCCCCGCAGCTGCGGCACGTTCACCAACTCGCCGACGCTCGTGCTGTGCTGTGATGCCCCCCCCTCCCCTCCTCTCCTATTTCCGCCAGGCTCTCTGGCCCCTCGCATATACGTCGACCAGCCTCGCAGCTGCTCTGGCCTATACATCACACTTGCGGTCCTGACGGCGGGCATGGTTTTAATGCAGCGCTGCCCCCCCCCCCTTCCCCCCCCTCAGGCTCTGTGCCCCCCCGTGTGCGTTAACCACCCACCCACGCAACCACCCACCCGTGCCACCAACTTGTGATGTGTGCTGTGCTCCATATGCACGCCAGGCTCGGTGGCCACTGGGGTACGTCGACCAGGCTCGCAGCTGCTCCGGCATATTCATCGACTTGACGACCCTCTTGCTGTGCTATGCTGCGCTGTGATGCTCCCCCCCCCTTCCCTCCCAGGCTCTGTGGCCCCTGGTGTACGTCGACCAGCCCCGCAGCTGCTCTGGCCTCGACGCGCAGCTCCTCTCCGTCTGGCACGAAACGGTTCGGACCTTGAAGGTCGAGGCGCTCGAGTGGGTGACAACGCACGCAAAGCACCAGATGGTGAGCTACCGGGAGGCAACCCTCGAGTAGCTCCCCTAGGCACTATCAGATCACCATCAGATCACCATCAAGGCACCGTTATAGCAGCATCAGAGCACCAAAGAGTCAACACCAGCCCCGTCAGGGCACCACCACGGCACCATCAGAGCACCACCGGAGCATCACGAGACTTAAACAATTAGCCACCCCGCTGCTGCGCGTGTGGCATGCCACGGTTCGGAACTTGAAGGCCGAGGCGCTCAAGTGCGTGACGACGCACACAAAGCACCAGATGGTGAGCAGCCAGTAATGAACCACCAGCCAGAGCATCACCGGAGCACCACCAGAGCGCCACCAGAGCACCATCAGGGCGCCATCAGAGCACCACCAGAGCACGATCAGAGCACCATCAGAGCACCACCAGAGCACCACTAGAGCACCACCAGAGCACTATTAGACACCCACGAGATCACCATCAGAGCACCACCAGAGCACCATTCGATAACCACGAGATCACCATCAGAGCACCATCAAAGCAACACCAGAGCACCATCCGAGCACGACCAGACCCCTATACACCCAGCCACTGCTGCCTGTGTGGCACGAAGCGGTTTGGACCTTGAAGGGCGAGGCGCTCGAGTGAGTGACGACGCACTCACAACACCAGATGGTGACACACGCACACGCACACGCATATGCACACGCACACGCACACGCACACGCACACGCACACGCACACGCACACGCACACGCACACGCACACGCACACGCACACGCACACGCACACGCACACGCACACGCACACTCACACACACACGCACACGCACACGCACACCAGGGGTGTACCCGGGGGCATGCCGCTCATCAGTTTTCCAGGAGAGGGCCTCCCTGACTCATCGGCTTGCCAGGAGAGGGCCTCATGGACTCATCGGCTTGCCCATTTTTTTTCCGGGGGCTGCGCCCCCGGACCCCCGCTGTCCCGGTACTCTGTTGCTGTGATACGGTCTCTCACGTAAGCTTGGGGGGCAGCGGCAAACACACATCCAGAAGACAAACAGCTCGCAACAGCTCATGTGCAGGGGGCGGCATGCATGCAGCGCATGGCGGGACGGCGCATGCAACACCACAATGGGCACTGATTGAAGTACCATGATGCATGCATGCATGCAAGAACACTACAGCATGCGCGCAGGTTCCTGGCCCCCCATCAAAGGAAAACGCCAATTCATCCCCAAAGTTCCAACCAAATCACACTCACCCTCCACCATCCATCCGGGGGCGGAGCCCCCGGAAGCCAGATTCACTTTGCGATTGCAAACAGCAGAACCGCTTCAGACATGAGGGATTGCGTGCTTTTGCGTCGGAGTCGGAGTGTGGGGAGCCCAAGCCGAACGCCCCGATGGGCTGGGCGTGGTCATCGGCGACGCCGATGCGAGGCCCTCTGAGCCCTAGCACTTGTCGGATTTCCCGATCCCGCCCCCAACAGACCATCGGTTTTGCGCCCTTCGGGCGCCCTGTTCATCGGAATCCGATCGGCGGGTACACCCCTGACGCACACGCAAACGCACACGCACACACCAGGCCGGCATCCCATTCTACACCGTGCTCGTGTGCCTCCTGGACGACGCCAACTATGCGTCATCGCTGGACGCTGCGCTCGACATGCTGTTCAGGGTGCTCAAGGTGCGTGTGCCGTGCGCGTGTGTGCGTGTGTGTGTGTGTGTGTGTGCGTGTGCGTGTGCGTGTGCGTGTGCGTGTACGTGCGCGCGTGTGTGTGCGTGTGTGTGTGCCTTGACGTTGCGCTCGACATGCTGTTCAGGGTGCTGAAGATGCGTGTGTGTGTGTGTGTGTCCATGTGTGTGTGGGGGTGGGGTGGGTGGGGGGGACGGCTGGATGCTGCGCTCGACATGCTGTTCAAGGTGCTCAAGATGCGTGCGTGTGTCTGTCTGTGTGTCCGTGTGTGTGTGTGTGTGTGTGTGCCTGGACGCTGCGCTCGACATGCTGTTCAGGTTGCTCAAGATGCGTGCGTGTGTCTGTCTGTGTGTCCGTGTGTGTGTGTGTGTGTGTGTGTGCCTGGACGCTGCGCTCGACATGCTGTTCAAGGTGCTCAAGATGCGTGCGTGTGTCTGTCTGTGTGTCCGTGTGTGTGTCTGTGTGTGCGTGTGTGTGCCTGGACGCTGCGCTCGACATGCTGTTCAAGGTGCTCAAGATGCGTGCGTGTGTCCGTCTGTGTGTCCGTGTGTGTGTGTGTGTGTGTGTGTGCGTGTGCGTGTGTGCCTGGACGCTGCGCTCGACATGCCGTTCAGGGTGCTCAAGATGCGTGTGTGTGTGTCTCTGTGTGTGTGTGTGTGTGTGTGTGTGTATGCCTGGACGCTGCGCTCGACATGCTGTTCAAGGTGCTCAAGATGCGTGTGTGTGTCTGTGTGTGTGTCCGTGTGTGTGTGTGTGTGTGTGTGTGCCTGGATGCTGCGCTCGACATGCTGTTCAGGGTGCTCAAGATGCGTGTGTGTGTGTCCGTGTGTGTCCGTGTGTCCGTGTGTGTGTCCGTGTGTGTGTGTGTGTGTGTGTGTGTGTGTGTGTGTGTGTGCCTGGACGCTGCGCTCGACATGCTGTTCTGGGTGCTCAAGATGCGTGCGTGTGTCTCTGTCTGTGTGCCCGTGTGTGGGTGGGTGGGTGGGTGGGGGGTTGGGGATGCTACGCTCGACATGCTGTTCAGGTGCTCGAGATGCGTGCGCGTGTGTGTCTGTGTGTTCGGTGTGTTGTGTGGGGGGGGGGGGGGGGGGGGGGCTGGACGCTGCGCTCGACATGCTGTTCAAGGTGCTCAAGATGCGTGCGTGTGTCTGTCTGTGTGTCCGTGTGTGTGTGTGTGTGTGTGTGTGTGCCTGGACATTGCGCTCGACATGCTGTTCAGGGTGCTGAACGTAGGTTGCTGTGTCGTTTCACACTTGCCTCGCCACCACTGCAACTTTGACTCTCGCTGTGACTGTTGCTTCTCGGGTCTTGTGTTTTCGCTCAGGGTCTAGGCGCTCCCGTTGTGTTACGCTTTTGACGGTGACTCTTGCTGTTACTGTTCCTGTTACTTGCCACCTCCGGGCAACAGGGGTAACCGCGCCATGAATGCAAGCCTCTGCCTCCCCACACTCGTGTATTGCACACTTGCCTTGCCACTGCTGTTACAATTGCTGTTACTTGCGACCGCACGGCAGCAAGGCGTACCGCGCCATGTGCGTGCGCTGCCTGGTGCACCTCACACTCACTCACCTGCGCCTCCCCACACTTGTCTGTTTCGCACTCGCCTTGACGCTGCTGTTGCTGTTACTGTTGCTGTTACGATTGCCGTTACTTGCAACCGCAGGGCAGCAAGGCGTACCGCGCCATGTGCGTGCGCTGCCTGGTGCACCTCACACTCACTCACCTGCGCCTCCCCACACTTGTCTGTTTCGCACTCGCCTTGACGCTGCTGTTGCTGTTACTGTTGCTGTTACGATTGCCGTTACTTGCAACCGCAGGGCAGCAAGGAGTAACGCACCATGTGCGTGCGCTGCCTGGCGCACCTCACACTCACACCTGCGCCTCCCCACACTTGTCTGCTTCATACTCGCCTTGACGCTGCTGTTGCTGTTACTATTTCTGTTATGATTGCTGTTACTCGCGACCGCAGGGCAGCAAGGAGTACCGCGCCATGTGTGTGCGCTGCCTGGTGCAGCTCGCCGCGTCTTACCTCAACCGCAACGCAAGGGCGGTGCCGCGCACCGAGCTCAAGGACTGGCTGGACAAGATGTTCAAGTAAGCAGTGTGAGGGGAAGAGAGAGCGAGTGCTGGGATCTGAGGTTTTGATCGAGGTAGCTGCCTCCCTCCCTCCCTCCCTCCCTCCCTCCCTCCCTACTCTCTTTCTCTCTCCCGCAGGGTTCTTTTGAACTACGCGCGCAAGGGCAACCTGACCCTGCACGAGCAGCTCGACATGGTCGCGCCCATCGCTGAGCTGGCGCCTGAGTACGCGGTTCCGCAGCTGCTTCTGAACGGGCTGCTTAACTCCGACTCTTCAGACTGCAGGTGTGTGGTGTAAATGGTGTGGGGTGTGAATGGTGTGGGGTGTGAATGGTGTCGGGAGTGAATGTTGTGGGGTGTGAAGAGTGTGGATTCTATTGTGTGTAGACCACAGCCTGCACCAGAGTTCATAATGCTGCTGCCGTATAGGCTGAACGGGCTGAAATCGGACTCGGCAGAGTGGCAGGTGTGGGGGGAGTATGGAGTTGTTGCGTAGAACGGAGTGTGGCACAAACTCTGCGAGAGTGTGCGCTTCTGCTGCTGCTGCTGCTGCTGCTGCTGCTGCTGCTGCTGGGCGCTGCTGAGTGTGGGTTGTGTGGATCGCACACAAACACACACACACGCACACGCACACACACACACATGCACGCAGGCTCGCTGGCCTCCATGCCCTCTACGCCACGGTCACGGCCCTTCCGATTTCACCAACACAGCCCCAGGTCACACACACACACACACACACACGTAGGCTTGCTGGCCTCCGTTCCCTCTACGCCATGGTCACGTTCCTTCCGATTTCACCAACACAGCCCCAGGGCACACTCACACACACACACACACACACACGCAGGCTCGCTGGCCTCCGTGCCCTCTACGCCATGGTCACGTCCCTTCCGACGTCACCAACACAGCCCCAGGGCAGCAGCAGCCCGGGGGGGCTGGTCGGGGCCGTGAGGGGCCTCACAGGTGTGTGCGTGTGTGTGTGTGGGGGCATGTGTGTGAGTGAGCGTGCGTGTGTGTATGTGTGTGTGCATGTGTGTGCGGGTGTGTGTGTGTACGGGTGTGCATGTGTGTGTGGTATGTGTGGTGTGTGTGTGGGCATTAGCGTGCGTGCGTGTGGGGGCAGCCTGTTGGTCGCCTCTGCCGGTGTATTCGAGTCGTGGGTGGGTGCCCCCCCCCCGCCCCCCATCCCTCCTCGAGCAGCGATGGCGCCCCACCCTACACAGGAACAGCAACAGTAACATCGGCTTTCCAGCGAAGACTACCTTCTAGCTAGTCCTAGTACCACCGCCTAGACCCAAGTCCAGTTCTGGCCCTAACCATTACTTGTGAGGGGTGGTAGTCACCAGTCGGCTGCCTGCCAACGTGTAGTCCCACAGCAAAAAGAAGAGCTATTACGTGACGCCTCCAAAATAGGTCCCAACTGCTTCCAGGGGATAGTGGGTCAAGTGGCGCTTGCCAATCTACTTGACCGCCAAGGTGGAGAGGCCGGCGCCCGAGGGGCAGCCGGACTGTACACAACGGCTCTCCACCCGACCCTATCCTGAGCACGCACAAACGCCGTGTCCGGAAATGTCTTCCAATCAGAATCAGTGCCACCAACTTTGCCTAGCTGCTGGGTCAGTAGCTTGAGAAAATAGTGTCGGGAGGAGGCTGGAGGCCGGCCTTGCTGCGAGCCACCTCCGTTGTGCAGTCAACGTCGTACGAAGAAGACGAGTGCAGGCAGGCGCATCACATGCAGTGATTCCCCTGCGAGCCGTATACCGCTTCGAGCCGGATGTCCCATTTCCCAGAAAAAAAACACCCCACACTTAGTGGGAGAGGGCGTGGAGCGGTGCATTGGAACGCTCGTGCCGAGAACAGCACAACGGCATGTGTTGCATGAAGACCCGCTGTGTGTTGTGCCTGGTATGAGCGGTCAAAGTTTCTGGAGCCGGCAAGAATCAATTACTTAAATCCTTCCCAGGGACCACTGATCACATGGCCTAGCCACTGCATTGGTCCCTACACACAACACACCACAAACCCTGTTGCTGGCGTACGCCAGTGCTTTTATTTTCAGGAAGTTCAATTAGTTATTCCACAGCCGGATGTTGCTTCGACCACGTTGACCGTTGGTCTCCCGTTTACCGTTTGTCCTCAGAGATAGGGGGTTTGAAAGCTGCTGGCGAGGTCTGTCTGGCGGGCCCGGCAGACTTCTAATCCACTGAATGTGTTGAGCTGTGATCAAGGTCAAAGTACAGCCAAAATACAGCGAAATGGCTGTGGAGAGCCGAAAAGGAAATCGCTGGCGTACGCGTTAGACGACGGCGGCAGCGACCCGCTGGCCCCCCTTGCAGGGGCAGCAGCAAAAGCTGCTACACACACAGTGTGTGTGTACTCACACACACACACACACACACACAGCAGCAACAGCAGCACCGCGCCCACCCGAAG
>VFSX01000045.1:132500-145000 GCA_016618255.1 Chlamydomonas sp. UWO 241
GCCCTCTGATAGAACTCTATCGGCATGCCGTTTACGCCTGGGGCTTTGCCCGCGTCCATGCCCATCAGTGCCGCATACACCTCCGCCTCAGTAAATGAATTATTTAGCGCTGCCGCCCGCTCCGTGGCCGTCGTCGTGGGGAGGGCAAACGGGGGCCCGTGCCCATGGTCAGTGGCATCATCCGTGTTAGTCGTATTAGTCGTATGAGTCGTATCAGTGGCGTTAGCATGGTTGTCCCCCAGCAAATCCCTAAAATAATCTGTCCACCCCTCCACGTCCCTCAGACCGACCGCCTGGCCAGGCAGTTTCACCCGCTGCCAAAACCGCCGAGGGTTCCCCTTCCTGTCCTCAATCAGCTCGGTGTGTTCCCGGGCCTCGCTCGCGCGGCGGGAGCGCCGCGCGGTCCGCCTATAGGCCTTCCCTGCCTCTTTGGCGGCCGGTGACTGCGCCCCGTGCGCTCGTTCCGCTTCCCGGCACGCGCGGCGTGCGTCCTTGCACTCCTGAGTGTACCATATGTTGTGTGGTCACACACCCCGTCCCCGGTCATGGGCCGCACCAAGACCGCACCCACCTCACCCGACGCGTGCAACGCCCGGGCTGCCCGCTCGACCGCGCCCTCGAGGCGGCTGAGCTCCTCATCCACCGTCGGTGCCCCCCGAGCTCCCAAAACGTCCGTCATCATCCCCCCCAGGAGCTGTGCGTACGCCCCCTCGCCCCCCTGTGGCCACCTAAACCTGGCCGGCGTTTCGCTCGGGGCGCCGGCCTGAGCCGCAGGTACCGCAGTAGCGGGCTCATAAGTAAGGGTCAGTACTACTGGTCTGTGGTCAAACCTGCCCCCGCCTAGCCTTGGTGGGTGTTGGTCGTGCACATGTAGGGTAGTGCCCGGCCGTGGTGCCCCCGCGCCACTAAAGGCGAGGTCAGGGGACGCCACAAAGTAGTCGACCAGACTACGTTTTTCCTGCCCCAGTGCGTGGTAGGTGAGGGCCCCATGCTCATCCCCCGGAAGGCGACCATTAAGGATAACCATTCCCATGTCCCGGCATAACTGCAGCAGGCGCTGCCCATGCGCGTTGTGCACGCGGTCAGCCGACTCTCTCGGCCCCACCTGCCCTGCCTGCGCGATGTCGCCCTCACGCACCGCAGGGGCGGGCCCCCCATCCCCCCTGTCCCTATCCCTATCATCCTCCTGCCCTGTGCGTGCGTTGAGGTCGCCCAGCACGAGGACCTCCCCCTTTGCCTGGTACTTAGAGATGCCCTCTACCAGGGCTGTTATGTGTGCCTCTACTGACAGGTTCCCCCCCTCGAGCAGCAGATACTTGGATTTCGCGTGGGGGATGTACGCGGCGCACGCGTACACGTCCCTAGCGCCCGTGATCCTAAACCAGAGCATCCCAAGCTCGGGCACATCCCGAATAACGCTGACCTTCCCCGTAACAGCATGGCTAACATACAGCGCAACCCCCCCACTGTCTGATTTGTGGGGGCGCTGGCTGCATGCGAGGCATTTGAATCCTGGGATGGCAGGTGGGGGCTTACCGGAATGCCCGGTTTCGGTGAACGCCACGACGTCCGCGTTTGCCTGCAGCCACTTGGTGAGGGTGGGGTGATTGTGTAAGAGGTCATGTCCCCTCATAATGTTCCAGTTCATGATCCGCAGGCCGCTCAGCTGGGGGGGAGCGTGGTCACGCCGCAGCCCCCCGGGCCCATGCCCCCTCCCTTGCCCCCGTCACCCGTGCCGTTCCCGCCCTTGTCCCCGCCCCTGTCGTCGCCGCGGCCGCCCGCCGCCGCCGCCGCCGCCGTTGCTGCGACCGCAGCCGCGACCGCCCCCGCCGTCATTCCCGCCCCCGCCCCACCTCCCCGCATTGCCATGCGCCTCTGGCTCTGGTGCTCGGCATACGGCAGGTGTGGGAAGATGGCACAGCCCGGCCGCCTCATGTTCGCCGTGCACCGCGGCAGGAGCATGCGCGCGCGGATGAACGCCGCATGCCCCTCGTTCGCGACCGTGAAGACCACCTTGCTCTTGTGGTCGTTAGCAAACATGACGCGTGCCTGCACCACGGTCACGTGGTGCGGCCCCAGCAGCGTGGTGAGAGCTCGCTCCGTGCCGCGTGCGAGCGCGTGGCGAGCGTCGCTGACACGCTCCCGCACCACCACGGCGAACGTGAGGCCCCCGCCGCTCACAGCCGCCGGCAGCGGTGGCGGGCCCGGCGGCTGCGGCGGCCCAGGCAGCTGCTGCTGTGCTGCCGGCACTGGCTGCGCGACCGTGACTGGCGCGCGCGCCGCCACCGGCACCTGCCGGCCCGCCGCCTCCCCCCCCCGAGCGGCTGCCTCCAGCGCCTGCACCTGCTCCGTCAGCGCAGCCACCTTTGCTGCCATCTCCCTGGACTTACCCTGGTCCACATGGAACTGGGCCAGAGCCAGCACCTCGTGCTTCTCCATGCGCCCCATGCGCTCATCCAGATCGGCCACCCCGTCCTTCGCCACGCTCAGCTCTGGCACAAGGCGGAGGAGGGGCCCAAAGGCCACGTCGGCCTGGGCGAACTTGCTCGTGATGCGCGCGTCCAGGGTCGCCACCGCCGCGATGACCCCCGCCACCCGCGCCTCCGTCTCCGTCACCCGCGCCGCCAGGGCCGCCATGCCCCTGCTGAACTCCTCCCGGATCAGATCCCTCTGCTCCGCAAACTCCTCGCGCAGGAGTTCCCGCATCCCCCTGTGCATCGCCGCGCTGGGGTCGGGCGGTGGGATCCCCATGTGCATCTCATCGTGGTCGGCGGGTGCCCGGACTGGGCTGGACATCGCACTGCTCGGCACCTCCGCGTTGGTCGCCCCACGCGTGCCGCGGCCCGGGGTGAGGAGGCAAGCGCGGGGGGAAGGGGTCCCCGCGACCACCATGACACCCTCCATGCTCTCCTCACCGGCCCCCGCGCCTCCCGCCGCCGCAGCAGCATCCGCAGCAATGGCAGCCATGCCAGCGCCCAGCGCCATCAGGTTGAGGTTGTTGAGGTCCTTCAGCGTTTTACTCCGCGTCCCCATCGCACGAGGCGGCGATGGGCGCAAGGCCAGTTTGCGCATCTGGCTGCGTGCCATTGGGCTAGCTAGCATGTACACAGTGTGTGTGTGTACACAGCAACTGACTGACTGACTGACTGACTGACTCCAGCAACAAACTGACTGACTAACTGACTGACTGTCCAACTCAGCCATCCTAACCTCCAGGTCTGGGCCATCCTCGGCCGCCTCATGCCATCCTGGCATCACATTGGGCGCTACCGTGTTCCTCACCTTTTATGTATTTTTTTGTTTTGCTTTGTGTCATCTCATCTTGGTAGTCTTTGCTGGAAAGACGATGTAACTGTAACTGTTGTGTCATCTCGCTCCGCACCCAACACACACCCTCCCCACTCCACATCCCCAGGGGTGGGCCATCCTCGGCCGCCTCATGCCATCCTGGCTCCAGATACCCTGTTATGCGCAAGCATTCCCCCTCTTCCTCTCAGTTTTTTCCCCTTCTCCCCTCCGCACTTCCCCCCCCCCCTCTCACACCCTCCTTCCACCCCACACTCTCACCCCCCCCAGGTGTGGGCAATTCTCGGCCGCCTCATGTCCTCCTGGCACCAGGCCCTCTTGGCAGCCAGCATCCCCCCTCCCCCTCTCAGTTTCCATTGTTCTTCTCTCCTCCCACTCCCCCCCCCTCTCACACCCTCCTTCCACCCCACACTTCCTCACCCCCCCAGGTGTGGGCCATCCTCGGCCGCCTCATGTCCTCCTGGCACCAGGCCCTCTCGGCAGCCAGCATGCCCCCGCCTTCCAGCGGCGCCCTGGAGTCGTTCGTCGCGCTCATCCGGCTCGTGCCGCTCACGCGCCCGGAGGGGTGGAAGAGCGTGCGGCCGCTGGACGTGCTGCACGGGTGAGTCGACTGTTGCTAGTTTGTTAGTTTAACGTGGTTAGTGAGCCCGTTCGTTCGTTAGTTTGTTTGTGTGTGGGATGGGTGGCTCACGCGCCGGAGGGATGGAGGCGCGTGCGTCCGCTCGGCGTGCTTCACGGGTGAGCATCGTTGACTGGTGGCGCTGTATTCGGTGCTGTATTCTGCGCTGTATTCCGTGTTGTCGTCTTTCCTGTGTGCTGTGTGCTGTGTGCTTTGCTTTATTATTTGCTGCACCATGCCGTATTCTGTGCTGTCGCCTGTGCTGTATTCTTCACTATCTTCTGTGCTGGAGCGTGCTGTTTTCTCGCTGATCCGGCTCGTGCCGCTCACGTGCCCGGAGGGGTGGAAGGGCGTGCGCCCGCTGGACGTGCTGCATGGGTGAGTTGACTATTACTTGTGTTGCGTGGTTAGTCAGATAGTTCGTTTGTTTGTTTCTGTGTGTGTGAGATGGATGGCTCCCGCGCCCGGAGAGCCGGAAGGGCGTGCGGCCGTCGGACGTGCTGCATGGGTGAGCCACGCGCTCCCAGGCGATGGGCTAAGCTTGAAGGGGTCCTGCTGTTTAGGGCCCATGGCTTGGGTTTGAGGGGGGCTGAATTTGGGTCTAGGGGTACGTTCTACCCGCCATATAGCACTGTTGTGCCCCTGACCGCCCTTCTCTTCCCTGCCACCCTCGCGCCCCGCAGCTACCGTAGTGACACTCTCATTTGGGAGTACAATTGGGGGTAGGCTAACCCCAAACCCGTGTCGAGGGTGTCACTGAATCCAGTACATTGGTTTGGGGGTACATTGGTTTGGGGGTACGATTGGGGGTAGGCGACCCCCAAGCCAATGCCGCAAGTAAAAGTCATATATGCCGTAACCCACTCGATACTGCATGGATTTCGACGATGAGGATTGCACTGGAAAGCTAAAACAAGGGCTATCCAGAACACTGCTTGGATGCAGCATGGGGTGGAGGGAAGAGCGCGAAGGGGCAGTGTGGGTGTGTGAAACACCCCTTAAATGCGTGTCACCGTGGGCGGCGCTGCTTGCCGGCGGCTACCCCTAAACCCGTGTCTTTGGTTGGCCTAGAACGGCCATTTTCCCAACCCCCAAATGGTCGTACCCCCAAATGAGCGTGTCACTACGGAACACGCACACGGATCCACCCGTGCACCATCTGCAGAACCCCCCTCCTGTCACACTGCCTCTCTGATCAGCCCCCTCCCTGCCATCCATGCAACTTGTGCCACGCACACCGAGCCGCTTGCACTGCTGCAACCGTTCTGACACCCCCTCCGTGCACTCCTGCCTGCCCCTCCCCCTCACGTGCACTCCCCCCCCCACACACACACACCCCCTACCTTGCACACATGCACGCAACACCACGCACGCGGAGCCAACCGTGCGCCCTCTGCTGCAATGCTGCCCCGCCCCCCCCCATTCACAATGCTTCTCTGATCGGCCCCCCTGCCATCCATCCAACTTGCGCCACGCACCTGCACCACGCACGCGGAGCCGCCTGCACTGCTGCAACCGTTCCGACACACCCTCCGTGCACTCCTGCCTGCCCCCCCCCCCAGCACCCCTGGTGCCCCCCCAGCCACCCCTGTCACTTGCGCCCCACAGGTACACACAGCACACTGAGACATCCGTGCGCGCTGCTGCCCCCCCCCCTCCCCCCCCGGGTGTACCAAAGACCGCCCCTTCCCCCCCCCCTACCTCCCTACCTCCCATGCCACTTACGCCACGCAGCGACACAATGCAACAATTAACACGGGATTACCAGCTTAGCAGGCTACTCTTCTTCTAGAGACACCCGCCGATACTCCAGCACACTTGAGTACTAGAGTACCACCGGCGCCTGGCCGATAGACTACCGCTCCCAATGCACACAGAGCCACCCCCGCACCCTCTGCAGCGACTGAGGTGCTCACCCCCCCTCATTGCCATCCACGCATACACGTAGCTGCACCACGCACGCGGAGCCAGCCCACCGTGCGCGCAGCAGCAATCCCCACCCCTCTACCCCAGCGCGCCCCTGATTTCCCCTCCCCCCTGCCATCCAAGCGCCCCACAGCTGCACCACGCACGCGTAGCCTACCATGCATGCAGTACAGCAGTGGCTGCTGCGAGCGTTTGACCCACCTCCGCCCCCTCCCCCGTGCACAACCCCTGATGCCTCCGCCCTCCCCGCCCCCTTTCTGCGATGTGCGATTGCACCCCGCAGCTACACCACGCACGCGGAGACAACTGTGCGCGCTGCTGCGACCGAGGCGATCCACACCGTCATGCGCTCGTCGCCGCACCTGCGCAACACGCTCGTGGTGGGTGTTGCTGTTGTTGCTGTTGTTGCTGCTGGTGCTGTTGTTGTGATGCACACCGTCTTGGTCTTGTTGGAACACGATCTTCGGTGCATGTTGCTGTTTTCGCTGTTGTTGCGATCCATACACCGTGATGCGTGCGTCGCCGCACCTGCGCAACACACTCGTGGTGGGTGCTGCTGGTGTTGCTGTTGTCGCGTCGTTGCTGTTGTTGCGTTGTTGCTGCTGTTGCTGTTGTTGCGATGCACACTGTTATGGTCTTGTCACAACACGATCTTGCTGGTGTTGCTGTCCGGTAATTGTTGCGTTGGCGCTTTTGTATGTTACCGATGCTGCTGGTTGCGCGCGGTGCTGCACCTGTAAAAATACTTGAGTACTTATGGCACCTCGCCTAAAGGCATAAATAACAACCACCCTGTTTTCCTCCACCCTTGCACCACCCAATCACCCTCTCTCACACCAACGTGCACAGCTCGGCTACGTCATCAGTATTTTTATTTTCGTGAGTTTCAATTAATTCTTCCACAGCCGGATTTGGCTTTAACCGCGTTGACCGTTAACCTCCCGGTGACCGTTTGTCCCCATGTATACGTTATTTGACAGCTCTTTACGAGCTCTATCTGGAGGGCTTGTCAGACTCACAATCCACTGGATGGTTTTAGCTGTTACAGTTACAGTTACAGATACATCGGCTTTCCAGCAAAGACTACCTCTAGTCCTAGTACCACCGCCTAGACCCAAGTCCAGTTCTGGCCCTAACAATTACTTGTGAGGGGCGGTAGCCACCAGCCGGCTGCCTGCCAACGTGTAGTCCCAGAGCAAAAAGGAGAGCTATTGTGCGACGCCTCCAAAATAGGTCCTAACTGCTTCTAGGGGATAGGGGGTCAAGTGGCGCTTGCCAATCTACTTGACCGCCGTGGTGGAGGGGCCGGCGCCTGAGGGGCAGCCGGACCGTACACCACGGCTCTCCACCCGACCCTATCCTGAGCACGCTCAAACGCCGTGTCCGAAAAAGTCTTCCAATCAGATCGAGTGCCACTAGTTTCGCCTAGCTGCTGAATCAGTAGTTTAAGAAAATAGTGTCGGGAGGAGGCTGGAGGCCGGCCTTGCTGCCGAGCCACATCCATTGCGCAGTCAAAAGTCGTACGAGGAAGGCGAGAAGCCGGCATGCGCATCACATGGCCTAGCCACTGCATTGATCGCTTTGCCACAAGGCTCTCAATTGGCTCAGTGTCGCACGCCTGCCGAATATAAGTGAATCTGTGCCGGTCGACCAGGCGCACACCCAGAATGCGACGAAGGCAGTTAGAGTGGGCAACCTCCAATCGAGTCAGTTGTGTTTTAGTAGGGGCCCATGTTTCGCAGCCGTACAGAAAGTGGGGCAGCACGAAAGTGTTGTAAACCCGCATCTTAGACTGCACTTGCATCTTCTTGCTGGCCCAAATCTTATCAAAAGACGCAAACACGCCCAGCGCGCGACCGACACGCACACCGATCTCCTTTTCCACACCACCACTCTGGGTTATCCAACTCCCTAGATACTTAAATGCAGAGACGGTCTTCACTTCACCACCAGTCAGCGCAAACGTGGGCAGATCCGCGTCAAAATCTGCTGGCAAAATCATCACTTCTGTCTTGGCGGCGTTGATTTGCATGCCAAAGCTAGAGGACACTTTGTCAAGGATTTTCAGCATAAGCGCCAACTGAGCTGGGTCATGCGAGAACAAACATAAATCGTCGGCATACATCAGCATTACTATGCGCTCAACCGACGACGACAACACAGAGCCGCCGGCTCGGGTCACGACTGACACGCCAGCTGTGTTCTTGGTCAAATGACACGCGGAATACAGCCAAATGGCTGTGTAGAGCCGAAAAGGAAATCACCGTACGTCACCCACCTCACCAGCCTGCCCGGCAACACTGCCGCTTTAACACATCACCCGCTTCACACCCTCGCACACACACTCACATACACAAATACACACACACACACACACCTCACCAGCCTGCCTAACAACACTGCCGCTTAAAACACACTACCTGCTTCACACCCTCGCACACAGATGCACACGCACACACACACACACACACACACATTCCTTTCCAGATTGTTACAAAGATAACGGCGATATCGTTCCAAAGGTCTGCATAAGGGCGTCTGTCAATAGCGGGTGACCACTCGTCGCTATGAGGACACACGCACACACACACACACGCACGCACGCATGCACACACACACACACACGCACACACACACACACACACACACAGCTCGGCTACGCCACCCACCTCGCCAGCCTGCCTGACGACGGCTCGCGTGAGCTGCGCGACGGGATGGGCATGCTGCGGGAGCTGCTGTCCACGTGGCAGGCGAGCCTGGCAGGTGGGGGCCTCGTCCCTTAAGCACACACTCGCGCACACACACATACACATACACACAGAAACACACACACACACAAACATGCACAACTCCCTTCAACACGTGAATGCATGCGAGGTCTGCGCCCTCCACGGCGCGCGCACGTGCCTCTTTATTTATGTCTGTCTGTCTGTCTGTCTCTCTACCTCACCTTCTCTCCCTCTCCCTCTCCCTCTCCCTCTCCCTCTCCCTCTCCCTCTCCTCTCCCTCTCCCTCTCCCTCTCCCTCTCCCTCTCCCTCTCCCTCTCCCTCTCCCTCTCCCTCTCCCTCTCCCTCACACACGCACACCCACACGCGCGCAGGCGAGGTCTACTCTCCCTACGACGCGCGCCCTTGCCTCGCACTCTCTGTCGCACGCCTGGAGGGACTTGGCCTCAGCCAGCTGTGCAGCGCAGACGAGGCGGTGAGGGTCTCGGCGCTCGCGCTCATTCAGCAGGTGCGGTGTGTGTGTGTATGTGTGTGTGTGTGCGTGTGTGTGTCTTCCTCGAGAGACTTGGCCTCAGCCAGCTGTGCAGCGCAGATAAAGGGGTGAGGATCTCGGCGCCCGCGCTCATTCAGCAGGTGCGGTGTGAGTGTGTGCGCGCGCGTGTGTGTGTGTGTGTGTGTGTGTGTGTGCGTGTGTGCGCGTGCGTGTGCGTGTTTGTGCATGTGCGTGTGCGTGTGCGTGTGCGTGTGCGTGTGTGTGTGTGTGTGCGTGTGCGTGTGTGTGTGTGTGTGTTCTGTGCCTCAAGAGACTTGGCCTCACCTAACTGTGCAGCATAGGCGAGGCGGTGAGGGTTTAAGGCGCTCGTGCTCATTCAGTTGCGCGCTGTGTGTGCGTGTGTGCGTGTCCGTGCGTGCGTACATGTGCGTGCGTGTGTGTGCATGTGTCAGTTTGTGTGTGTGTGCGTGTGCATGTGCGTGTGCGTGTACGTGTGCGTGTGCGTGTGTGTGTGAGCGTGTGTGCACTGGCACGCACACCCACACGCCCTCTCTCGTGATTGCAAGGTGCCAGTGGCGAATTGTATTTCTGCAGCGGTATCGAAGTCGGCGGTCAAGTAGATTGGCAAGCGCCACTCGACCCCCTATCCCCTGGAAGTAGTTAAGACCTAATTTGGAGGCGTCGCTCAATAGCTCTCCCTTTTGCTCTGGGACTACACGTTGGCAAGCAGCCGGCTGGTGGCTACCACCCCTCACAAGTAATTGTTAGGGCCATAACTGGATTGGGTCTAGGCGGTGGTACTAGGACTAGAAGGTGGTCTTCGCTGGAAAGCCGATGTTACTGTTACTGTTACATGCAATGCACAAGCGCACCAGGCCTGCTAGTGTCCACACATCGCTCGTCCACACCTCTCCACACCCTCCACACCCCGCATCCCACACGTGTTCACACCCCACACTTGTTCGCACCCCACACGTGTTCACACCCCACGCGTGTTCACACCCTACACGTGTTCACACCCCACACTTGTCCACACCCCACACCAACGCCAGGTTCGCGAGCTTCACCTCCAGCTCGCCGAAGTCGTGTGCAGCCTGCCACCGGTGACTCCCCCGGCTCCGACAGAAAGTGTGGCAGACAGCTTGAGCAGGATGGCAGGCATCGGAGGCATGGGCGGAGCAGGCGAGTGCAGGGGCGGGGGCGGGGGTGGAGGTGGGGGCAGGCAGCTTCAGTGGGATAGCAAGCTCCCTCCCTCCCCCCTCCCCCCCTCCCTCCTCCCCTCCCTCCCCTCCCTCCCTCCCTCCCTCCCTCCCTCCCTCCCCCTCCCTCTCCTCCCTCCCTCCCTCCCTCCCACCAACCACACCCACCCACCCACCGCAGACTTCCCCTCCCCTCTCCCCGCCCCGCGCCAGTCGCCCGTCCCCTCGCTGCCCCCTGCGCCCACATTCGGGGGAGTGGGAGCAGGGGGCGGGGGCGGCGGGCAGCCTGGCGGGTACGGCGCGCTGCCGCCAGCGGGGCTGGCGCGCGCGGTCACCGGGCCGCACGGTGGCGCCGCGGGCACCCCGACCCAGCAGCAGACGGCGCCTGCAGGTGTGTGTGTGTGTGGGGGGGGGGGTCTCCACGCACTAGACCGTAACAGTGTGCAGGTGTGTATGTGTGTGGGGGGGGTGGAGCGGGGGGGGGGGGGGGGGGCTCCACGCACTAGACCGTGATAGTGTGCAGGTGTGTATGTGGGAGGAGGGGGGGGGGGCAGCGCACCGCCGCCAGCGAGGCTGGCGCGCGCGGTCAACGGGCCGCTCGGCGGTGGCGCGGGCCCCCCGACGTAGCAGCAGCAGACGCCTGCAGGTGTGTGTGTGTGGGGGGTGGGGTGGGGGTGGGGGGGGCTCCACGCGCTAGACCGTGATAGTGTGCAGGTGTGTATGTGGGAGGAAAGGTGGGTGGGGGGTAGTGCGTCGCCGCCAGCGGGGCTGGCGCGCGCGGTCACCCGGCCGCTCGGCGGTGGCGCCGCGGGCACCCCGACGCAGCAGCAGCAGACGGCGCTCGTAGGTTACCAATGATCGAGAAGTTGACAAGTAGCAAGTTAAAGAGCAACCAAGTATCCGTACGCGCGATCAGCCTTCGCGGGGGGGTAAAAAAAATGTCAAATCTTCCGGGGAGGTCGGTTTTTGTCGCAGTCGATTTGACAAAAAAAAATCACGAAAAATCGCGTTTTTTCAGCGTTTTCAGCCTCGCGGTAACCGTATGTACGGTAACCAAGTACTGGTTACTCAACCAAGTGACTAGAGTGTGCACTGCCCGCAGACCACCAGTGGTGTCCTTGGGAAAACGAATGTCCTGTTTGCCCCGCATAAGGCGATTTGGCGCAGGAAAGTGTGAAGATACTCAAAATTCACACTTGCTGGACCGAACGTCTCGCGATTCTCCCCCACAGTTTCCCCTCGAATTTCTCAGTACGCCCCCGCGGCGGCGGCGTGTGGTCTCTCACTGACATACTTTCTGCTGGCCCTCCGGTGGCGGTGTGTTCGTGTCCCTGTCATCCTTCCAATCTCACTCACACTTGCCCCCCCCCCTCCCCCGCCCCCCCGCACACACCTCAACAGGCGCCCGCCCTGGAGGCTCCACCCCGCCTCCTCCCCTGAATCTGATTGAAACCAGCAGCAGCGTGCTAGCTGCGCCCAATGCGCCGATGTCCACTCTCCAACACACACGCACACACACACACACACAAACACGCACACACTCACACACACGCACGCACACACACACAGAGAGAGAGAGAGAGAGAGAGAGAGAGACATTCGTTACAGTTACCACCGCACGGGTAACCTGGATTATGGCACATTACACACACACACACACATACCCACAAGCATCTCCCCGCCACGCACACCCACCCCAGGCGCCCGCCCCGGCGGCTTCGTCCCCCCTCCTCCGCTGAACCTCCTTGAGACCAGCAGCAGCGCGCCAGCTGCGCCCGATGCGCCGACGACCGAACCACCGCTCACCTATCTCATTGAGGTGGTGGAGGAGAGCGGGCCGGACATCGTCAAAGAGTGCTACTGGGTGGGTGGCTGAGCATTTTAATTCATCAGGCTCAGAAAGACGGCGAGTTGAAGACCGAGCCGCCGCCGTGGTTGAGGCGAGTAGGCCAGACATCGTCAATGAGTGCTATTGGGTGGGTGTCAAAGAAAAAAAGGGGCTTGGAGGAGGGTAGGGGACCGGGCCTTGTCCTACTTTTGTGATAAAGATGTGGTGGAGCCTGAGCCTGGGGCAGACTCAGTCAGTCATTTTGTTTGGGGCACCTGGGAGCCGTTGGGAGCCATTTGGTGACTGACCATCCCATCAAATAGAGCTCAACCAACCAAGTTGCTTGATCGTACGACAATCTCATCAGATGGCTCTCGTCAAGAGCTTGAAAATTACCTATAC
>VFSX01000045.1:150000-162500 GCA_016618255.1 Chlamydomonas sp. UWO 241
TTCCAGCTGTCCACGCCTGTCCACGCCAGTCCACGCCCCCCCCCCCCCTCGGTGCCATAACGGGTAATGCGCTTTGAGCACAATCTTGGATGCACAGCCCAAGAGCTGTGGTTGGACGATTGGGACGTGGGACGGCTCGTCAGACAGTTAACAGTTCTGGCTATCAAGTGTTGGTCTTAGATCGTTTAAATTCAAATTCTGGCGGTTACAGTGGGCGCCAAAAGCTTGTTGTTTCGGGCAGATATCGAGTTTGAAAAACATTTGTTTGTCAAAGGCTGGAACCAACTGGAACGTAACTCAAACCCCCAAAACACGTCCAAGCAGGTGCCGGCCCCGCTGCGTCATCGCGCGACCTCATTCGCGCACACGTGGCACTGCTGCATGCCGCGGCTGCGTATGCCGGGCTCCCAGCTCCACCAGCGGGCGTGGCGCTGCCGTCCGTGTCCATGCAGGTGCGTGTGTGTGTGTGTGTGTGTGTGTGTGTTGTGCGTGTGTGTCTTGTGCGTGTGCTGTGTGTGTGTGCGTGTGGGCGTATCTGTGTGCGCGTGTGCGTTTGTGTGTGGTCGATTGTACAGTCCGTCGGACGCCTTTGACGGCGAATTATACCCCGTGTGTGTGTGTGCGCGCGTGTGTGTGTGTGTGTGTGTGTGTGCGTGTGAGTCGCTGCTGCACGCTGCCGCTGCTTATGCCGGGCTCCCAGCTCCACCAGCGGGCGTGGCGCTGCCGTCCGTGTCCATGCAGGTGCGTGTGTGTGTGTATGTGTGTGTGTGTGTGTGTGTAGGGCGCGGCGCGATATACGTATACCGTATATACGGTATGTATACCGTGACGGTATAAATACCGTAAACAGCGGGATGTGTACCGTATACAGCAATTTTCGCGCGGCAAGTAAAAGGCGTAAAGGCTCCAACTCCCTTGAAACTGCATGGATTCTGACGATTCGACTTGCATTGGACAGCTAATGACAAGGGCTATCCATAACAATGCTTGGATGCAGCATTGGGTGCTGGGAATAATATGGTGTTAGCATGGGGCGCAGGGATGCTCCAGCTGCCATGCAGTTAGAAAAAACTAGTTATGTGTTTCCTGTAAACCAAACATAGCAAAGTCAGCTCGTTAGAGTGGATTTGTGATGCCCATCATGTCAGGCATTCGAATCCACCGTTCGCGTCTCAATCAGATCAAGTAATCAAGGGTATACAGAGTACCCTTGTAAACGGTATATGTTATACGGTATTATACGGTTTACGGGCCCACGTATACGGTATACTGCCGCGCCCTGTGTGTGTGTGTGTGTGTGTGTCTGTGTGTGTCTGTATGCGTGCGCGTGTGCATGTGTGTGTGCATGTGTGTGTATGTGTGTTTGTGTGTGTGTGTGCGTTTGTGTGCGTGCATGTGTGTGCTGCTGACACAGGTCTTCGCCTCCGGCACGTTGCTGTCTGTGTCCCTGAAGGGGCTTGTGTGTGCGCACCCCCCACTCAACCGAAGTCTGCCCCACTCTCTCTTCCCCACCCCGCCCCCTCTTAACAGCTTGCCGCACAATGGCGCTCAGCCACGCGCACTCCGACCACTGCCACCACCACCACCACACACACGCACACACATGCACACACACACTCGCACACACACACACACACACACACACACACACACACACACACACACACCGCAGCTTTCCGCCGCGATGGCGCTCGGCCACGCGCACCCCGACCACTGCGAGTCAGTTCTGGATGAGCTGGCGCCGCTGGTGGATGAGGCAGTGAGGGGGCCGGTGGGTGAATCGGTACAGCATGCGTGGTGTCACACAGACTTGACAATCCATCATCAGCACCATCAATGAATCAGGGGTGGGAGAAGAGGGGAGGGGGGAGAGTGGGGGGGGTGCATGGACGGGGGTGTGTGGGGTGCGTGGACGGGGGGGGGGGGCACAGCAACATTGGTCCCCACACGAATGTCCAAATTATCGAGGCGCCTATGCATGCAAAAGTTAGGACCGCGCATGGGCCTGAATAGGTCGTCCATGTTGTTTTGTGGTTCGGTGGAGGGGGGAGGCTGCGAGAGGGCCGGGGCATGCCTCGTCAGCACTGTTTTGCCCGCCCCAGGGCCGGAAACACCCGCTCCCTGCAACGCGACCAGAAAACAACATAGAAAGACATGCCATAGAGGCGTTGGCAAGCGGCGTTGGGTGCGCACAGCGTTGGGCGCGGATATCACTTTCCTGCCTGACGGCACCTGCGAGCACCAAAGTAGCCCTAGACTCTGCCACGGCGCTTCCCTGCGACCCTGAGCACCATTTAGGTGTCCCTACTTACGCTTTCCAGGCTTGAATCGTGTCCTTGGCCCCTGCTTGGGCCCTCTTTGGCACGCGCATGGGGTATACGATGGCGAGGCCAGCACCCGAGCGCCGCAGTAGCGACGCGCCCCAGGCCAGCCACGACACCCTTGGTGACTCCTGGGACCTGCAGACTACGCAGGGGTGGTGTGGAGGGCCTTTGGGGCACATTCCAGCACATGCCTCCGCACTAGTTGCCGACCGCCCAGAGCAGCTCAAATGAGCGCCTTGATGGTGGCTACACGACCATGTATCTACTTTGCGGGGAGATAAGCTGTGGACGCGCCCCCACTCTAATTGGACAAAAAATGGGTGTGAATGTCGCTGGGGGGGGGGGGGGACTGTCACCCCCTCAACACTGCGAGGCAGTTCTAGATGAGGTGGCGCCGCTCGTGGATGGGGCAGTGTGTGAGCACATGTGAGCATGTGTGTGTGTGTGTGTGTGTATATGTATGGAGGGGTATGAGCTGGCGCCGCTGGTGAACGCGGCAGCGAGGGGGCTGGTGAGTGTGCACCCGAGAGGGCCCCAGTGTGCAACACGCTGGAATGGGATGGAATGGTGGCGGTGGTGTGCAACACGCTGGAATGGGATGGGATGGTGGCGGTGGTGTGCAACAAGCTGGAATGGGATGGGATGGTGGCGGTGGTGTGCAACAAGCTGGAATGGGATGGGATGGTGGCGGTGGTGTGTAACAAGCTGGAATGGGATGGGATGGTGGCGGTGGTGTGTAACAAGCTGGAATGGGATGGAATGGTGGCGGTGGCGCTGGCCAGTGTGGCGGCACGCTGAGCTGAGCCCGCTTTCGTGCTCTCCAAACTCGAGTTCTGCGCCACTGACACACACACGCACACACACACACACAGCACGCACACCCCGGTCCTCAAACTTGAGTGGTGGTGGCGCTGGCCTGTGCCACTGCCGCTTTCGTGCTCTCCAAACTGGAGGCCTGCGCCACTGACACACACACACACACATGCACACACACTCACACACACACGCATACACACACACACACACACATGCACACACATTCCATTCCATTCCAGATCGTTACAAAGATAACGGCGATATCGTTCCAGAGGTCGGCGAAAGGGCGTCTGTCAATAGCGGGAGACCACTCGTCGCATGCACACACATGCACACACACACACACACGCACACACACACACACTAGGTCCTCAAGAATACGCCGCTCCGCAACTCTGCGCTCAGTTTCCTTTCGGACACCGCCGCATGCATTCCCCCCCCCACCTACACACACACACACACACACACACGCACACGCACACGCACACACACACACATGCACACACACACACACACACACACCAGGTCCTCAAGAAGACGCCGCTCCTCAACTCTGCGCTCAGTTTCCTTTCGGACAACGACGCGCGTGCGGTCGCGACGCGCGGGCGCGCGGACGACGTGCGAAAGCTCACGGCGCACGTGATTCGGTGGGGGCACACACATGCACACGCACATGCGTGCGCCCACACATACGTACGCCACATTCACACAAACGAACACACGCACAAACACACACACACGCACACAGACACACACGCACACACACACACGCCCCCCCCCCCCACACACACATGCATGCGTGCGCCCACACACACACGCGCGCACACACACACACACACACACATACACACACGCTCACACTTACACACACACACACACACACGAACACGCACACACGCGAACACGCACGCACACACACACACGCACACACGCATACGCACACACACACACAGCATTATGGCCGAGACCATGCCCTCCTGGGCGCTCTCGGTCGCCCCGTCCCTGCGGCCCCGCTTGCTTGAGTGGGTGCGCGAGATGTACCACTACCTCGCTCCGATGAAGCTGTCCGGCGACGCGTTCTGGGAGGTGTCGCAGGTGTGTGGGTGGGTGGGGGGTGGGGTGGAGGGGGCTGTATGTTTCATTCTGTTGGTGTGTTGTCAGTGTGTTGTAAGGTTTGCTTGATCCTGTTTTGCTCGCTCGAGTGAGTGCGCGAGACGCACCACTACTTGGCGGCAACGGAGCTGTCGGGTGACGCGCTCGGCGCGGTGTCCCAGGTGGGGGGTGGGTGGTTGTCTGTTTCGCTCTTTGTCAGCCTGTTTTAGTCTGTTTCAGGCTGTTTTAGTCCGACTATGAGTTGACGATTTGGGGCCATCCCCACCCAACCTGTGACCAAAATGTGGCCAAACCCAAAATTCCAAAGTCGACAAAACGGCCCCATCGCGCGTGCAGAATGACTTCTCGACACGAAATATAGACATGCGTGTCGAGATCGTGTGCTGGGATACGTCGTGGGGCCGTCACGGGCCTCGCGGAGCGCCATGCAACAGTCGCACCCAACCCCCTGCCGTGCCGCTGCGGGGAGCCAGCCCCCCGCGACGCCTCCTACCGATCGGTACCACCCGTGGCATGAACTTGACGAGGCGCTGGGTCCCGTGCCGTGCCGCGTTGCCGCGGTCGCTGTGCTGGGCGACACCAAACTTTCGGCATGTTTTGCGGCGTCGCCTCTGGACCAAATCCACTTTGACGCGTGCTTTTTAGTTGCCGCCAATCTCATTTAGACGCATGCGTCGTGGGTGACCGTGGCTTGGACAGACGGTGAAATGCGGAACGAAACCGTTTGGCGTCAAACGTTACACGTCACGGTTGCGTTTGACCCCAAACGGTTTCGTTCCGCATTTCACCGTCTCTCCAAGCCACGGCCACCCACGACGCATGCGTCTAAATGAGATTGGCGGCAACTAAAAAGCACGCGTCAAAAGTGGATTTTGTCAACCAGGGAAGCCACAAGAAATTCCCAAAGTTTGGTGTCGCCCGTTTTGGCCACTTTGTCCCCTGGGTTGGGCCCAGGTTGGGTGGGGATGGCCTTGGGGGGGGGGGATTTATAGGGTATTTTGTCTGTGTATGTTGGAGCCTTTGCGCTGGAGTATCGGCGGGTGTCTCTAGTAGAAGAGTAGCCTGCTTAGCTGGAAACCCCGTGTTACTGTTACTATTAATGTTGGAGCCTGTTTTTTTTGTGTTGTCGAGTGGGTGTGCGAGACGTACCACTACCTTGCTGTCTGGCGACGCATTCTGGGGCGTGTCGCATATGAGGGTTGAGCGACTGTATTTTTTTGTTTTTTTTCAGTCTGTTTTAGTCTGTTGTCGTAAGCTTCAGTTTCACACACACACACCGTCCCACACTCCCACACTCAATCACACCCTCCCACACGCCCAACACATAGGTCGCCTACTGCCTTGCGAGCGTCGTGCGCGCGCTCGCGGTACCGCTGCTCCCGCAGCTGCACGCGTGCCCATCACCAAAACCATCATCACACCCGCCCACACCTGTCCACACTTGCCGTCCACACTCCCAACCAACAGGTCGCCTACTGCCTCGCGAGCGTCGTGCGCGCGCTCGCGGTCCCGCTGCTCCCGCAGCTGCACGCGTGCCCCGTGCCGGCGGCGGCAGCAACAGACAACAAGCCCAAGCAGGGGCACCAGCAGCAGCAGCAGGGGCAGCAGCAAGGGGGTCAGGCAGGGGGGACCGCCACCAACCTGCGGCGCGGGGTTTGGGAGCTGCTTCTCACGTGGGGGGAGGAGGGGTACCCTGAGGAGGGGGGCGGCGGTGGCGGTGGCGGAGAGAGGAGCGGGGAGGGGGAGGGGGAGGGAAGCGCGGCGAGGCGTCGATGTATGCGCGTGCGTTGGAGGGCGGGATCGGCGCGGCCGTCGCGCGCATGGGGCGCGAGGCGGGCGGCGGTGGCGGTGGAGGCGGCGGCGGGGCGGACGGCGCCGAGAAAGATTTGAGGCAGAGCGCACGGTGCGTTTGTGTGTGTGTGTGTGTGTGTGTACGTGTGTCGTACGTCTGTGTGCGTGTGTGTGTGTGTGTGTGTGTGTGTGCGTGCGTTTGCGTGTGTGTGTACGTATGGCGTGCGTGTGTGTGCGCACTTGTGTGTGTGTGTGTGTGCGCACGCATGTGTGTGTGTGTGTGTGCGTGTGTGCATGCGCGTGTGTGTGTGTGTGTGTGTGTGTGTGTGTATGTGTGTGTGTGTGTGTGTGTGTGTGTGAAACGGGAGTTTCTGTCAAAAGCAACTTGCCAAGTGTGATGTGCGATTCACAGAAGCCTCGTATGGTGCCAACACCCCAAGACTCCTGCCCGTCTTCTTGGGTTGCTAGCACCCAAAGGCCACCCACGCTCCTGGTAGTTCTCTAGTGAACCCCTAGGGGGATAGAAACGGGAGTTTCTGTCGAAAGCATCTTGCCAAGTGTGAAGTGCAATTCACAGAAGCCTCGTATGGTGCCAACACCCCAAGACTCCTGCCCGTCTTCTTGGGTTGCTAGCACCCAAAGGCCACCCACGCTCCTGGTAGTTCTCTATTGAACCCCTAGGGGGATAGAAACGGAAGTTTCTGTCGAGCGCAACTTGCCAAGTGTGAAGTGCAATTCACAGAAGCCTCGTATGGTGCCAACACCCCAAGACTCCTGCCCGTCTTCTTGGGTTGCTAGCACCCAAAGGCCACCCACGCTCCTGGTAGTTCTCTATTGAACCCCTAGGGGGATAGAAACGGAAGTTTCTGTCGAGCGCAACTTGCCAAGTGTGAAGTGCGATTCACAGAAGCCTCGTATGGTGCCAACACCCCAAGACTCCTGCCCGTCTTCTTGGGTTGCTAGCACCCAAAGGCCACCCACGCTCCTGGTAGTTCTCTAGTGAACCCCTAGGGGGATAGAAACGGGAGTTTCTGTCGAGCGCAACTTGCCAAGTGTGAAGTGCGATTCACAGAAGCCTCTCATGGTGCCAACACCCCAAGACTCCTGCCCGTCTTCTTGGGTTGCTAGCACCCAAAGGCCACCCACGCTCCTGGTAGTTCTCTATTAAACCCCTAGGGGGATAGAAACGGGAGTTTCTGTCGAAAGCACCTTGCCAAGTGTGAAGTGCAATTCACAGAAGCCTCGTATGGTGCCAACACCCCAAGACTCCTGCCCGTCTTCTTGGGTTGCTAGCACCCAAAGGCCACCCACGCTCCTGGTAGTTCTCTATTGAACCCCTAGGGGGATAGAAACGGAAGTTTCTGTCGAGCGCAACTTGCCAAGTGTGAAGTGCAATTCACAGAAGCCTCGTATGGTGCCAACACCCCAAGACTCCTGCCCGTCTTCTTGGGTTGCTAGCACCCAAAGGCCACCCACGCTCCTGGTAGTTCTCTATTGAACCCCTAGGGGGATAGAAACGGAAGTTTCTGTCGAGCGCAACTTGCCAAGTGTGAAGTGCGATTCACATAGCCTCGTATGTGCTAGCACCCCAAGATTCATATCCGTCTTCTTGGGTTGCTAGCACCCAAAGGCCACCCACGCTCCTGGTAGTTCTCTATTGAACCCCTAGGGGGATAGAAACGGAAGTTTCTGTCGAGCGCAACTTGCCAAGTGTGAAGTGCGATTCACATAGCCTCGTATGTGCTAGCACCCCAAGATTCATATCCGTCTTCTTGGGTTGCGAGCACCGCTCCTTTTCTCGGTCAGTTTGCAGCTCCACTTTTATTTGTCAGCCTATGTGGTCACGCGTGACTGTAATGAAACGAACACTACTGAAAAGCTGGGACAACAACGCGCACCCGCTCACACGCCCACCCATGCCCACCACCACTCATGTGCTGTTGCGCACCCTGTCGCTCATCCTGTTGCTCATCCTGTTGCTCATCCTGTTGCTCATCCTGTTGCTCATCCTGTAGTTCATCCTGTAGCTCATCCTGTCGCTCATCCTGTCGCTCATCCTGTTGCTCATCCTGTTGCTCATCCTGTTGAAAACCTGCCTCACGCACGTCGCACGCGCGCCGCGACGGCGGGCCTCCTGGTCAGCCCCCCCTCATGACACTGACGTGAGCCCTCTCTCACTCACCCTCTCACTGTCACACACACACACACACACACACTCTCACACACACACCCTCACTCACACACACGCACGCTCTCCCACTCACCCTCACTGCCACACACACACACACTCACGCACACCCTCTCACTCACACACACGCACGCTCTCTCACTCACCCTCTCACTCACACAAACACAAACACACACACGCACACGCATTATGTATGCGCCATCAAAGGCGTCCGACGGACTGTACAATCGGCCACTCACACTCTCACAGGTGCCTCGCGCACGTCGCACGCTCTGCGACAACGAGCCTCCTGGCCAGCCCCCTCTCTTGACGCTGACGTGCGCCTGCTCTCTCACTCACTCGCCCTCTCACTCACTCACTCACACACACACGCACACACACACACACACACGCGTGCCACACACCCTCTCACTCTCACACACACACACACACACACACATGCTCTCTCACTCACCCTCCCACTCACACAAACACACGCACACTCTCACTCCCACTCTCAAAGGTGCCTCGCGCACGTCGCACGCGCTGCGATGGCGAGCCTCCTTGCCAACCCCCCCCCCCTTTGACGCCCACCCACGCCCGTTATCTCGCCCACTCTCCCTCTCTCTCTCATAAACACACGTGCACACACGCACACACATGCACTCACGCACACGCGCACACACACATGCATGCACACACACACACACACACACAAGCACACACATACACGCACACACATACACGCACACACGCACACACACGCACACACACACACACGCACACACATACAAACCTAGGTGTCTTGCGCACGCCGCACGCGCGGCCATGGCGGAGCTTCTTGCCGGGCCCCTATTCGACGCTGACGTCCGTCGGCCGCACGGCCCTGTGCTGACCTGGATCGACCGGCTGTTTAGGAGCAGTGGTGGCGGGCGCACAGGTCGGTTGGTTGGTTGGTTAGTTGGTTAGTTGGTCGGTTGGTTGGTTGTTGGTTTGTTTATTGGTTGGTGGTTGGTTGGCTGCTGGTTGGCTGCTGTTTATTGGTTGTGGCTGCTGTTTATTGGTTGTGGCTGCTGTTTATTGGTTGGTGGTTGGTTGGCTGCTGGTTGGCTGCTGGTGGGCTTGCTGTTGTCCCCTGCATGGGCATCGGCACTCGTCTCCTGGGAGGCGGTGTCCGACCGCCTCATCCAGGCCCGCTTTGCAGCGGACCGTGGGCAGATGATCACCATCGTCAGCGCCTACAGTCCAACGGAGGCGGCGAGCGACGAGGAGGCTGGCGACTTCTACCTTCGAGAAGCGGCGCTCGCGGACAAGGCCAACGACAAGCGCGATCTGCTCATCGTGGCAGGTGATTTCAATGCAGCAGTGGGGAGGGACTCGGTGTCCGACCACGAATGCGTTGGCAAGCACCTGCCCCTCACGGAGCCAGCGGTGGCCAGCAGGAACGGTCGCCTGCTCCTCGACACTGCCACTGCATGCAGCCTGCGCGCTGCCAACACTCTCTACCCCCACAGGCCTGAGCACCAGTACACCCACATCAGCCCCATGGCTGTTGCACAGAGCAGACGGCATGCATGCTCTGTGCGCCGCCTGCACAGCGTCAAGGACTACATCCTGGTCGCGCGCTGCCGCATGCATGCGGTGACAGACTGTAGGGTGCGTAGGAGCCAAACCTGGGACAGCGATCACCGCATGGTGGTACTGTCCATGCGCCTCCCGCCATGCAGGCGGCTCTCAGCGGCGCGCATGGGACTCTTCACAACTGCGGCGCCCGGCTGTCCGTCGTGAGTTCAACCTCCAGCTGTCCGATCGCTTTGGGCTGCTGGAGGCCGTGCCGCCCGAGGGCGCTGATGCCTAGGCGGAGTACGACGCGATGGCTGCTGCCATTCACGAGGTGGCCACCAACCACCTCGCTCCACACGGCAGCCGCCGGCGGCGCAGGTGGCAGTTCACTCTGTCGCAGCGCACCCTCCGGCTCATGGACGCCCGGCAGCGCGCGCACACGGCGTGGCTCAGGAGCAAGTCTGCTGCTGCCAAACGAGAACGCAACCGCGCCAACCGCGCGGCCGACGCAGCTGTGCAGAGAGACAGGGAGAGGTGGATCGGCCAGCAGGTGGCGGAGGCGCAAGACATGCTACGCAAGAAGAATCTGCGCCAGTTTGCGCGCGCGTGCGACAGGCTGGCGGGCCGCAGCCGCAGCCATCAGATCCCACCTGCCATGCGGGACGTCTCGGGCGCGCTGCACAGCGGTCCAGACAGGGTGCTGAAGGCCATGACAGAGTCATTCGACAAGCTATATGGCGGGGAGACCAAGCTCAGCGACGAGACCCTGAACCAGCTGGAGAACGATGTAGCGGCGTTTGAGCTCACACGCGCCACAGAGGTGGACGAGGCGCACGGGCGCCCCCCTGACCTGGCTGAGACGGAGGCGTGTGTGCGAGCGTTGCGCTCGGCCGCCGCTCCGGGCGGTGACCAGCTGGACGCCATGCTGTTGCGGTGCCCACCTGCCATCGCATGGCTCCACCGGGTCATCATCGCCGTATGGCGGTCGGGGAGAGCCCCGAGGGAATGGAAAACTGCTATTATCACACCGTTATATAAGGGGAAGGGTCCGCGTGACTCCCCTGGTAACTACCGCGGTATAAGCCTTCTCTCTATTGCCGGGAAAGTGTACGCTGCCATACTTCTGCACCGCGTCTCCACGCAGGTTGATGGTCAGTTGCATGAGGCTCAGTGTGGTTTCAGAAAAAGCAGAGGCACTGTTGATGCGATTTTTACTCTGCGCTCGCTGAGCGCGGCACATGCCGAGTACAAACAATGCATGGCTATGGCATTTGTCGACTATTCTAAAGCTTACGATTGCATAAATCGTGCGGCACTGTGGAGAGTCCTTAGATGATGTATTGTTCATCCGCACATTATTGATCTGTTCACACCAACACCGCAGCTGCCGTGCGGCTGGCTGGGAAAATCGGGCACGAATTCCCCGTGTCGTCTGGTGTGCGACAGGGGTGCGTCATTGCTCCTGTGTTGTTCAATGTTTTTATTGACCACATAGTGAAAAAGGCGCTAGACATGATGCCAGAGGGGGCTGGCGTGTCAGTCGTGACCCGAGCCGGCGGCTCTGTGTTGTCGTCGTCGGTTGAGCGCATAGTAATGCTGATGTATGCCGACGATTTGTGTTTGTTCTCGCATGACCCAGCTCAGTTGGCGCTTATGCTGAAAATCCTTGACAAAGTGTCCTCTAGCTTTGGCATGCAAATCAACGCCGCCAAGACAGAAGTGATGATTTTGCCAGCAGATTTTGACGCGGATCTGCCCACGTTTGCGCTGACTGGTGGTGAAGTGAAGACCGTCTCTGCATTTAAGTATCTAGGGAGTTGGATAACCCAGAGTGGTGGTGTGGAAAAGGAGATCGGTGTGCGTGTCGGTCGCGCGCTGGGCGTGTTCGCGTCTTTTGATAAGATTTGGGCCAGCAAGAAGATGCAAGTGCAGTCTAAGATGCGGGTTTACAACACTTTCGTGCTGCCCCACTTTCTGTACGGCTGCGAAACATGGGCCCCTACTAAAACACAACTGACTCGATTGGAGGTTGCCCACTCTAACTGCCTTCGTCGCATTCTGGGTGTGCGCCTGGTCGACCGGCACAGATTAACTTATATTCGGCAGGCGTGCGACACTGAGCCAATTGAGAGCCTTGTGGCAAAGCGATCAATGCAGTGGCTAGGCCATGTGATGCGCATGCCGGCTTCTCGCCTTCCTCGTACGACTTTTGACTGCACAATGGATGTGGCTCGGCAGCAAGGCCGGCCTCCAGCCTCCTCCCGACACTATTTTCTTAAGCTACTGATTCAGCAGCTAGGCGAAACTAGTGGCACTCGTTCTGATTGGAAGACTTTTTCGGACACGGCGTTTGAGCGTGCTCAGGATAGGGTCGGGTGGAGAGCCGTGGTGTACGGTCCGGCTGCCCCTCAGGCGCCGGCCCCTCCACCACGGCGGTCAAGTAGATTGGCAAGCGCCACTTGACCCCCTATCCCCTAGAAGCAGTTAGGACCTATTTTGGAGGCGTCGCACAATAGCTCTCCTTTTTGCTCTGAGACTACACGTTGGCAGGCAGCCGGCTGGTGGCTACCGCCCCACACAAGTAATTGTTAGGGCCAGAACTGGACTTGGGTCTAGGCGGTGGTACTAGGACTAGAGGTAGTCTTTGCTGGAAAGCCGATGTAACTGCAACTGTCTGCTGGTTGGTTGGTTAATTGGTTAGTTGGTTGGTTGGTTGGTCGGGGGGT
>VFSX01000045.1:175000-180000 GCA_016618255.1 Chlamydomonas sp. UWO 241
CAGCCTTTTGGATACCACCCACCCACCCTGCTGAAAGGTGGTCTACATTGTGCGTTTTCGAGGAGTTGGACTTCTAGTTATGTTTTTCGGAGATGGAGATTTAAGGAGAGTGGTGCGTAGCTGCAGAGTCCGGCCGCTCGACATTGGTCGTGGATGGTGATCTCACAAGCCTGTTTTGGCATGATCACCATCTGCGGCCGGTGGAGGTCTGGCTCTGCCTCGAGCCGTGACCTCCGTGGTCACGCGTGACTGTAATCAAACGAACACTACTGAAAGTCTTGAGACAGAAACGTGTGTATGTGTGGTCGATTTTACAGTCTTGTTGTGTGTGTGTTTTGCGCACGTGTGTGTTTGCGTGTGTGCCAGCATGCGTGTGTCTGCGTGTGTGTGTGTATGTGTGTGTGTGTGTGCGTGTGCGAGGTGTGTGTGGGGTTTCTGTCTCAGCCTTTCAGAAGTGTTCGTTTGACTAAAGTCACGCGTGACGACGGATCCCATCTAGGGATTAAGTAGAAAACCAACAGGACTCAGCATCCCACCCTGGCAAGCCTGATGCCGTGAATGATACACACTCTGCCCCCCCCCCCCCCCACACACACACACACGAGTGCACTCCGACCCTCCCGCACACACGCACATAGGTCGAGTGCTTGAATACGGTGACTCAGCAGCCCACCCTGGCAAGCCTGACCCCCCCCCCCTCACACACACACACAGCTCGAGTGCTATGACACGGTTACTCAGCAGCTTGGTGACCCTGATGCCATGGGTAATGCACGCACACACGCACACACCCATACACAGACACGTGAGTACAGAAACACACATACGCACACACACACACACAGGTCGAGTGCTATGACACGGTGACTCAGCAGCCCACATTGGCGAGCCTCATGTTATGGGGGAGGCACACACACACTCACACACACCGCCACCCATACGCACACACCGCCACCCACACACCCACACCCACACCGCCACCCATACACACACACACAGGTCGAGTGCTGTGATACAGTGACTCAGCAGCCCACATTGGCAAGCCTGATGCCATGGGTGGAGAACCTGGTGCTGCCGATCGACTGGCGGGTGCGTTTGCTCTGCTCCCTCTCACTGCCTATGATGATCTACAGTCTTTAATCTATCAGCCATGACACATCCGGCATGCTTAATTATTGTAGTCGAAGCGCACCCTCGCACCCTCGCAACCCTCGCAGACATTGAATGGGTGGAGAACCTGGTGGCGCCGCTCGACTGCCGGGTGTGTTTGCTCTGCCTCCTCTCACTGCATGATGATGATGATGGATGTTACAGTCAGACACATAGGTAGAGGTCTCTAAGGCGTATAAGACCATGCTCGGCGCGTATGGCCCGAGCACCTTACTGAGATGGCTGGCTGTTGGTGGTAGGGAACCCCAGCTCGGTAAAGAGCGTGGGCGCAGGCCTAGGTCCTCTACCGCAGTTACAGTTACATCGGCTTTCCAGCAAAGACTACCTCTAGTCCTAGTACCACCGCCTAGACCCAAGTCCAGTTCTGGCCCTAACAATTACTTGTGAGGGGCGGTAGCCACCAGCCGGCTGCCTGCCAACGTGAAGTCCCAGAGCAAAAAGGAGAGCTATTGTGCGACGCCTCCAAAATAGGTCCTAACTGCTTCTAGGGGATAGGGGGTCAAGTGGCGCTTGCCAATCTACTTGACCGCCGTGGTGGAGGGGCCGGCGCCTGAGGGGCAGCCGGACCGTACACCACGGCTCTCCACCCGACCCTATCCTGAGCACGCTCAAACGCCGTGTCCGAAAAAGTCTTCCAATCAGAACGAGTGCCACTAGTTTCGCCTAGCTGCTGAATCAGTAGCTTAAGAAAATAGTGTCGGGAGGAGGCTGGAGGCCGGCCTTGCTGCCGAGCCACATCCATTGTGCAGTCAAAAGTCGTACGAGGAAGACGAGAAGCCGGCATGCGCATCACATGGCCTAGCCACTGCATTGATCGCTTTGCCACAAGGCTCTCAATTGGCTCAGTGTCGCACGCCTGCCGAATATAAGTTAATCTGTGCCGGTCGACCAGGCGCACACCCAGAATGCGACGAAGGCAGTTAGAGTGGGCAACCTCCAATCGAGTCAGTTGTGTTTTAGTAGGGGCCCATGTTTCGCAGCCGTACAGAAAGTGGGGCAGCACGAAAGTGTTGTAAACCCGCATCTTAGACTGCACTTGCATCTTCTTGCTGGCCCAAATCTTATCAAAAGACGCAAACACGCCCAGCGCGCGACCGACACGCACACCGATCTCCTTTTCCACACCACCACTCTGGGTTATCCAACTCCCTAGATACTTAAATGCAGAGACGGTCTTCACTTCACCACCAGTCAGCGCAAACGTGGGCAGATCCGCGTCAAAATCTGCTGGCAAAATCATCACTTCTGTCTTGGCGGCGTTGATTTGCATGCCAAAGCTAGAGGACACTTTGTCAAGGATTTTCAGCATAAGCGCCAACTGAGCTGGGTCATGCGAGAACAAACATAAATCGTCGGCATACATCAGCATTACTATGCGCTCAACCGACGACGACAACACAGAGCCGCCGGCTCGGGTCACGACTGACACGCCAGCCCCCTCTGGCATCATGTCTAGCGCCTTTTTCACTATGTGGTCAATAAAAACATTGAACAACACAGGAGCAATGACGCACCCCTGTCGCACACCAGACGACACGGGGAATTCGTGCCCGATTTTCCCAGCCAGCCGCACGGCAGCTGCGGTGTTGGTGTGAAGATCCTCCAACAGATCAATAATGTGCGGATGAACACTATATAATCTAAGGACTCTCCACAGTGCCGCACGGTTTATGCAATCGTAAGCTTTAGAATAGTCGACAAATGCCACAGCCATGCATTGTTTGTACTCGGCATGTGCCGCGCTCAGCGAGCGCAGAGTAAAAATCGCATCAACAGTGCCTCTGCTTTTTCTGAAACCACACTGAGCCTCATGCAACTGACCATCAACCTGCGTGGAGACGCGGTGCAGAAGTATGGCAGCGTACACTTTCCCGGCAATAGAGAGAAGGCTTATACCGCGGTAGTTACCAGGGGAGTCACGCGGACCCTTCCCCTTATATAACGGTGTGATAATAGCAGTTTTCCATTCCCTCGGGGCTCTCCCCGACCGCCATACGGCGATGATGACCCGGTGGAGCCATGCGATGGCAGGTGGGCACCGCAACAGCATGGCGTCCAGCTGGTCACCGCCCGGAGCGGCGGCCGAGCGCAACGCTCGCACACACGCCTCCGTCTCAGCCAGGTCAGGGGGGCGCCCGTGCGCCTCGTCCACCTCTGTGGCGCGTGTGAGCTCAAACGCCGCTACATCGTTCTCCAGCTGGTTCAGGGTCTCGTCGCTGAGCTTGGTCTCCCCGCCATATAGCTTGTCGAATGACTCTGTCATGGCCTTCAGCACCCCGTCTGGACCGCTGTGCAGCGCGCCCGAGACGTCCCGCATGGCAGGTGGGATCTGATGGCTGCGGCTGCGGCCCGCCAGCCTGTCGCACGCGCGCGCAAACTGGCGCAGATTCTTCTTGCGTAGCATGTCTTGCGCCTCCGCCACCTGCTGGCCGATCCACCTCTCCCTGTCTCTCTGCACAGCTGCGTCGGCCGCGCGGTTGGCGCGGTTGCGCTCTCGTTTGGCAGCAGCAGACTTCTCCTGAGCCATGCCGTGTGCGCGCGCTGCCGGGCGTCCATGAGCCGGAGGGTGCGCTGCGACAGAGTGAACTGCCAGCCGCGCCGCCGGCGGCTGCCGCGTGGAGCGAGGTGGTTGGTGGCCACCTCGTGAAGGTCAGAGTACAGCCAGAATACAGCCAAATGGCTGTGTAGAGCCGAAAAGGAAATCACTGCTCTGCCTATAATCCACAGTCTCCAATATACAATCTGCCTAGGTAAATAAGTCAGCGCGCTAGCTAGGGGATGAAGAAAAAGGCAGATGGTGGAGAACCTGGTGCGGCCGATCGACTGCTGGGTGCGTTTGCTCTGCCTGATGTTGGATTTTACAGTTATTTGACACCCCTGATGATGCATGAGACTTTGTGTCGGCGCTAGGTTTCACCGCACTGAAACTGCTTATAGACCCTAGACCCTAGACCCTAGACCCGGCCAGCAGATTTACGTAGTCACAGAGCCCTCGTCAGCATACGCACACATACAGGGACACACGCGCGCACGCACACACGTGTGCACACACGCACACACACACGCACACACACACACACACACACACACAAACACACGTGCACACGCACACACACACACACACACACACACCGACATTGCACCTGGGCAGAGCGACTCCTCAAGCTTACGTAGTACGTGACCCTCAACCACACACACACACACATACACATACACATACACATACACATACACACACACACACACACGCACACACACACACCGACAGGACACCTGGGCAGAGCGACTCCTCAAGCTTATGTAGTACGTGACCCTCAACCACACACACACACACACACACAGAGGCAGCGACGCAGCCAGCGGGCGTGCTGCCTATGCGGAGGGCTAGAGGATGAGGCACACTTGGTATTTGAGTGCCCTGCCTATGAAGAGGCACGGGTGCGGGCCCACAGCCTGTTTCGGTTCATCCCTCGCCCCGAGGAGGCCGATTTAGATGAGCGGATGCGGGAGTTTATGAATCCTCGGCTAGGCCAGGAGAACCCCAGGTTCTGGCACGAGTTGGCTGACTTCCTTGTCGCCTGTTTTAAGACACGCACCGCGTGCACAGCAATCATGATGGCAGATGGCATGCTAGGGGTCCTATTTTGACAGCTGCCGGCCTCTTTCCTAGGGTCCAATGCGCTATCAAAGGCGTCCGACGGACTGTAAAATCGACCACACACACATACACATACACACACATACACACACACACACACATATACACACACACACACACATACATACACACACACACACACACACACACACCGACAGGGCACCTGGGCAGA